>CM068963.1:48826455-48843910 GCA_035128595.1 Eptatretus atami | reverse complement strand
AAAAAGAGAGAGATGGAGTCTTCATGATCATGAGAAAGGTTGAGGGATGCAAGCCCAGAACTACAGCGCGCTAGGACCTGGTCATGACCTGAAGAGAGCTGGGGACCACAGTAATCAAGAAAACATATAGTAACAACACTACGCCGTTCATGGATTAAAATCCTGCAGCACACGCAAGGTCCCTCTGCTCAAGCCAGCGCATGTCCAGGCCCGTCTGAAGTTTGCCAATGACCATCTGGATGATCCAGAGGAGGAATGGGAGAAAGTCATGTGGTCTGATGAGACCAAAATAGAGCTTTTTGGTTTAAACTCCATCTCGCCGTGTTTGGAGAAGAAAGAAGGATGAGTACAACCCAAGAACACATCTCCAACCGTGAAGCATGGAGGTGGAAACATCATTCTTTGGGGATGCTTTTCTGCAAAGGGGACAGGACGACTGCACCGTATTGAGGGGAGGGATGGGGGCCATGTATCGCGAGATCTTGGCCAACAACCTCCTTCCCTCAACAAGAGCATTGAAGATGGGGCGTGGCTGGGTCTTCAGCATGACAACGACCCGAAACACACAGCAGGGCAACTAAGGAGTGGCTCCGAAAGAAGCATCTCAAGGTCCTGGAGTGGCCTAGCCAGTCTCCAGACCTGAACCCAATAGAAAATCTTTGGAGGTAGCTGAAAGTCTGTGTTGCCCAGCGACAGCCCCGAAACCTGAAGGATCTGGAGAAGATCTGTATGGAGGAGTGGGCCAAAATCCCTGCTGCAGTCTGTGCAAACCTGGTTAAGAACTTCAGGAGAAACGTCTGATCTCTGTAATTGCAAACAAAGGTTTCTGTACCAAATATTAAGTTCTGTTTTTCTGATGTATCAAATACTTATTTCATGCAATAAAATGCAAATTAATTATTTAAAAATCATACAATTGTGATTTTCAGGATTTTTGTTTTTAGATTCCGTCTTTCACAGTTGAAGTGTACCTATGATAAAAAATTACAGACCTCTCGGTGCTTTGTAAGTGGGAAAACCTGCAAAATCGGCAGTGTATCAAATACTTGTTCTCCCCACTGTATTATACATATATACAGTATATATATAATATATATATGATTGGGGAGGTAGAGGGACGTTGGAGGAAGGGGTGGAGGTGGGTACAACGTCTCTTCCCTATTTTGTGAGGAGCATCAAAGAACAGACGGATAAAAATGTATTAGAGGTTAAAAGGTTGTGCAGGTTCGTGTTTGGAGAAAAGCCCTGGAGTGGGTGGACATGGCATGGGAGAAACATGGAGAATCCCATTGTTGAAAGAGTGCACAATGGAGGGATTAATGGTCAAAGCTTACAGATATACACTGTACACGGAAATGGAGGATGGTTAATTCTGTCGATTCTTCCATTCTTTGCGAAATTGATATTTTTTAATGGGCAGGTGACCAACCCAAGGTGATCTGAATGCATTTCCTTCACTGTTGGGGAACCAGCTATTCACGTTGTGGAAGACCGTTACAATCAGTGATTATCTTTTGACGAAAAACATCCGTTTCTGATGTTTAATCTGATTCTCTACTTAAAAAACAAAAGTTCGTTTCATGACCTCTCAAGGGTTGGTAACTTGCCTTGACAAATAAATGATCTTGAGAAACCCAGTCAATTGTAGTCGTTTCAAATTTTAAACACCTGGATCACGTCACCTGTCGTGTCGATAATTCAGCTAACCATGCTTGGTGACAGGTCTCACAAGGGATTTAGCCTGGTGTTGGCTTAGCGGTTCGGGTGGTGGCTTGACATCCTGGGTCCTGAGTTCGAGCCCCGTCGGCCACTGAATTAACACCAAGGAGGTGACTCAGCCTGTCATCCTTCCGAGGTCGGTGAAATGAACACCAGTATACTGGTAATCGGGGCACTGCATCAGCGGCATTACCGCACCTCTAACCAATGATGCAACCAGCAACCAAAAAGGCAGTATACGATGGGAACAAGCGACTTGATAATTATATATACACTCAGTGTATAAAACATTAGGAACACCTGCTCTTTCCATGAAATAGACTGATCAGGTGAATCCAGGTAAAAGCTATGTTCCCTTATTGATTGCACATGTTCAGTCCACTTCAATCAGTGTAGATGAAGGGGAGGAGACGGGTTAAAGAAGGATTTTAAACCTTGGACAAGGCGTTGTGTACGTGTGCCGTTGAGAGGGTGAATCGGTAAGACAAAAGATTTCAGTGCAATTCAACGGGGTCTGGTAGTCGTGCCAGGAACACCGGATTGAGTGTATCAAGAACTGTATTACGGGAAGGCGATCGCGGGAGCAAGACACCATGATGATTCGGTGCTCGAATTAAACGATCGTTCTCTTCAAAAGCAAACGCACACCGATGTCCGTCCGTCCATTGGGACCACACTCTGTACAGAGCGTCGGTGCTGCCGAAGCAGTCTCCTGGGCTGTTGGGCACGATCCTGGACGGGTCGCCACTCCGACGCAGGATACTCGAATGGCTCGATCATCCCAGAAGCTGGTACTCATTTTGCGCGACCTCAGAAGAATGACAGGCTGAGTCAACCCCACCCGGTATTAATTAAACGGCAGAGCAGGTTTTGAACACAGGACCCGAGGATCGCAAGGCCACCATCCTCAACTGACTGACTGATACGAATGTAATACTATTACAATCACATCATGCACCCAACGCGACCACTCTCCATCAAGAGAGGGGCGTCTGTCCAATTTTGAACTATTCATTAATTATTACTATTTGAAAAAATTTTTTTGTCCTCGATGGGTTTTCCACTTCTCGTTGATAAATTTATGATGCGTGTATTGGTAATCATTGCTGTTTACAATGTTTTTGGTCTTCTGAGGGTTTTTCCACTTTCGTTGATAAATTTTATGAGGCGGTGTATTGGTAATCATTGCTGTTTACAATGTTTTTGGTTCTTCTGAGGGTTTTTTTCCCACTTCTCGTTGAATAATTTTATGAGGCGGTGTATTGGTAATCATTGCTGTTTACAATGTTTTTTGTTCTTCTGAGGGTTTTTTCCCACTTCTCGTGATAAATTTTATGAGGCGGTGTATTGGTAATCATTGCTGTTTACAATGTTTTTGGTTCTTCTGAGGGGTTTTTTTTCCCACTTCTCGTTGGTAAATTTTATGAGGCGGTGTATTTGAGCGGAAAGCTCAAGAGCATCGTGCTGTATACATACGTTGGATTATAAATCTTTCGGTGTAATTGGAAGGCTAAATCGTTAAGCGGAAACGCATTGATTGCTGAAGAAACTTTTTTTTTCAATTGGTGGGAGATGAAGAGTAAACCCAGCACACGAACGTTTAGCCGCACCCTTTGCTTTCCTTCCCCACTCTCGGACACTTCCGCCTTACGTGCGGTGCTTGCTGTGGAAGCGAAGCGCTTTTGCCTCGCCAAGGGAAGGAGTATGGCAACCAAGAAAGATAGAGGGCGAGTTGAGATCGTTTCCAAGCCAATTCCTCCTAAACCAGCCAAGCCGGGTGAGTTGGCGTGCACACCTGAACTAAATATCGTGTAATAACCTGGATAATAGGTGGGGAACGGTACTGTGTCCATGTTATCACTTTACATGATAGCAACATGATTGGCATGTTATGGTTTGGTCGTCCATCCCTGGACTCTGGTGGAATTTTATATCAATATCTGGCACACAAACACCTGTAGAGTCCTTGTGGACACTTTGCAGTTTAAAAACACACACACACACACACACACTGAACTTTGGTCATTCGGCCCATCATGCCTGCGCTGCACCAACACCGTGGTTCCAACTACCCAGCCACACATAAGCTACCTCCAAGTCCTGCCAATAGCTGCGTACCCCTCTATCTCCAAAGCATCCGAGTGGCTTCATATACATTTCTTATCTCGACGGTATCCTTGACTTTCACGTGTTATTAACCCTCCCGCTATAGGACAAGGGAAGGCACATGTATTGCCAATGCTATATTTTAGGAATCTAAATTACTGTATTTCAAGAGTTATCCTGACACTTTATACCATTCACCAACGACGCATCACCTCAGACCTTCACCGCACTCAAACCCCAACACTACAACATTTGTACAACCGCCACAGCGTCTTTATAAAAATCCCTACATCAATCCCGACAACAACCCAAGCTTGTTTACCTTCGCCACAACCACGATGCCTCAACCGCCATGCCATAACTCCTCGCTATGCCACCACTACGAACGCCTCAACCACAGTCACCACCACGGACGCCCACCACTTCCCTTTGGAGGTGGTGGGGAGTAATGTGCACCACGCACCATTATAGATGCTCATGCTCGGGATGTTCTGGCGTGTAACTTGAAGCGCAACTTTGCATTAAAATCCGTTCAACATCTTATGGATAGCCCTAGCGCTCCATTCAATTATGGCCCCTATTCGGCATCCAGCGCATGTTGATGGCCGCGAAGCACGATCAAGTGCCTCGCCCCATGATGTTCTCGGAGCTCAACCGTGTGGCGAGGGCTGGGAGCGAATGAGCCATTTCCGGTACCAGATCCTCGCATGGAAACTTCTACAGTCCGTCCTGATTTGCCTTTAGACTCCTCCTTCGCCAAACAACTATAAAGACACCACGCGGGAGTGAGCTATAGGCAGAGAGAACACTTTTGGCCTGGTCTGCGGTGCAGGATAAAAGGCAGCATTGAGCAGGCGGCATTGAGCACGTGGAGCAGAGCACTGGGTGGGCGAGCGATCGAGGCGTCGTGTTTGGCGCATTCATTAGGGCCAAGCGGATAACACACATTTACACACACAGATAGTCTTACATGTAAAAGCTGTCTTCTCACACATTCTGTCTCGTTTTCTGTCTCGTCTGCTGTGGATGCATAAGAGCGATTGGCGAGGGCAAGTCCCAAACGACTGTTCTTTTCAGAGACGACCCCACAGACGCGCACTTCTTTCCATTTTCTTCTCTGCATCTCATCGCACCTCCTCTGACCACGCACCATTAGATACCCACAGTTTTCCTCCCCTCTTCCCTCCTCAGCGACTGGGTTGCGTTGGTCCGTCAACCGCACCTGGTAACAGACGTCACAAACCACCTCAAACTTTCTCTCTTTCTTGCTCTCTAACTTTCCTCGGGTCATGTTTCTGATGGTGCCTGTTTTGTATAGTATGAATTAAGATTGTGCAAGTTAGTTATATCTGTAATGTTCTATCCTGTGTCTTTTGTTCTTTTGTGAATATTTGCATTTCTCTTGCTTCACTTGTTGTAATAAACTTTCTTGTATAAATGCACCCAGCTTGAAGAAAGTCTTCCCCATTGCTCTAGCATGGTGTGCACGTAGAGTTAGCCGGAAAGTTTTACCCCACCAATTTTCTCTTGTTAGCCGGTGCATATGTGGCAGCTCCGCTTCGCTGCACCTGATACGGTAAGTTAACTTGAGTATGCATTGAGGGCATGAGACTACCACCCTTGATGCTGCCAATCCACCGGAAACAGTAACATACAAAGTAGTGTGGATCCTGCCAGGATTGGCGATACCAATCGGTGCTTGTGGTTGATTAACAACCCGCCGGCGCACGGAGTTATCCGTGCTCGGTGGCCTCAGGACTGGGCATTTGAGAGGGACCTGAGTGCTTCCCCTCGTTGCAAACCTCGAACCCCGGATCCGTAACAATACGTTTTAAATTTTAACCTGATCGGACACATGGTCTCGCAGCCTGAATTATTTAATGTTTTGAATCTGGGCTCAGGGATTTAAATCAAAGTTGGTGCAAGTAATATAATGATGTAATGATGTATGCAGAGGCATATCTGTCGACGTCGCACAATCAAAGAGTGCTGTTCTAGTATCTTCTTTCTTCCTGCACTTCCAACACTCCCGATTTCCGAGCTGTATCGCGGAGCGGGCTTTCAGAATTGAATATTGCATCATTGATGTGAATGGAAAGTATGCAGAGTTGACACTTCATTTTTTTCGACCTTGACCTAAATTTTTAACGTCATGATGAAGACATTTTAACATTTGTCACAATAACTCGACTAAGCTTTGTCAGATCAGAACATAATTGCCCTCGCTAGGTAGGTTAGATGAAGGTACCTTTACGATGAATTTACATCATCCCCCTCTGAGTTGAAGGTCAAGGTCTGTGGGGGGGGGAACGCGTTTTTGTTTTTTTTTTTGTCATAGCTCAATCTTGTCATTGTGGAATTTCAAAGACTGCTTAGCCTTCCAAGATGTTCTTGCATCATAATAGTGTTGCTGCACTGACATTGTGCACCTGATATTTGTTTTGTGTCCTTGACCTACTTTTTCGTATTGTGACCCAATTAACAAAAACCACCTTTTTGACCATAATATGAATAATTTTCCTCCGATTTTCATGATCTTGAGTTTTATGGATCAACTGTAGATGGGGCATCTTTTCTTGATTCTCTCACTTTCCCTAAATGTTGAAGGTCAAGGTTATATGGTGGTCTGAAAAACATTTGGCCATCATTGGATTGTGGGCCAAGGGTAAGCCTTCCTTGAGTGAGGCTTACCCTTAGCAATCGCTTTGTGATTGTAGATATCTAGTATATTTTGCATCCCTCGCATTTTTCCCCCCAAACTTGTGTTTTAATTCGTGTTTTTTTCCCCTTTTTTTGCTGTTGAAAAGTTCATTGTTAAAGAGGACACTGGTTTAGATTACTGTTATGTGCACAACACATGCTGCACACTTTAATCAATCCGTTACTGTTAATCTTGCACACACACACGTTTTGTGATTTGTTTTTGATGCCTTGTTTTTCCTTCTTTTGTATGCAGGCAAGGTGAAAGTATATCGAGCACTGTATACCTTTGAACCAAGAACGGTACGTGATTTAAAAAAAATAGTTTGTACTCTGCTAGGTCCATAACGAATAGGGATTAAGGCCTTTGTTACATGAGTTTGGTTATTTTTTCCTTTTTTATTTTTCAATTCCTTGGATGTGCTCAAAGACGTCAGTTATCTGAAATGACAGATGAGCCAATCGGACAGTCTTTAGTGGCCTTCAAATGGATGTCAAGGCCATGTGTTGGCTTCAAACCTTTCCCAGATTCTGAAGCACCTACACCCAAAGTTTGGAGTCTCCAGGTGCTACGGTTCGGCTGTGAATGAATAACACATAGACACACAAAAGTATTTATAAGATACATTAATCAACAACAAAAAAATTCCCCTCATCATATGGTCGTCAGTGTGAAAGGAAACAGAACCAGAATGGTACTTGGTTGAGCGCATACCTTCGCCAGGCTTAACAGTTTACATTTTATATCCCACTGATAGACCAGATCTGTGCCCAGACCTGAACCAAAATCAAATTGGCTTGTTGTTGTCACCTACCCACTCATCCACCAAGTTTTGTCACAATCTGTCCATAACTTTTTGAAAGTACTTGCCATATATCGCTTTTGGCCCCATCTCTCAATGATAAAGAATCACTTTCAAAATTCTAGGATCTGGATCCGGATCCCAATCTTCTATGTTTGAGATATTGTGTTCAGGATCTGGATCCATTATATATGGCACGGCATCTCAAGAAGTTATGGACGGGATTGGACGAAACTTGGTTCACAGGTTCGGTGTGCGACAAGGACAAATTGATTCGATTTTGGTGAAGATCCGGACACCAAAATAATTTTTTTAATTTTTCAGTTTTTCTTCACCATTGAGAGATAGCACCAAAGACTATATATAGCATGATATTTATAAAGGTTATGGACAGATTTGGATAAGACCTGGTGGACAGATTGGGTGTGTGACAAGGAGGACGAATTGATTCAATTTTGGTGAGGATCCAGATCCAGATCTGGCCTATCGGTAGGAAACGAAATGTAAACTGTTCAGCCTGGTGGAGTTATGCGCTCCACCGAGTGTCGTTCTAGGTAAACAAGTTTCACACAATATTTGTATGAGAAATGTAGAAAAAATTGTGGGAATTGAGGGAAATAAGAGAATTAAGTTGTTGCTGTGAATGTTTAAATCAGAAAATTGGTTTTGGTTACAGCAAGGAAAAATATATACAAAATAGACCAGTTTTACTGAGGCCTTTGTTTTTCTTGTAATCATGTTGATCTGTCTTGAGAGAAGAATATTTATTCCACCTTTTGATAAGTAACATTGTTTGTATTACTGAATGGAAAATGACATGCATGTACCACACTTTTTACGGGTTGCCGCTCCCATACAGATTATTTTCATTCACTTGGAGGCATTTATATGTTGCCCGAATGCCAAAAAAGGAATATTAAATACAGTACTTCCTGTATTGCACTTCAAATCGTACGGTATGATTTCACAAATCGATTAAAATTCAAAGAACATTCGGTTTCCAATTCAAGAAGCAGATTAAGAAGAAGAAGACTCTATTTATGTTTCATGCGCACTCTTCTGGTTCTGAAGTAAATGTCACGATAAAAATCAACATTCAATTTTATACTTTAAATCATGTGATTTGACATCATGACACTAAAATACGTGTGCGTGCGTGCGCGCGTGCGTGTTTATTTTTTGTTGTTGACTGCGATACATTCAGTCGTTACTTATCCAAACTTGACAGGAGAACTAGGGGTTACACAATGAAGGTTGTTGCGACTTAATTTGCCCCTCCCTCCGAGGGGGGTTTTCTGCCTCGGGCAAAATCTGTGTCAAGGTGTATATCCATGGTAAGATAGCTAATTGTGGCATTTTTCCAAGGCCTCTTCTAATAACAAAAGTAATAACAACATTAATGATAATAGCATATTAATGTTATAACAAAACAATATTAATAATATCCCCTCTCCCCAAGCGGTTTTTCTTCCTTTGACAAACACCATGTTAACATGTATATATAGCTTATCATGGCGTTCTGTGGGCAAGCCTACTTAGAAGTAAAAAATTATAAACCACAATACACAGATAATTACCTTTTTAAACAGTCGCTACTGCTGTTTAACCCGAAACTGAAAGAAATTTGGAGGAATCCCGACATCCTCGAGGCATTCTATGCTTATTGCGTCCACCACAGACTAACGGACCCGAGCCTAGATCTACTGTAATCTATATACCCCAGAGAGGATAATAACATGACCTTTCCTGCTGCTCCCGCAGGGAATCATTGATGCACTTGTTTAAATCAAAGGGGATTCATTGCTGATTCAAGAAGAATACCGAGTCGTTTTAGTTTGCCTTGGTTAGCCACGGGCAATTTAAATGGAAAAACCAACCCTGTGCATATCGACATTAATCTGAAAATGTGAATGGAATGAAATGAAAAAACGACATTGATGTGATTGCACTCTTGGTACTTTTTTTGGCAATTGACGTGAAAAGGTTCCTCAACATTTTTTGCAGGATTGATCAGTGTTGTACCGTATCTGTGCCAATGTGGGCTTGCTGTTTGTTACATCATTCTACATCCTTGGCAGTATTTTTTCTTTGAACCAACTCCATGTTAAGTCAGTTTTCTGGATAATTATTTATTGTCTGTTTCACTGAGGTTTTGCTGTCTAGATTCTGGTCTCATTCTCATTGGTTCTTCAAATTACCAAACTGTGAAACAGAGGGTTGGAGGGTGAGCACAGCAATTATGTTCAGCTGATATTTATTGCAGAATCTTTGAGACTCTTCTTCCTCCCCTCCTTGTGCAGCCAGATGAGCTTTTCTTCGAAGAAGGGGACATCTTGTACGTGTCTGACACCGTAGGTTTTCTTTTTCCATCCTAACTTTAGACTTTTGTCATTCTCGCTTTACAGAAGTGTTTTCTTTATCACTGTGTACACCAAAATGCTTGCCAATGTTTTAAGATTTATATCCATTCCACCTCCTTAATATGTTTCCACCCTCACGTGTAGAGAGCAGCCAACAACAGCAACTCGCATGCGTACACACACACACACACACACACACACACACATTTCATGTTTGGGGGGGTGAGTCGTACAGTTGTGGAAATCCATGAATAGAGTATATCTAAATAAGTGACATAGCTATGATAGGGTACACAAACAATACAGTGTGTACAAACACAAAATACGATGACACGAAAAAAAACAAAGCCATATATCACATACCGTGCAAGCTAAAATAGAACTACAAAGAAAAGAGAATACGGTAATCAACTTACGAACTTACACCACATGAACTTTTGTGTTGGAAAACTGCTGAACAAAAGTGGTCGACGACAACCTCCAAGTCAATTGTGAATCCCCTTTTTCTGCGGATGCTAATGGTGGGCAAGGTTTTCAGTCTGCCGTCCAACATGGTGCTTTGCAAGTGGTTTTTAATATGTTTCAATTTGCTAAAGGATCTCTCACAATCCAGCTGTAGTGACTGGGAGGATTATTCTCATGGCCGTTGCTTCACATAATTTGGTGAATGCCAAATTGCACAAGTTTTAGATTCTTCCATGGCTACAAAGCTGAGCTCAGCATGCTCTATCATTAATTTCCCAGGCAAAAATATCATTCCTTTCCTGCAGTAATTCTCTGCAGACGACTGTAGTATATGAGAGTACCATTCTCATATACTATATTTCTAACCGTAGCATTTTTGCCTGGGTTGGCTTATCTCATCTCAATTTTAATATCGTCTTCATTGAGGGAATAATGCACTCCAAAGTGCTTGACTATTTCAAAGCCCAGGAATTTGTGTGCAGAAGGATCAAGGACAAAAAAATGAACGATAGATAACTTCTCTTCATAAAATCTCCTCTTCCGGTCATTCATAAACAAAATCGCCCTTTTCATGCCTGAAATTAGATACAGATTCACGTTTACCTCGTGACGTGAGGACAACAATGTCTTCCAAGTAGACTGAAGTCGCTGCACTGTGGCGCTTGCCTTGGTTTGTTTGACAGAGATTTCAAGTGAACGATCAAAATGGTCTGCAGCCTTTTCATCACATGAAAGTAGACAAGTCTTCGATGAGACTTTCAATCATATCTTTTGCTCCGATATAATGTAGGTGCAAACTTTGGGGCACGTCTGAAACACCTTTGGCTTCATTTAGGACCTCGTTCGTGCACGAGCGGCATTCAGGAAACAAATGTTTGGTCAATTTGAGCCAAAACGCGACATGCCACCAGTGCTCTGTCGGTATTTTGGTCTGTAAGGTCAACGTGATGAAGAAATGTGATGAAGTAATCAAACAGTGCTTTCGGGCACTAAAGCACATACTTGGCAAGCCCTTTGCATATCTGACAAATTCTGAAATTCAACGGGTTGCTCATTTGGATACATCTCCTTCTGGAACTTACCCCACTGTGCATGTACATTTGAACCACTCAAAAACCACAATCGCATCTGGAGCATCAAGAAAAACGACACGGCAGGTAAAACAGACTTGACTGTTTCAAATATATCAAGGTTCAGACAATTGAGCAAAAAAATGAGCAAAAGTTTCTCAAAACAGTCTGGTTTGAAGAGGAATCTGCATCCATTGAATACTATTATAATTCAGCCACATCCCACACTATTTTCTGACTTTACCAAATTATGTGAGTTTTAAAAAGTCATCATCTCATTCATATTAGGTTTACTAATCATCAATCAAAAATCAAACATTTAAAGTATCATCATCGTCATGTACGCCATCCTTGACCACGTCGGTTCTGCCGAAGCAGTTTCTAGGCTAGGGTCACAATCCTGGATGGGTTTCCACTCCGACAGATTTAAAGTATACCACACAGAAAAGGCAGTCGGTGTTATTTCAAATGCAGCCTGTGGCTGCTGGTTGCATCATTGCTGGGAGCGTGGCTGTGCCGCTGATGCAGTGCCCCCCTGTTTCTAGTCAGCTGGTACTAATTTTGCCGACCTCGGAACGATGACAGGCTGAGTCAACCCACCCGGTATTATTATAAATCATGACAAAAGCTCAAACTTTAAGACCCTAAGATCTTAAGCCAGCCACCTTAACCGTTCAGCTACCACCAAGCTTAAAGTCAAACTGTAAGATAAAGATGAAGAAAGTCTGTCCTCCCTATAAAGATTGCTCCTGGCACATTACCGGAAAACGCAGACAGTGCAAAGAGAAGCGTTATTGGAACATTCCTTCCAGTGCATTTACCTTTATGACTCATGGTGGTGTGCATTTACCGCTCGTAAATTAATAAATGTCTTCGCCCAGGCACCCTCTGTCGGTCTGCTCACATATCATTGATGTCGTGTGCCTATGGTTTCTGCGCTCTCACTGCAAAAAATAATTTTCTTAGTCAGAAAATATTTTCTTAAAATAAGTTTTCTTGAACCAAGAAAATCATGAGAATTATTTTATTGTGGCTATTTTTATTTTTATTTTTCTTGTCAGTCAAATTGCGATTTGCATACAAGTTACTGGAGTACAGGTAGTCGTCGACTTACGACCTATGCGACTTACGACTGTTCGACTTTACGACCACTTTACGACCACGTAAAGTGGCCCCAAAAAAAAAAAAATGTTTTTTTTTTTGTTTTGTATGTAAAATATACGTTGTTCGACTTACGACCAAGTCGACTTACGACCGCTTGGTCGGAACCAATTGCGGTCGTAAGTCGACGACTACCTGTATTGCATTTACTTGCACGTGATGAGTGCCCAGATATATGAGTGCTTTCTCTTGTGTTTGTCTGATCAGAATGACCCCAATTGGTGGAAGGGAACATGTAAAGGTCGAACCGGCTTGGTCCCCAGCAATTATGGTACGATTGTTCTTTCCACTCATCCCAGCCTTGTGTGTTGATATTGGGTTTTCCATTCGCATCACAAATCAAGCCCACACTGAGTTTCAGGTGTCTTGCATTCCTCATGATTCTTTATCGAAGTATTTGTTATGCAGGACAAGTGCTTGGATAAAGTCTGCCTTCTGAAATATGGGTTCCCAGCAGATATTTCATTAGTGGTGCACCCTTTAAAAAAAAAAACAATCAGAAGTGAGTCGTCTCAGAATGCAAAAGTTTCTTTTTGTTCTCTATTTTTGCAATACTTTGGTAATTTTATTGATATTGGTTCTTCTTCACTTAAGTAGATGGAGTTATTAATATTTGGTTCAGTTTAGTAATAACAACATTCATGATAATAGCATAATATTAATGTTATTACAAAACAATATTGATACTTATAATATCCCATCTCCCTCAGGGGTTTTTCTTCCTTGAACATAGATTTTGTTTGGTTAAGATAGATGCAGTTATTGCCCTCGCCAGAGGAGATGGCATTGCATTTGGGTCCGTTTGTCTGTCTGTCTGTCTTTGTATGCCAAAACGAAGTTTTTGCAAGATATGTTAGTCAGCTTGTATGTTTTTTTTTTTGTTTTTTTTTTTGTCTGTAATCACGTATAAAAATTCTGCAGAGCACAGTTATCATTGGAAATTTTTGTAACTTCGTATATCAGAGGCCTATGGAGGTCCCTTTCAGCGCATAAAATTTTGAAGGTCAAGGTCAAAGGTCAAGGTCACTTTGTCGCAAATCAGGGAGTCGCCGAAACCTTATTTTTTGAGTAATTTTGATGGATCGTCTTCAAACTTCATGGGAATATAGTTCATGGTCTGGCGCTCAGCTGATTAATTTTTGGTGGCGATTGGCCTTGACCTTCATGGTTAGCGCCTAAGGTCAATCATATTTGACCCAAGGTCAAATTTTCAAGTTTTAGGAACCATATCGTGTAGTACCTCAAATTGAACACCTCGATGAGTGCTTTCTAGATATGTCAAGCTTGAGACATTATGACGTCATTTGGTGACGTTATGAGCAAACGCATATTTTTCATGGTTACTCTGTAGAACGATTCTCATCGGAATCTCTCGTAGGCAGATATTCCTCAAGGAGTCGCTCTGGTGGATAGCAGCTCTGTTCACCTCAGTGTTACTTAAGAAGTCACACGTGGTCACCTTTTGGCAAGATACGGGTCACCCTGCGGGTGACATTGGTTTATTTTTTTGTTTGTCTGTCTTTTGTCTGTCTGTCTGTGTTTGTTGTTTGTCTGTTTATCCGCACAGAACTTTCGTGTTTTTCTCCGCAACCACATGTTGGATTGAGACGAAATTTTCACCATTTGTGCGACTACTCATGTATAATGTTTTAATGATAATTATGACGTCATAAGTCATGTAGTGTGGCAGCCATATTGGAAAAACGGAAGAACTTTGGACCTCTGTCTCTGAAACTGCACCAAGGAAAAAATTGAAACTTGGCAAATAGCAAGTACTCCTTACGGGGGAATAAGTGTGATGTTTTTTGTTTTTTTTAATGACGTCATAATTGCATATGTACAGTAGAACGCCACATCCGATGAGGATGAAAATTTTTGAGGGTCATCTAGGGATAAAATGGTCCACAGAAAAAAAATTCATGATGTCATTGGTCACATGATTTGGCAACCATATTGTTTTTTTGGGGGTTTTTTTTTTTTAAACCTTCAAAAATCTTCTTCTCTGAAGTGGCTGAACAAATCGAGGCAAAACTTTACACGTTTGACTGCCTGTCCATGAGAACAAAAGGTTCACACATGAAATCATATGTCACATGGTTTGGCAGCCATATTGGATTTACCCTCAAACCTATAAAAATACACCACTCGAAAAGTTCTGGCGAGGGTCTGCAGTCTCTGATTGCTCTTTTTCTTGTTAATATTTCGTTTGTTTTCGTCAATCGTCCTTGTTAATGTCGAATATTAATGGATGTGTGCACGGAGGTCGCAAGGGGTTCGTCATCGATGCGAGTGTTACGGTGAGAGTGTGATTTAATAGGGTTGAGTGACGGGTGGTCACATCTGCATCATGAGGTTCGTGTACTGTGCGTGCTCGAGAAATCATCACACGATGCGCTTGCTCGCGCCTGTTACGTGTGGGATGATGCAACATTTACAGCCTGCCTTTGTCTCCCCGGTAAACCGGGGAGGTAAAGTCAGGATAGCAGATGCAAAATGTGCTATGTGCTGTGAAGATGGGAGGGTGCACCGTTCAACAACGCGTTGTCACATGATCGAGGTTGTTGTCTCGTGTGCGGCAAAATCCTGAGCATTGATCATCGCATGGGAAACGAGGAATGATTGTTACTTCCTCATCCTCACTCCATCATTCACGAGTGCAAAATATGATGCCGAGATATGCTGAAGCAGCCTCTATCGCCCCCGTGGAAGCTTTGGCAGCGTGCAGTACGAGTGACGTATACGATCCCGATCCCGAGACTTGCGTGAGCAACCAGTGGCATCCCCACGGAGAGTCCGGGATTGCCCCAAATGACGTCATAGATACACGGTTGCAAACCCACACTGAGCGCCGCGAGTGTGAAATGTGAACCAGGTGCCTTCTTTGTGAGGATCTGAGGCCGGCGTGATGGTTTCGTGTGAACAGCGCTACATATAAACCGTGCCGAGCGCCGTATAACCGCACAGAGCGCCGTGAGTTGTGTATGTGATTTTAAAGTGCAATATTCAAACCAGGTGCCCTCTTTGACAGCTTCTAGAGCCGCCTTGGAAACACGGAGATACCCCAGAATGGCTGAGCTAGTAGACTAATAAACCCTTCTCGCCGTACGTACCGGTCTCGACTCGCTCTAACGTTGGGGTGAAGCACGGTGTGCCGTGCAATCGATGTGGAAGCGTCAATTTTTCCGCCATTTTTTCACAGATTTCCCAGCGGCCGATCCATTAGTTTGCAACTTTCGGCCGAACCGTGGTTTGTAAAGTTCGCAAAAACAATTGTGTTGTACACGGGACTGGGCTCGACGATGAACCAACGGTGTGGCTCAAAGCTCCTTCTAGCATTGTGCCTTGCTTCTCAGGATATATAAACTCTATGTGGCTAAATCTCTTCGATTTTATGGCAAAAGGAAAAAGAAGCCGATCCTTCGGAAAAAGGGTCGGGCTAATGCTAAAGGGTGATTCGCAATCACTGCCATGACATGCCTCGACAGTGACGACAAGCATTTTTCTTGTAAAAGTAACTTTTGTGTTGCAAATGTGACATTTAAGAAGAAGGTATTAGAGCAAACCTTTGGCAATTAATAAGACTATTGCAATTATCAGTTATGGAAGAAGGAGCTTCTTGTATTTCAGATGCAGTGATCATTACAAAGTCAATAAACATTAAAATAAGTACAGTAACCCCTAATATTGTGGATTTGAATATCGTGGGTGTTGACCAACACCAGGCAACCTCTTTTGTACCCATTTGGTAATAACGGATTTAATTTCGACCAATCGTGTTTTTGAGCTGTTTTTTTTTTGTGTACAATGTCGAGGCTCGTGTAAGAGCTAACACCATAACGTACAACAAGGGGACAGGAGACGAGAGATGGGATGGAGAAGCACAAAACAGTGGGGAACAGAGACGTGAGGAGATCTGTGGAAGGGAGAGGGATGGGGTGGGAAACACGGTATGTATCAAGATGGACACTACAGGGAATTTCAGGTCCTTCACTACAGGACTTTCAGAAGGAAAGCAGGGAATTTGAAGGAGGTAGGTTTGGGGTGGATTAATGGAGGTAGACAAGATCATGGTTTTGGATGGGGAAATTAGAGGTGGTGGTGAAAGCTGTTTTGAAGAGCTGGAGGGTGAGAGTGGGATTGAAACGAGTGTGGAGTTTTGCCAAAGGCGGGAAAAAAAGAGGCATGAAAGAGTGAAGGTGAGCAGGATTCTTAATTTTGGTAGTTTTACCAGAAAGGGTGCAGGTGGACTTTGAGTGCCTGCGAAATTTGGGGGTGGGGGGGGGGCATATCGCCTACAGAGCTGGGGGGGGGGGAGCCCAAGAGAAGACATGTAGAAGACAGACCACCGACTGCCTGCGCTGAGAGAGTGAGAGACCCAAAGACTCGGCCTCATCGCGGAGATACCAATGATCCTAAATGCCTTGGTTTCCACAGCGTGAAGCCGAGAAAGTGAGAGGCGGGATCAACAGTCCAGAGGGGAGAGCAGTACTCATCCTGTGGTCAGGAGCTCAGGTGTGCCAAGGAAGGACTTTCCATGACAGAGGATGCCCAGTGGGCGACTAGGTTTGGAGGCCAGCTTGAAATGTGGCATTCCCAGGAAAGATCATGGTAGACAGTGAGACCCAGAAGCTTGAATGAAAGGACTTCTTCAAGAGGATTGTTGATAAAGAAGATGGGGGGGGGGGGGGGGTGGTTCCAGACGGACCTTTCGGAGAGACACAGTGAGAGTGTGAGATTTCTCAGGATTGAAAGACATGTTCAAGTGTTGGACCAGCTTATTGATTTTACCAGATCTCAGAGAAGGAAGAAGCTGCTGCATTGCCGATCTGAGGGATGACAAATGGTCCAAGGCGGAGGGTGGAGTCATCAGCAAAGAGATAAGGAGGTTTCTCCAGAGAGTCGGAGAGATCATTGATGAAAACCAGAAAATCAACAGGGCCCAGAACGCTGCCTTGAGGAACTCCAACCTGGACAGGAAGAGGGAATGAGAGAACTCCATTAAGGGCCACACGTTGACTGTGACAGGAGAGGAAGTGTGCGAGCCATGAGTGGAGATGGCCTTGGATACCAT
>CM068963.1:48799162-48824799 GCA_035128595.1 Eptatretus atami | reverse complement strand
GAGAGTACAGGCAGTGGAGAACGTCTTGAAGAGGAGGAAAGTTTATGTAGCAGATTGTCTGGTTTGTCGTGGCAACTGTATGGAAAGATCGTCAGGTTGAGCGGAATGCCCGGAGTTTGAATGGTGTCGCACTGTTAAGGAGAGGGGGGAGGGAGGTGGTGCAGAGGGGAGTATGAGGAGGTAGGAGTGTTGTTGACAGAGTGTGGGGATTGCCCAGAAGAGGCTAGGAGAGGGCTGAATGGAGGAGGAGAAGCTTGGTGGTGAGCCTACAGTGGAGTAATAAGAGAGGGGCAGGGGAAGTTGAGATTGTGGATGTGGAGTGATGAGATGGAAGAGGGGGCAGGATAAGGAGGCGCTTTGTTGAAGTGTGTGGGGATAACTTTGAGGGAAGAAGGAAGAGAGAGATATGGGGGGTTACAAAGAAGGGTGAGAGGGGGAGAGTTGAAGGGAGAAGAGGTTTGATTTTATCACAAAAAAGGGAGTTTTTTTTTGAGAAGGTGAGGAAGCTATGGGGAAAGATGTGAAGGTTGCTTTGAAGAGGAGTTGTGGAGGAGAAGGGGAGATGAAGAGACAGGAGGGTGATGGAGAGGTGGGGAGGAGAGGAGCCCCCCATCCGATGAGACATAGTCATGTTTATGGTGGAGAAGGGAGTGGCAGGGGGGAGCTCAAAATTGAGGGTTGGAGAGAGGGGAGATGAGAGATGAGGAAAGAAGGAGCATGGTTGAGGTGTTGAGTGTAACTGAATGATGAGCGAGGTATCTGTTAGTTCGGAATGGAGCCTAGATGTTAGAACACACACACTTTGGGGACAACAGAGGAGAGCTGATGCTGAAGCTGGACACTGAAGATGGTTACTGTGGAGGGTAGGATGGAGGGGCAATAAAGATGGGAGGGTAAGGAGAGTTAACAGGTTGACGAGTTAGAGGGAGTCGTTTTAAGGAGGTGGGGTGAATTTGGCACGAGTTTGGAAAAAAAGGACGATTGATGGGAAATGATATGTTTTGCAAATGGGATTTAAAATTTTGGATTTAATGATTGTTTTTAAGTCAGAGATGCATTATGAATTAGTGAGGATCCAATAAAGGAGATTTTGTGAGAATGGAGAAAAAGAACGTGAACAGTTTGGAATTTTCGACACGGGATGAAGAAAGGTCGAATTGAAGTCTTCTTGAATGGAAGAAGAAGGAGAAGCCAGAAATGAATTTTATGATACATAGGCCACAAACCCTCACACAGAGGATCCGTTCATTCAACCACCTCACAGCATTCACACACACTCGAGGACGACATGGATGGACAGGGCGTGCTTGCCCCGCCTATATCACCCGCCCCGCCCCATTTCCCCACCTCCCACCCCCGCCTTCAAATTGGCTCCCCGCCAAATTTTATACCCGCGCCCGCCCGCCCCGCCTCTTCAAACTCCCCGACCCCGTCCTTTAGATTCCCGCCCCACTTCCCGCCGGGCCCCTGTCCACCCTCAACCACCCGCTAATTCACCCCAGCCCCCGCCCCATTTCCCCCCGTCTCCCGCTTTCATTTATGCTTAACCCCCCCGCCAAAAATTTGCTTACCTTGCCCCCCGCCTCGTTAATCCTGCCCCGTCCATCCCCGCCCCCGTCTCTTTCACTCCTCGCCCGTCCTCAACGAAAAGTGTTTATTCTGTCTCAGAGTTGAGGTTGATGATGGCCACTATGTGCGATGCACTCTTACAGGTTACGAATTTCTGTTCAGTCCAGGTTACGTTACCGAGAAAAAACGTGGCCAGCCGCGAGGAGGGAGCACAAATGGTCTTCAGATTAATATTGATTACTGGAACCACTATTGAGAAAGAGGAAGTGAAACATTTTATGGATGTTTTTATTTTTATTTTTATTTGTAAGATTAGTAAGGGTGGGTAAAGAAGGTTGAAGACAAATCGTGAAGGTGTTGTGAATGGTGGGATCAGCTAAGTAGGAAGATGGTAGATTGGCAAGTATGAAGGAGGAAGAAGGTCGGTACAAGTCAGTAGTTACACGTAAAAGGGAGAGGAAAAGTTCTTTTTTTTGTTGTTTTTTATATTTCAAGGACATGAACAGAGGGTATGGGAGGTTGAAGATGGGTGGAGGCGAAAGTGGAGAAAATAAAACCGATGGTAATTAAGGAGAAGATACAATAAACACAACCGTGCTACAATAGATGGATACAGGTAGCCAGGGAACCCAATCGGACAAGACCAACCAAAACTCAGCAAAATAACACAATATTATTGAAAGAAAAAACCGAACAGAAACACAGTAAACACGGAGGTAATAAATTATACAGTTCAAACGGCGAACAATGACCAGAAACTGTATATATAGAGTCTGCAGAGGCCCCCTGGAGAGAACCAACCGTCGCCTCAAAACCAGAACGGAGTGTAGACGGAATCTCTACCACACCTTTTGTTATTTTCTCGTCACTGGTTAATTGACGCTGGAAGCGTAAACGGATGGAGAAGTATTATTGTGACAGTTTTTGACTTTATGCTATTATTTGCTTTCCACATATAATTGTAAATCGGTTTGCGTGCTTACGTGCTGGCAGATGGTAACTGAGACAGAAGCGGTTACAGCACATGTACTATCGCGTGCATCACACTACGTTAATGTTATCGTAATCACAATTCTCTTGCTTGGTGAACGGAGTTGCAAAAAAAATTTGAGTCTTTGACTCAGAAAATGGCGGTTTTGAATAAGCTTGGTCGAGGTGGAATGTTCTTATTTATTTATTTGTGGTTCAGAGTCGTGCAATGATTTATAAAAAGGCCAAACATCGACGATTCGAAGAGAAACATTAGAGATTCGATAAGGGATGAATGGTGGGGTCTTGGGTGACAGATGGCTAGGATACGCACTCTTGCCTCTAAGCTGTCTGCCCTGGGTATTGATCCCGACCCATACTAAGCTTCATTCCGGTGTTTCGAGCAGGGTGATTCGTCAATGGACGGCCGTCCTCGGTGGACGTAAGCTGGCCCAACGCCGGCATGAGTTCGTGGATGTTATGACCTCGGTCCTTTGCGAGAGTTGTGTGCTCTCGCCAGGCACCATGACCTTCGAACTCGCCGGTTGTGCGGATCGCCGTGCACCATGAATAAATGACAAATTCCTTCCATAACTACTGCTGGAATGCAATTGGCAAACCACCCAGCATTACTTTATACTCGGGAAGCGCGTTGAGGGGCAGTAACTGTGTGTGTGTGATGTGTGTGTGGTGTGTGTGTGTGTGTGTTGTGTTGTTGTGTGTGGTGTGTGTGTGTGTGTTTGTGTTGTGTTGGAGAGTACTAGTGAAGAGGTTTGTGAAAATTCTCAAAGGAAGGGCTTGTGTTTAATCGGTTCTGAATGTTAATCTGGTTCAGCGCAGCAGGAATTTCATCATAAGCTGATATCGTATTATTTTTACTGTTTATTTCAATTGTGATATGTTTATTTCTCATCTGCCCCAATCCTCTATATTTTTCGAACCTTGGAACTACCCCCTTTTTCCCATAAGAAATTGTCTTTTTAACTATGGCGGTTTGAATATCGCGGATTTCCGAGGACGTAACCCGTGATATCTAAGGGTTATGTATATCATGAAGAGAAATGTCTGAAGGAACATTTTCCAAAAAAAAAAAAGAGGAATATCCAGCGTATGATCAAATGTGTTTGATTATCAAAAGATGGAAATCCATCTGCTCTTGTTGGTCAGATTTATGGTTGTCCAGTCAATGGTCATTGACTTGCTTCAGTGTGGGCGAGGGGAAAGTGCACAGATCTTGAAGTGAAGTGGTTAATGTCCACCGTCCTGTCATATAAAGGAGTTGTTAGACTGATTGTTACTGTTTCCCTGTCAGCCGCGCTCTGTGGTCAACATTGATTAGCCACAAATCTCAGGCATATCTTTCTCCAATCATGATGTCTTCCCATCAGTTTTGGTTCAATCTGTTTTTAAAAACTTCAACACTGGAATATCCCCTCCTGCTTGACAATGCTGCACTGAAAATGTCAACAGCAAGCAAAAACGGGGTTTTTTCCTGACATACTTGTATTTGCGTCTTCGGTGGCAGTTGGTGAATGACTTGCTTGCTCAGGTTCCAAATTGGAGTTCAAGTCATTGTTTTTGTGTTTGTTCTTCTCTTTATTTATCTTCATTCTCTGAAATACTATACGATGACTTATCCCAAGTCAATTCATTGGTACCAAATCAACCAGTAAGTCAATTCGTATCTCACTTTCACTATCGCACTATAATACTATCTTTAAATCTTAGTGAACACTGGACAAAACGATGGACGATCGTTTCATTTATTTTACATCGATGCCAATCTTCCTAACTAAACTGCTTTCTGTATAAGGCGATTGACCTGTATGGCAACGGAATATCCCTCTCTGCTGGTGTGCGGGGCTCACTCGCCATCTATCTATGGCACTTCCTGGATGTGGTGGAATGAGTCATTCTATTATGAGCTGAGATGATTCCGCAGCTGAGGGCTGCCTCTTTCTCATTGAGACAGATTGTAGACCTTTTTTTAACTGGTTTAGGTTGTTATGCCACTCCTGACTGTGACTGCTTCTGCCATCGACTCTTTCCACCCGTTTTCAGTGCAAAGCCTTCATCAATGACGCACTTCTTGTGCCTGATGGGTTCAGGCTTACTAATTCACCTTCGTTTTTGACTTTTTTGTCTCCTATCTGTGGTAATTTCCCTTGTTTTCGCTTCACCAACTTTTCTCCTTGTAGCCCTTGCTTGATTTTCTGCCTTGATTCTACATTATTGTTTGCTATGTCTGACTCGCCCACACCCCTGATGTCAGTGTATGATCCTTTCTGCATTGTAATCTTGCTTCAAATAGCCTCTGTCATTCCATGCATTTCATAGAAAAGAAAAACATCTGCTGTGATAATTAACAAGTTCACAAAACCCTTTTTTCAAACCTGTTGTTGTTATTAAAAGTTGATGATGGTTGGTTTTCCACTTTTCCGGTTACAGGTTGTTTGGCGAATTGTGAACGGCAAATGTGGTGTTGTCAGGAACTCTTATTCTGGGTTATGTGATGTGAAGTGAAGGAGAATTATTACTAGATCAGCACTATTGGAGGCATATCTTTCATTTCCATTAAGATTGTCTTCCTTGTTCCGTACCTGTCAGTTTTTTTTTTTTTCACATATTGCACAAGCTTGATGAATGTATTGATGACTTTGACAGCCTTTGGGGATGCTCAAAGAGGGTAGTCAAAAATGAAGGGACATTTTCTGAAACGAAAAGGAACTTTCAAAGTAAAAAGTCATGATCCGAGTGAATTGCATTTTTGACGGTAAAACCAGCTGTCCTGGGAACTGTGTCCAACAATTTGTTTTGACAGAACTTTATAAAAGTGAATGTGCACAGTCAAAGGAGGTTGCCAGCCGAGTTGATGTTGAATTTTGGGTTCAGATGAACGAATAGGATCGGCAACGAAATGTGCACAGGCTCAACTTTTGTTCCTCACTCTCTCTTAAGTTGTCTTTCCTTTACCGCAGGACTTCAACAAGCAATGTACCACATTTTTTGCGTTTGCCATTGACCATGATATTTATTATGCCCACAAGCAGAAGTAAAATACACGATATGAAAAAAGGGAAGCCTTTTATTTTCCCTGTGAAAGAGCTCAAATTGACGAGGTTGTTAGGTTTATGGAAAGAAAAAAGATTGGAAAGATGTTGCTATGCAATGCCTGGTTATTTTTTTTTTATCCCCGCAACCAACGAAGTTGGCGGGGGATATAGAAATGGGTTCCGTCGTCCGTCACATTTTCGTTCTTCCGGAGCTTAAACTACAATCCCCAAAGTATATTTACGCAATTTGGCTAACATATTTCAGCAAGTGAGTGAACTGGTGCCTTTGATATTTAGAGATTTCCCCAAAAATTTCTTCTCCTTTCCATGGAAACAGATGTATTCAAGAAATAATTGTGGTTAACCTTTGTTTCCAGAGCTAGTTGGCAAAACTATTAACTATTTCTGTATGAATTTGGGTACACACATCAATTTAAATTTGAACTGGTGCCTTTTGTGCTACTTTGTCCTCATTTATTTCGAAAGATATCGAAGACTTTTTGTCTTCAACGGGATTGCAGTTTTTTGCCAAAAAAAAAAATATTTTTTTTCCCACAGGATTTGATTTGAAGCAACTTTTCACATATTATATATATTTTATATATATATATATATTTTCTCTCCGAGGGGTTGTTTCCATGTTTTCAGGGTGCGGACAGACAGTATTAGCTAAATATTATATATATATAATATATATATATATATTATATATATAATATTATATATATATATATGATATATATATATATATTTCTCTCAGGTAGTGTTTCATTTTCAGGGTGAAGACAGTCCTTATTGCCATATACATATATTCATATATATACTTAATTATTGTATATTATATACGTATATATATATATTTTCACTTTTATTATATTTTATATGTATCTGATGGATGACATACGGAATTTCATACGTGTAAAGAAAATTAAATAAAGGGACTTGACTTGAAATGGAATTTATGATTAGTAATGGTCACTGAATTGAAAGTGAGAAGAATGACATTAGATAATAAATGCACACATCAAAGAAAAATTGTCTGTTAGAAATGGCTAAGAATTGAGCCAGTGGAACTGCATGTAATAGCTCTGCAAATGAAACCCCTAAACGCAGTTTACTTTCTGCGGTGTAAAAACTATTTCGGCAGGACATACTTCTAAGTCATAACGGTGATGCAGGAGTATCAATCCATCGGCATATGTGCTAAACTTTACTCTACAGTGTCTCATTGCTGATAGTAAAGCCGTACTGGGAGATATTTCCAAGAGAGTATAGATAGAAAGCATGAAATCAAAAAATTATTACATTTAACGACACCTTACCATTCCAGTTAGTCTGGTGATTGATAAAGTAGGTCACTTCAACAGGGTAGTTCTGATGGAGATAACAAATATTAATATATATGCGGACACTTGATTGTTCATCAAGATGACTAGAACACAATTTCTTATTTTTACTTCTTGAAGCCAATCTTCAGTATTTTCTTAATTATTAGTCGATCATGACTGATAGTGTAATCTTTGAAGCTCCAAGGAAATTTGATAAATCGTTTCTCCATTTATTAATTTACTGTATGATTATCAGGTATGTCTGATATTCACTGAGGGTTGTTTTTTTCTAATCAGATTATTTGACTCTGTTGTGGTAACGGGTTAGAGTGTCCACTCCAAGTCGACGGTTCAAACCTTGGCTTGAGTCAGACCAATACTTTCAAAAATGGTTACATGCTGCTTCCTTGTTGACTTTCAGCATTTAGAGTAAGATCCCTAGTTGTCCATGCAGTAAGAGGTGAGGGTAAATTTCTACTTAACGGTCAGTAACTCGCGCATCTCTCAACCATGTCCGGATGCACCTTTGGGAGTTGTATCTGGTGTAGTGGGTAAATCTTATGAAATGCGTCTCGAGTGTAGCATACGTTATGCTGATGTTGTGAGTTATGCTCCCAGAGTTCCGCGCAGTGCGGATTGGCATGACCCAAGCTCAGGTGTTGTGTTTGTCGTTGTTCATGCATGTTGTCTGGATATATACATGTGTGGATGAGCAAGCTCATACTCTTCAAACATGCTACAGTAGGACGGATCACATAATAAATGTGATTCCACCCCTTATCCGTCCTGTAAGGTGAAGTGTCCACATTCCTACCCCTACCTCCCTACCCCGCCCCCCCATGTATCCAGGTCTGGGTTGAACTAGCCCCCCCCCCCCACCAGAGCGAGTGTGGTGCCACAATATCCCCCCCAATTGAAACTGACCACTTCCATGGAGACAAAAGAAATGCCCCCCAACCCGGGATTTAATTTTGTGTGCAGGTAGCAGCCGTTATCAGTGAGTTTCCCATTGGTAGTACTGTTGTGCATTCAATTCGTGGTTTTAAAGCCTTGAAAATTGGCTTGAACCACGTAAAATGAAAAAATCAGTGGCATTTTAGTTCACCATGTACTGAGACACTTTTTCTTTGATATTTACACCCTGTCTCTACATAGTTTGACATTGTCTGAGTTTACTTCACTCTAATGCACAGATCCACTTGCTGTAAGCAGACCAATTATATGTACGCTTTTCTCTCTCGCAGCAAACCGACATTTATTGCAAGAGACATTGTTTTCCACAGGGTCAAAGGCTTGTGGAAGAGCTGAACGTACAACTAGCACACAGATAAAAATTACTAATAGACACACTGGATTATTGACCAGACAAATCTAAAACCCATAGCTTGCTCTGGTAGGCAAGTGACATCACTTCCTGAGCACTGGTTTATGTACCGCACACACTTTGTCATCTTTTTTTTATGGTGTTCTCTGTCTGTCTTTCTGCCACTTCAATGGGGCAATTATAAGTGCAGGTATTACAGCTGGCCGTTTTAGAAAGTATTTCTCCCCCTTGACTTTTTGTCACATTTTGGTGTGTTGCGCCTGAATTTAAAAATGGATTCAATTGATGATGATTTTTTGTCTGATTCACACATATATACCCCATATGTCAGTTGAATCTTTTTGTGTTTAGAATTCTCTTATAACAATTAATTACAAATATGTAAAGTCTCATATCATCTGCATAATGTAAGTATTCAACCCCTTCACTATGATGTCTCCCAGTTTAGCTCAATGCATTCTCCAATTTTCCTTTCTCATCTTGAGTTGTCTCTAACTTGTTGGAGAACACCTGTGGCCAATCAGATTGATTGGACATGATTTAGAAATAACACACCCTTTCTATAGTTCAATTCCACAGTGGACAGTGCTTGTGAGAAGAAAACTACCATGCCGTCCAAGGAACTGTCATAGGAAGGATGACAGTTAAAGTCACCTCACTTGGTGTAATTAGCAGCAACGAGGCTCAAATAGACCTATCTAAGATCCTAAGCCAGACCACCTTTTAGCCATGCAAGCACCGGCTTGTATAGAACAAAGTGATGCTCCATAAATTTAAAAGAAACTTGAGGACAGAATATGGAACTTTACCAACTTTCTGAAGAGCTTGGGCACAATCTTGAAATGGGCATCCAGGCAAGGAGATCTTTGTCTGGGTTGACAAGAACAAAATGACCAATTAGACAAATTACAGATTTCCTTTGCTGAGACGATGGGAGACCTGCCGGAGAAGGTGACAACAGCCTCTGCAGGACTTCACAATCTACGCTTTTTATGGGGAAGGTGGCCAGAAGGAAGCCACTCCTGAGTAAAAGACACGGTGAAGCACACTGGAGTGTGCAAGGCAACGTGAATAGATATGAGAAATATTCTGTGGTCTATGAGATGAAAATGAACTCTTTGGTCTGAATGCAAATGTACGATTCTGAAAGAAACGAGACATCTATACACCCATTCTAACACCATCCTCCATAACATAGCGTATTATTTTCTGCGGGTTGGCATGATCAATGTTGGAGGTGCTTTAAGCAGCAGGGATGGAGACTTGTTAAGGATAGAGGCGAACAATGAATGAGCCAATAACAGGTAACTTTGAGGGAATTTGCTTCATGTGCATAAAATCCTTTGACATGCAGATGAAGATTTATGTTCCCAGACAATGACCCAAGCATACAGCCAAGCAACACTGGATGGTTTGACAAAGAATGAAAGTCCTTAGTGGCCTCAGCCAAGCCTGACTTGATATGAATCCTATTGAGGAATTCGATGAGACGCATGAAGATTGCTGTTTTCCAGATGTCCCCATAACTTTGACAGAGCTTGACAGATCCTGCAAGAAAGAATGGGAGATAAATCCACAAATCTACATGTGTCAAAGTGAACAGAGATCAGTCAAGAGAAAAAGTTTTGTGAACGCCCTTTAAAATGGTCTGTATTTGGCATAAATGAACCCTTCATAGGATAGAGATCCAGCTTGGATTAAACAAAAGCGCACAAAAAAAAAAATCGGACTTATTTATTGTAATTTACTGGAGCAAAAATTGAACATTTGAATTTCTTTATGGAATAAAAAAATCAAAAACGATGGGCCTGTACATTCAGTAATGGTGGTACCATTTGAGCAGAAATAACTGTCAACCAGATATCGTCACGCAAATCTTGATTCAGATTCTGCACAACACGGTTTAAGGTTTGGGCTCTTTCCTCCTTTAAAGAACTGTTCAACTCAGATGTGTTTGTGGGATTCTTGCGCATGAATGTCGCTTCAGGTTATGTTTCACAACAATTTCAATTTAGGTGAAGGTGCTGGACTTTGACTTGGCCATTTCCAAGACTCAAATTCTCTTCGTTTAAGCCATTCTGTTTTGCAGTTTACTTGTGTTGTATGGTTGTTGTTTGCTTTGCTTGACTCATAATTCTGTTAAATTAGTAAGCGAGAGTACTTCAGGTTAAGCTTACTCACAGACGGATTTACCTGACATTCTGCTGTTAGAATTTGTTGGTACATCCATAATTCATGGTTCCGTCAATGATGGCAAAGCGTCGGGGTCCTGTATGGCAGCAAAAGCGGACCAACCATGTGTAACTCCCCACCATGCTTCACAGTTGGGATGAGTTTCATTATGTTGGGAATGCAAGTGTTTTGGTTTTTCCCAAACGTTTTTCATTTTAGAGAAAGTGTCCACTTTGACTGTCTGTGACAGAACATTCTTCCAATAGCTTCTGTGATTCAGGGTCTTCGGCACTTTTGAGTAGGTTGGAATTGATGTCCATTGGAGGAGTTGTTTTTCGTTTGCTAATTCCTTTCTCTGATCGCTATCTTATTTCCATGTTTATCTGATGGGGACTGCATTGAACATGCAGTCAATCAAGAGAGCCTGCCAAGATAATACTCTTGCGCATGCCTGGTTTAGGGTTCTTGTGACCTGGGATTATTGTCGCCTTGCTTTGAGTGATTTCGTTGGCGACCGTTCCTGGAAGAGTAGTACAGTGGTGTTGAATTCTCATTTGTTACCAATTCTGCTCTGACAGTAGATTGCGCTGTGAGCCCAAATCTTTAGAATGGTTTTTGTAGTCCCTTTCGTACGCAGAATGTGAGCGATAACAACCATGCTCAAATTTTTTTGAGTCTTGGCATGACATTGTATATCTACATAAACCCTGTGTTGTGAAGACCAGACTCTGATGGTATGATAAAGTTTATATTTTTTTTTTACATGTTGGGAGGGTCAACCACTAAATCTCACTGTCTATTGTCATCCATTGGATATTGAAACTGGATCTTAATTACCTCTTAATTGAGTGATTAACTGGGAGTTCAAATCCTCTTTCTGACATAGAATTTGAATGTGGATCTTTTTATAAATCAAGTGTGTGATATATTATTATGTATATATAATTGTGTGTGCCTATTGTTGAGTCGGTTCTTCTTATTTTATTAGCTCCACCTGAACGTTATCCGGGAGCTTATGGGTATGGACGCGTCCGTTTGTCCGTCCGTCACAACATTTGCAATTCTTTGAGACTACGTCTCATGTGTTTTAATGAACTGGACAACGCCTTCATTCAGCCCAGTTAAGTACCAATATTTGTTCATTGGCTATTAAAATTGGGCCCCAAGGTGGGCTCGGGGGGGGGGGGGGGGGTGTTGCCCCCCCCCAAATATGTATTTTGCTTCCTTAGAAACATAACACAATTTCGATGGAAACTTGCCACAACCTTCATCCCCATGATGTTACCATAAGTGTTTGTTCATGCTTTTTAAACAATTTGAATCTAAAGGGTTACTTGGCGGGCAGGGTTGTCCAAGATAGAGTACTTGCTTTAAAAAGCCCCTGGTGCTTGTTACTTCAGCAAAGAAGGCTTTTACAGTGCTTATTCCTGTGCTTAGACTATTGACTTGCGTTAACATTGGAGCACGTTAGTGTATTGAGACTTGAGGGACCGTGTTTGACTTATTTTGTGGCTATGCATTTCTTAATTTGGTAAATTTTGCGAATTTTGTTCAGAAATGGATGGCTTGTAGTGATTTCTATTTTTATTTTTTAATGTGCCTTTGCCAAATTATCCTTACTCGAATAAATGAGGTCAATAGTTTTTAATTCAATTTGGTTTTTGGTAAATTGACGATGTCAATCGGAAGCCTAAATACAAGAGTCAAATGGAAGTCCAAGAGATCTTGGGAATATGTTTTGGAATTGTCCCTTGTTAGCTTAGTAACTTGTCGGAAGAGAATGGATTCTCGAGTAATGAACCCCCTTCTCTCAACAATCACAGGCATTACTTTAAATGATGACAGGAATTCCAACAGATAAATTTGCACATAAAGTTCTTCAAGGTTTCGATGACACCCTCAGGTGAGTTGTTTTAGGAGTTGTCTCAAAATGTAATTGAAAATGCCCCTTGCGTTATTGTAGCTACAACGTATTCCTTGAAACAAATATAAAATTTTTAAGCTAATTAAAGCATACGTCTTACTCTCATTGGAACGGCTACCTATGTAGGAATGTCGCTTCGTTTATTTTTGTGGGTAACTCAAAGAACTTTTATTTCGCTGATTTTGCATTGAATGGCTTGTAATTTGGTACAGGTGCCACATAACTCTTGTTTCATCTACCGTAGCATCATTTGTGATGTTATGGTAAATGCTTGTTGCGTAAGACTATATTCTATATGATTTATTATATTGATTCCATAGTCTAAGTATAGAACTGTGGATATATTTGACTTAAAGAAGGGATGTGTTAATCTGATAATATTTAATGTTCTATCCTTAGGCTCAGGGAAGATTGAGATGACCAAGGCAAGGAAAAACTTTTATTATGATGTTGGTAGCATCGTTTACTTTCGTTGATGTTGCAATTAATAGGTTATAATATTGCATTCATGCATTGACTAGTTTATGTTTTATAGCAAGAAATTGAAGTCTAACATAATGTTCATTAAAATGACAAAGGATCTTGTGATTGTTGTTTTCTTGATTTGTTTTTCTTCAACTATTAGTTTGTGTTGTTTACATATCTCCATTCTAGCTGGAATGCGTTGTTTATCGGTGAATGTTGAATTGAGCTCATTCTATTTCTTTGATTTTGTGTGCAGTGGCGGAACAAGGCAGCATGCATCGACGACTCCTACAGAGGCGTAAGAGGTGGTTCATGGGTGACAGTTCTGTTATATTAAGTGTGATCAAGAAGAAGTAAACATTGTTATTCAGTCTTATATGGATTGGCCACCCAGGCCTCCGACGAAGTCCACCTAAGTGTCTGGAATTCAGCAGAAGGAATGCGGCATCATTGTTCCACAGAAAAGTCAATCAACTCACACCTGTTTGATGGAGGTAATTGCTGTCTCAGGTGTAGTTTCCAGATCCATAAATGCTCTATTAGGTTCAGATCTGGTGACTGAGAAGGCCATGGCACATGGATAAATCCCAGTGTTATGCTCATCAAAACCATTGGGCGACCGCAACGTGCTCTGTGGATGGGGGTATTGGGGGGTGGGGGGTCCTCCTCTTGCAGCCAATAGCTCGCCATTAATTATAGGCAACCAGGTCTGTGCAGGGTTTTTACACATGGCCCGAAGCATGCTGGGATGAATATTTGCTTAATTAACACTATGTGGAGCTGTTGTTTGGGTTCCCTCATTTATCCATATGTCCATTTCTTTGTCTAACTTACATGTTTGTGTGTGTGTATGTATGTATATATATATATATATTGTTACGGCTGTTTGGAAATTCGCAAACCACCATCAGTTTCCGTAGGTGAGGATATCTTCTAAGTACATGTGTAGTTAGGCCCAAAACCGTTGTCTAAAGGGAATTTATGTGATTTCATTCGTGGCCTGGCGACGCTTTGAAGGGATAAAGCCGTTTTTCTGTTCTATCTTTATTTTGAACAGCCACGTCCCAATCGCCATCACACAACAACCACCGCACCACCACGCCAGCATCGTCACCAAACTGCAACCACGCTCCAACCCACAGGAAACATGCAACAGCCACACTTTACGCCACAAACTCGCTCCACATCATCGCATCATGCCATTTCCCACACGGCACATGACCATTCCCGCAACCACCTGTGAAACACTGTAGCGTCGGGGCTGGTCCTGGCTCGTTCAGCGATACGCACCGAGCCGCGAGTGCAAATAGCGGCCTTTCGAGGGGAAAATTCGGATCAGAATTGCTACACGCCCACTTTCTGATCCGTCCAATTAGCAAGCGCGGGGTGTGGTTTGGTCCGGCCTCCAGGCGCGTCTGTGTGAAATCGAATATGCAAATTTCTAGGTCAGGAGGTTCACGCCCCCCTTTCTCCGACCAATGGGCGAGCTTCATCCTGATCCGGAAATTGCTATATGGGTTCTCCTGCTGGCCTATTTAAAAACGCGGGAGGAGAGAGTTTCGAGAGTCAAGTTGGGTTGAAGAAGAGTCGAGGTCGGGTTGGCGAAGGCATCGATGTGTTTTCTTGCAGTCGGCTGAGGAGAATTGGGGAAGAGGCCAGGGAGCTCGGGTCCGAGGGGGAAGATGGGTTCGGCGACGAGGTCGCGGTGGGATCGCTCGTCGCGCGGACCCAAGCAAGCAGCCATTTTCTTCCTCCCCCAGGGCATCAAACAATCCCTTTTCCCCCCGCTAGGAGTGCAAAAAGGGGCCCCGTTCCCACCCCACTCCAAGCGGTCCAAACGAAACCGCGGATGGAGCACGAAGTTGGGCACCGCCGCGCAGCGACATTTGCGGCTCGTCACGGAGGACGCGGGTAGGACCCCCCCGGTCTGCGGGGCCTGGCGCTCCTTTGAGGTCACGCGCACATATGGCCCACGGCCCCGTCTTGCCCCTTGTCTTTGAGGGTGGCCTTTTCTTTTTTTTTGAGTAAATGTTTGGCGGGCGCCGTCTGTAAAGTAGAACTGTATAAGTTTTTGCCGACGTGTTGCGTATTTGGCAGTATCCTGCGTTCATTGTTTTCTTTTGTTGTACTTGAATTAGTGCATTCTGATTCCGTTTGGCTGATATGTGTGCTTTGTGTCTGTGTTCTGTGTGTGAAATAAATGTGCATTTTGTTGAATTGTTCCCCGTTTCGCTGCGTCCTTTCCTTTCTTTTGAAATCTCCATTCTTGCTTCACGTAAAAAGAGGTTCGTAGTGGGCTTGAACGCCGATAATTAATTGGAACCGTCCTGATGGCGACGATAACACCGTCGGTTATCCGGATACACGGAACGGACCGCTTAGGGCCGTGTCGGAAGTCGACCCTGCGGCGAGGTACCGATCGCCCGGTTTACCATCCGCGTGTGGTACTTAGGGTAAGCGAGTTTGGGCGAACAACCCTATCCCAGGGGGCCGATTTGGCACGGGATCGTTGGTGAGGTCGAAAGGCCCCACCCGTGACTGGCCTCCGGTGGCCTGGTCCCGGAGGTCACGACCGAATTGTCCGTCCGGTGGGCGAGGCGGGCGCCATTCGAGTCACGTGGCCGGTTCGCACGCGGCCAGGGCGCGAATTCGCAACACTGGTGTCAGAGAGCGGGAAACAAACTCTCCGTCTCCAAGCTAAATTCACGGGAATCGGTTCAGGGGTGAGAGGAGCGACCCCGATTTCCCTCCAAATTCGAGGATTTTTAAATTAACCCTACGAGAAAGTGAGGAGTCTCAAGGCGGAGCGGGTGCGGTGGTATTAGAAAATGTATATGTTTTGTAATGTAGGATCCATGGTCCAGGCTGGAAACCCGAGCAGGACATTGTGTTGCCAGGAACAGTTTCCCCCCCAAACGAAACCCAGAGCCCCAAAATGGGTGCGCAGAGGCCGCGGCGTATGACACCTCCCTTCCCTCCTCCGAAAACCCTCCCCCGACCCCTTGCCGAAACGGGCTCACCTAGGTGCATCTGACATGGCCCAGCTTATGCGCCATGCTGGTGGCACGAATGGAAAATGGATGGGAAATACGCAACAACATGACGAAATGAAAACGAAAATGGATGGGAAACGCACTCAAAATAGGATTGAAAATTAATGCCAGACATAAAGACATGGGGAAAGGGAAACTCGGACCGCGGGCATTGAAGGCGCAATATCAGCGGAGTGCGTTAATGGCGACGCCACGTGTGGGAGCGACGAGCTGGGAGGAGGGGTTGCAACGTTGGCAGTGCCCGCAGTGGAGGCGGGGAGGACAAAGGTAATTCGGGAACGTGTTGCGGCGAAAGTTGTGAAGGAGACGGAGGATAAGCACAAGTGACGGTGACCCGAGAGGGAAAAACTAATTGGGGTGACGGAGACGAGACACGAGGCGGCGGTGACGACAAAGGGAATAAAAATAGTTGAGACAAGGGAGGTATGGGTGAAGAGGTGACTGAGTTTGGCAGAGGACACGGGAGATAAGGGGTGAATTGGACGGGGTTAAAGACGCACACACACACCGGAGGTAGTTGGAGGGACATGAGGGGGAACTTGGCGTAGTGGGTAGAGACCCGGTTGCTGAGCAGTGGATGGCCTTTCCTCCAGGAACGAGGGGAGGGAGGAGGCCCCCTTGAGGCGGACTCACAACCAGTGGGTTAGGTCGTGTCGAGCGAGTTCGAGGGGACGGGTGCACGCCGAGCTGGGGGTATAGAGGGCCCCGGGAAGCCCCTTGTGGTGGCGCGAGTCCCCGTATGATTGTCCCCAGTGTGGTTTGTCCCGGTGTGCTGTGGTGCAAGGTGGAGTGCGCCCCGGGTGTGGATGAGACCCCGTGGATTGAAGAGACCCCGTGTGTGAGTGGTGTGGTCACGAGGTGTGCCGGAGTGTGTGCCTTTCCAGCACGGCCGGGTGTAAAAGAAACACCAGGGGTGAATGAGGACCCGTGTGTGAGAGCGACCCCGTGTGGGAGTGCGGCCCGTGTTGTGAGTGGTGTTGGTGGTGAGTGTTCCAGGATGCGTGCTTCCCAGCACGCCGGTGTGTAAAAGGGCACCGCAAGTGGAAGAGGCCGTGTGTTGAGTTGAAACGCCAGTATGAATGTAGCACACGTGTGAGTGAGCCGTGTGTGCGCGGAAAACGGCACGCTGTAGTGCGAACACCGATGTGGGAGTGGACACCGCGGGCGAATGCCCCGCGTGTGTGAGTGGTTATTGTTTGTGTGAGGGAAATTGGCAACGAGTGAGCGGTACGGCGAGTGCGAGGGAGACCGTGTGTGTGTAGAAGAGCGGTATTGTAAGGAGCTACGGTGGGCGTGCGAAACATGCAGCCGCGTTCCCGGTGTGCAGTGTAATGTCGTGGTGTGTGGAGTGTCGTGGACCGCAGTGTGTGCGTGGGTAGAACGGAGATTGACGCGACTGAGAGACAAAGCCGGTAGCGGCCGTATTGTTTTGAGCCCGCGCCGGTTCGGCCCAGCAGCGAGCGCGAGGGTCCGTTGTGTGCAACGACGAGGCCGCACGTGCTCGGCTTGCGGAGTGAAACCCGTACGGAAACTGCCAGCGGTGGATTTGCCGATCCCGCCGGAACGGACCAAAGTATTGGCAGGACAACGGATTTGGACGGACGGTGTTCTCCACGCGAGCTTTGTGTTAAGCTCCAACGGGCAGAGCACATGTGTTCGCGTGGGAGCCCCTCGGAGTTGCGAGGTTTGCCCCTTTGGTGGTGCGCAGGGGTGACGTCATGGCTGACGTGGGGTTGGAATCCGGAGGAGGGTGAATCCCCTGCCGGATGGTACCGTCCAATGAGGACGAGGCTACACGTTGCACTGATGACGTCACGGGCGGTGCAAAGTGTGCCGAGCTTGTGAGTTGCCGCGCTGGTGGCTGCGCAAAATTAAAAAACAAATTAACAAAAGCAAGCTCGCTTTTGGGTGAACAGGATTTCCCTGGGCAAGGGGTGGAAGACCCCTACCTGGGCACAGGATGGACTAGCTAGGGGGGGAAGGGTTAGCTTAGCTAGCCGGCTTCATGGGGCAGGGGTAAGTCTCATGGGGCCCGTTTGGAATGATTATTTATGAGGATTGTAGTTGAGATTTAAGCGTTGGGGAAATTGATTTGAAGTTATCTCTTCTGGAGCATGTTTGAGGTGTTGAGTGTACTGAATGAGAGCGAGATATCTGTTAGGTTCGAATGGAGCCCATAGATGTTAGAACACCACACACTTTGGGACAACAGAGGAGGAGCTGATGCTGAAGCAGAAGACACTGAAGAGGTGCTACTAGTGGAGGTAGGATGAGGGGCAAGATGGGAGGGGTAAGGAGAGGGTATAACAGGTGACGAGTTAGGAGGAGGTCGTTTTAAGGAGGTGGGGTGAATTGGCACTGAAGTTGGAAAAAAAGGACGATTGATGGAACATGATCATGTTTTGCAAACTGGGATTTAAAATTTTGGATTTAAATGTTTTTTAAAGTCAGAGATGCGATTTAATGACATTACGTGAGGGATCCAATAAAGGAGAATTTGGAGAATGGAGAAAAGAAACGTAACAGTTGGACTTTTTCGACACGGGATGAAGGAAAGGTCGAATTGAAGTCTTTTGAAGAAGAAGAAGGAGAAGCAGAATAGTGAATTATGATACAACTAGCCAAAACCCCATCACAGACGGATTCCGTTCATTCAACCACCCTCACCAGCTCACCCACACTCGAGGGACATGGGCGTGTTTGCCCCGCCTACTCATCCCCGCCCCTGCCCCATTCCCCCCACTCCCACCCCCCGCCTTCAATTTGTTCCCCCGCCAAAATTTTTACCCGGCCCCGGCCCGCCCCGCCTCTTCACTCCCGACCCCCGTCTCTTTATTCCCCGCCCCACTTGCCCCGGGCCCCTGTCCACCCTCACACTCAACCCCGCCTAATTCACCCCAGCCCCCGCCCCATTTCCCCCCGTCTCCCGCTTTCAATTTGCTTACCCCCGCCAAAATTTGCTTACCTTGCCCCCCGCCTCTTCAATCCCTGCCCCGTCTCTTCATCCCCGCCCCCGTCTCTTCACTCCTCGCCCCGTGCTCAACGAAAAGTGTTTATTCTGCTTCAGAGTTGAAGGTTGACTATGGCACTATGTGCGATGCACTCTTAAGGTACGAATTTCTTTTCAGTCCAGGTACGTACCGGAAAAACGTGACACGACCGCGAGGAGGAGCACAAAATTGGTCCTTCAGTATTAATATATAGATACTGAGAACCACATGTGAGAAAGAGGAAGTTGAAACATTTTGAGAGACTGTTTTTATTTTTATTTTTATTTGATAAAGATTAGGTAAGGGTGGGTAAAGGAAAGGTTGAAGACAAAATCGTGAAGGTGTTTGGTGAATGTGGATCAGCTAAAGTAGAAGGAAGATGGTAGATTGGCAAGTGATGAAGGAGGAAGAAGAGTCGGTACAAAAGTCACGTAGTTACATCGGGTATAAGGTGAGGAGGGAAAAGTCTTTTTTTTGTTGTATTTTTTTATATTTCAAGACATGAAACAGAGGGGGTAGTTGGGAGGGATAGAAGATGGGTGGAGGGAAAAGTGGAGAAAATAAAAACCGATGGTAATAAGGAGAAGATACAAATAAACACAATCGTGCACATAGATGGGAATACAGGTAGGGCTCAGGGAAACCCAATCGGACAAGACCAACCAAAACTCACCAAATAACACAAATTTTGAAAGAAAACCGAACTAAGAACACACAGTAAACACGGAGGTAATAAAATATACAGTCAAAACGGCGAACAATGACCAGAAACTTGTATATATGAGAGTCTGCAGAGGCCCCTGGAGAGAACCAACCGTCGCCTCAAAAACCAGAACCGGAAGTGTGAGACGGACATCTCCTACCACAAGCCTTTTGTTATTTCTCGTGCACTGTTAATGACGCTGAAGCGTAAAACGATGGAGAAAGTAATTATTGTTGACAGTTTTGACTTTATGCATATTATTAGACTTTCCACATATAATTGTAAATCGGTGGTGCTACTGTGCTGCAGATGGTAACTGAGACATGCAGCGCGTACAGCACTGTACCTATCGCTGCATCAACACTACGTTATATGTTATCGTAATCAATTCCTTTGCTTGGTGAACCGAGTGCAAAAAAATTGTGATGTCTTTGACTCAGAAAATGGCGGTTTTGAATAAGCTTGGTCGAGGTGAGAGTGCTTTTATTTTATTTATTTGCTGGTTTCAGAGCTGCAGAATGATTTATAAAAGGAACACATCGACAGATTACGAAGAGAAACAATTTAAGAGATTACGGTAATAAGGGAGGAATGGTGGGGGCTTTGGAGCTGACAGGATGGGCTAGAGATACGCACTCTCGCCTCTAAGCTGTCTCGCCTGGGTTTGAATCCCGACCCAACTATAAGCTGTCATTCCGGTGTTTCGCAGGCAGGGTGATTCGTCAATGTGCGTGCCGTCCCTCGGATGGACGTTAAGCTGGCAGCCCATCTGCCGGCATTAGTTCGTGGATGTTTATGACCCCACAGTGTCCTTTGCGAAGAGTTGGTGTGCTCTTCGCCGGCACCATGAACCTTCGAATCGCCGGTGTGCGATCGCCGGCACCATGAATAAATGACAAATTCCTTCCATAACTACTGCTGGGAATGCAATGGCAAACCACCCAGCATAACTTTAACTCGGGAAGCTGCGTTGAGGGGCAGTGACTGTGTGTGTGTGTGTGTGTGTGTGTGTGTGTGTGTGTGTGTGTGTGTGTGTGTTGGAGAGATATAGTGACAGAGGATTTGGACAAATCTCAGAAGGGAAGGGCTGTGTTTAATCCGCTTCTGAATGTTTAATCTGCTTCAGCGCAGCAGGACATTTCATCATAAAGCTGATATGTATTTATTTTACATGTTTATTTCAATTGTGATATGTTTATTTCTCACTGCCGCCCACATTCCTCTATATTTTTCGAAGCCTTGGAACCTAACCCCCTTTTTCCCATAAGAAATTGTTTTTAACTATGGCGGTTTTGAATATCGCGGCATTTTCCAGGAACGTAACCCCTGTGATATCTAAGGGTTTACTGTATTACATGAAGAGAAATTTGTCTGAAAGGGGAAACATTGTTCCAAAAAAAAAAAGAGGAAAATATCCTGCAGTTGATCAAATGTGTTTGATTATCCAAAACGATGAATTCCATTGCATCTTGTTGGTCAGATTTTATGCGTTGTCCCCAGTCAATCGGTCATTGACTGCTTCCAGTGTGGAGCTGGAGGGGAAAGTGCACAGATCTTGAAGTGAAGTGGTTAATGTCACCGTCCCTTGTCATATAAAAGAGTTGCTAAGACTGATTTGTTTAACTGTTGCCCTGTCAGCCGCCGCCTCATCGTGTCAACATTGATAGCCCAAATATCTCAGGCATATCTTTTCTCCAACTCACTGATGTCTTCCCATCAGTTTGGTTTCCAATCTGTTTTAAAAACTCAACACTGGATATCCTCCTCCTGCTGACAATGCATGCACTGAAAATGTCAAACAGCAAGCAAAAACGGGGTTTTTTTTCCTGACATACTGTATTTGGTCCTTCGGTGCAGTCTGGTGAACTGACTTGCTTGCTCAGGTTTCCACAATTGGAGTTCAAGGTCATTTGTTTTGTGTGTTTTCTTTTACTTTCTCTTTTATTTCGGTGGCATCTTTCTTCTTTGAAAACATACGATGTACATTATCCACAAAGTCATTCTCCATCTGGTACCAAACGTTCAACCCAGGTAAGTGCAAATTCTTCATCTCACCCTTTGATCACCTTCGCCAACTACATCCGAATGTAACTTTATTCTTTAAAATTTCTTGGTATGAACATCTGCGACAAACACGGCATGGACAGTTTTATTCATTTATTTTACATGATGCCAATCTTCCTAAACTAACAACTGCTTTCTGTGTATAAGGCGATTGTACTTAGTGCAACGGAATATCCCTCTCTGTGGTGTGCTGGGGCACTCGCATCTCATCTTGCACTCCTGGATGTGGTGAATTGAGTCATTCATATGAGCTGAGATGATTCCGCAGCTGAGGCCTGCTCATTTCTCATTGCAGACAGGATTGTGACCTTTTCTTCAACTGGTTAGTTGTTAGCCACTCCCTGACTGTGCTGCTTTCTGCCATCGACTCTTCCCAAACCGTTTTCAGCTGCAAGCCTTCATCAAGTGACGCACTTCTTGTCAGCCTGATGGGTTCAGGCTTACTAATCACCTTCTTTTTTGACTTCTTTGTCTCCTATCTGTGGTAATTTCCCTTTGTTTCTTCACCAACCTTTCTCCTTGTAGCCCTTGCTTGATTTTCTGCCTTGATTTCTACATTATTGTTTGCTTCATGTCTGACTTCCCCAACACCCTGATGTCAGTGTATGATCCTTTCTGCATTTGTAATCTTGCTTCAACATAAGCCTCTGTCATTCCATGCATTTCTAGAAAAGAAAAACAATCCTGCTGTGGATAATTAACAAGTTCACAAACCCTTTTTTCAAACCCTGTTGTTGGTTATTAAAGTTGATGAATGGTTGGTTTCCACCTTCCGGTTACAGTATGTTTTGGGGAAGTTGTGAAACGGCAAATGCTGGGCTTGTCAGGAACTGCTTTATCTGGGTTATTGTGAAAGTGAAGGAGAAATTATTACTGAGCACAGACTATGTGGAAGGCATTAGTTCTTTCCATCTCCATTAAGATTGTCTTCCTTGTTCGGTACCTTGTCAGTTTATTTTTTTTTCCACATATTGCACAAGCTGATGAGATGTTTATTTGATGACTTTGACAGCCTTTGGGGATGCTCAAAGAGGGCTACTCAAAAATGAAGGGACATTTTCTGAGAACGAAAAAGGAACTTTCAAAGTAAAAAGTCATGATCCGAGTGAATTGCTTTTGACGGTAAAACCAGCTTGTCCTGGGAACTGTTCCAACAATTTGTTTGAGCAGAACTTTATAAAAGTGAATGTGCACAGTCAAAAGGAGGTGCCAGCCGAGTGATGTTGAATTTGGTGTTCAGATGAACAGATATAGGATCGGCAACGTATGTGCACAGCTCAACTTTTGTTCCTCACTTCTCTCATAAGTTGTCCTGTCTCCTTATACCCGCAGGACTTCAAGCAAGCAATGTACCACCATTTTTTGTCGTTGCCAATTCTGACCCATGATATTTATTATGCCCACAAGCAGAAGTAAAAATACCACGATATAAAAAAAGGGGAAGCCTTTTATTCTTCCACTGGTTGAAAGAGCTCAAAATTGAGAGGTTGTTAGGTTTATGGCAAAGAAAAAAGAATTGGAAAGGATGTTGCCTATGCAATGCCTGGGTTATTTTTTTTTTATCCCGCGCACCACGAAGTTGGCGGGGATATAGAAATGGGTTCCGTCCGTCCGTCACATTTCGTTTCCGGAGCTTAACTACAAATCCCCTAAAGATATATTTACGAAATTTGGTACACATATCAAGCAAGTGGTGAACTGGTGCCTTTTGATATTTAGAGATTTCCCCCAAAAAATTTCTCTCACTTTCCATGGAAACAAGTTGGGTATTAAGAAATAATTGAGGTTAACCTTTGTTTCCAGAGCATAGTTGCAAAACTATTAACTATTTCTTTATGAAATTTGGTACACACATCAATAATAAATTGAACTGGTGCCTTTTGCTACTTGTCCTCATTTACTTTCGAAGATATCGAAGACTTTGTCTTCAACGGATGCTAGTTTTTTTTTTGTCAAAAAAAAAATATTTTTTTCCCACAGATTTGGATTTGAAGCAAACTTTTACAATATATATATATATATATATATATATATATATATATTTCTCTCCGAGGAGTGTTTCCATGTTTCAGGGTGGGACAGACAGTATTAGCCTAATATAATATATATATATATATATATATATATTATATATATTATATATATATATATATATATATATATATATATATATTTCTCTCCGAGGAGTGTTTCCATGTTTCAGGGTGGGACAGACAGTATTAAGCCTAATATATATATATATATATATATATATAATATATATATATATATATATTTATATTTTTATATATATATGTATACTGATGGAATGACAACGGATCAGGAAAGGAAAAATAAATAAAGGGACTGACCTGAAATGGAAATTTTAAGTAATGGCAACTGAATTGAAATGGAAAATGCATAATAATAAATGCACACAATCAAAGAAAAATGTCTTTAGAAAATGGCAAGATTGAGCCACTCGGGCAAATGCAGCTTCTGCAAATGAAACCCCTAAACGCTAGTTACCTTTCGCGGTGTAAAACATTGTCGGAGGAATACTTTCTAAGGCATAACTGATTGCAGAGTAATCAATCCATCGGCATATGTGCTAAACTTTTAACGTCTCATTGCTGAAATGAAAGGTCATGGGAACTTTCCCAAGAAAGAATGATTAAGAATGACAATACAAAAATTTCATTTAAGACCCAACCCATCCATCTAGTCTGACGATTGAAAAGTAGTCACTTCAACCAGGTATTCTGATGAGAAACAAAAATAAATAAATGTGGACACTGCATTGTTCATCAAGATGACTGCACACATCTTATTTTTCTTCTTGAAGCCAATTCAGTATTTTCCTTAATTTATTAGTCACATGACTAGTATGTAATCTAAGCCAAAGGAATTTGATAAAATCGTTTCTCCATTATTAATTTACTGTATGATTATCAGGATATCTGTATTCACTGGGTTGTTCTTTTTTAATCTAGCATTATTTGGACTCTGTGGTGTAACGGTTAGAGTGTCCACTCCAAGTCGACGGTTCAAACCCTGGCTGAGTCAGACCAAATACTTCAAAAAATGGTACATGCTGCTTCCTTGCTTGACTTTCAGCATTTAGATAAGAGTACAGACAATCCCCATAGGTTGGCATCCATGGCATGGGGTTAGAGGTGGGAGGGGGTAAATTTCTACTTCGGAAATGCACTGTTCAGTACGGTGACAAAGGTGGCGCCATTGTTGTGATGTTGATGCTCCCCAGAGTTCCCCGGGAAGTGACGGCACTGACCCCAAGCTCAGTGTTTGTGTTTGTGTTGTCTCATGTATTTGTCTGTATACCATGTGTGTATGGCAGCTTCACTACCTCTTCAAACATGCTAGCAGTAGACCGGATACAATATAAAGGTGATTCCACCCCTCCGCCTGGTGAGAGTGTCCACATTCTACCCCTCCTCCCTAACCCCCCCCCCCCCATGCTATCCAGGTCCTGGGTTGGCACATAGCCCCCCCCCCCCGAGGAGTGTGTCCACACATATTCCCCCCAATAGAAACTGACCCACTTCCATGGAGATGTCAAAAGAAATGCCCCCCACCCGGGATTTAATTTTGGTGCAGGTACAGCCAGCTTTCAGATGAGTCATCCCATGGTAGTACTTGTTGTGTCATCATGGCGTTGTGTTTTAAAAGCCTTGAAAATTGGCTTGAAACCCACGTAAAATGAAAAATCCAGTGGACATTTTAGTCACCATGTCTGAGACACTTTCTTTGACATTTACACCTGTCTCTACGTTGAACAGTTTCTGAGTTTACTTCACTCATGCACAGATACACCTGTGTAAAGAGCAGATATATGTACCGCTTTCCTTCAAGGCAGCAAACCGACATTATTGAAGAGACCATCGTTTTCCACAGGGTCAAAGGCTTGTGGAAGAGCTGGAACGTCAACTACACACAGATGAAAACAAATACAATAGACAACACTGGATGGAATTGACCAGACAAACACAACCACTGAGCTTGGGGAGGGAAGTGACATCACTT
>CM068963.1:48766165-48777476 GCA_035128595.1 Eptatretus atami | reverse complement strand
AGTACCGTGACCGAGAGGGGAAAAATAATTGCGAGTGACGGGCGAGAGACGAACCAGTGACGACAAGGAAATAAAAAAATATGGGACAAGGAGGAATGGTTGAGAGGTAGTATGAGTTGGCAGAGACACGGAGACTTAGAGGTGAATTGGACGGGGTTAAAGACGCACACACACACACGGAGGTAGTCGGGCCATGAGGGGAACTGGCGGAGTGGGTAAGGACCGGTTGCGAGCCAGTTGGATGGCCTCCCTCCAGAACGAGGGGAGGAGGAGGCCCCCTTGAGGCGACTCGCCACCAGGTGGTTGTGGTCGTGCGAGCGAGTCAGGGACGGTGCACGCCGAGCTTGGGGGTATAGAGGCCCGGAAGCCCTTGTGTGGCCGAGTCCCGGGTATGATTGTCCCAGTGTGGTTGTACCGTGTGTGTGGTGCAAGGTGTGAGTGCGCCCCGTGTGTGTGATGAACCCCGTGGAGGAGAGCCCCGTGTGTGAGTGGTGATGGTCACGAGTGTGCCGGAGTGTGTGCCTTCCAGCACGCCGGGTGTTAAAAGAACACCGAGTGAATGAACCCCGTTGTGTGAGAGCGACCCGTGTGGAGTGCGGCCTCCGTGTGTGAGTGGTTGTGGTGGTGAGTGTTTCCAGGTGCGTGCTTCCCAGCACGCGCGTGTGTAAAGAGGGCACCGCAAGTGGAGAGGGCCGTGTGTGTGAGTGGAAACGGCCAGTATGAATGGAGCACCACGTGTGAGTGGAGCCGTGTGTGCCGCAGGAAACGCACGCGTGTGCGAACAGCCGTGTGGAGTAGACACCGCGGCGAGTGCCCCCGCGTGGTGAGTGGTATGGTTGTGTGAGGGAAATGGCACGAGTGAGCGGACGGCCGAGTGCGAGGGAGACCGTGTGTGTGAGAGAGCGTATGTAAGGGAGATGACGTGTGGCATGTGCGAACATGCAGCCGCGTCTCCCGGTGTAGGTAATGTCGTGGTGTGTGAGTGTCGTGACACGCAGGTGTGCGTGGTAGAACGGAGATGACGCGCGACAGAGAGACAAAGGCCGGGTAGCGGCCGTAGTTGTTTGAGCACCTGCGCCGGGTCGCCCAGCAGCGACGCGAGGTCCGTGCTTGCAACGCACGAGGCGCCACGTGCTCGCTTGCGGGAGTGAAACCGGTCGGAAACGCCAGCGGTGGATTTGCCATCCCGCGGACGGACAAAGTTTAGGCAGGACAACGGATTTGGACCGGACGTTCTCCACACGAGCTTGTGTTAAGCTCCAACGGCAGAGCACATGTGTTCGCGTGGGGAGCCCCTCGGAGTGCGAGGTTTGCTTTGTGGTGCGCAGGGTGACGTCATGGCTGCACGTGGGTTGGAATCGGCAGGAGGTGAATCCCTGCCGGATTGGTACCGTCCAAGAGGACGAGGTACACGTGCAGCTGCATGACGTCACGGGCAGGTGCAAGTGCGCGAGCTGTGAGTTGCCGCTGGTGCTGCGCAAAATTAAAAAACAATTAACAAAAGCAAGCCTCGCTTTTGGGTGAACAGGATTCCCTGGCAAGGGTGGAAGACCCCCTTACCTGGGCACAGGATGGAAACTAGCTAGGGGGAAGGGTTAGCTTAGCTAGACCGCTTCATGGGCAGGGGTAAGTCCTATGGGCCGTGGAATGGATTAGTTAGAGGGATTGTAGTGAGATTAGGTTGGGAAATGATTTGAGTATTTTGAGAACAGTGACGACTTGAGTGTGTAGAGGGACGTAGCTTAGCTACGTAGGTTAAAAGGAACGTGCTGTAGTTTAAGGGATGACGTGGGAGCACGAGTAGTTAGGGGAGGGAGTTAAAGGATGGCAGAGTTCAGCGGTGTGTGTGTGTGATTGTGTGGAGACATGTTGAGTGAGTGAGGCCAGCGGTCTGTGTGTATGGAGTGAATGGGAATGCATGGTGCGATGAGTGATTGGGGAGGAGTGACTCCCGCCCAAAGGACCCGGGTCAGTGTAGAGTGAGTTAGCTGGGTTAGTTAAATTGACAAAATAGAAGTCGTTTTGTTTGGTGGGGAAGTAGGCTCGAAACCCGTTTTGAGGGTGCAGGAGCCCTGTTGACAGGCTGGCGAGCGTGGCTGCGAAAGGTGAGTATCGCTGAGTGGGTACCCGGGCACCGGGCTAGTCGGCCGTGGTAGGCCAAGGGCCATGGGGGGCCGGTTAGCGTAGTGGCACGGGTGCGCCGCATGGTGGCGGGGCCCGGGGGCCCATTAGCCGCGTGGTCAGTTTGTGGGCACAGGTGACCCTCGGAAAGGGCCCTGGAAGCCAGCCTGCACGTGAGCGTTTCAGGGGAGTTGCCATGGAGGGCACTCCCGGTGTGTAGGGAGCTGGTAGGCTCGGAGGCAGTGTAGTGCCGGGGTGCCATCGTTGGAGAATCGGCAGAGGGTATGCCTGCCAAGGAGCCACGCGTCCCAGCCACGAACCGTGCAAGGGCACGAGGGAAAATTGGGGCGCGCGCCGAAATTGTGAGGACACCAAACAGGCGACGGGAATCTGGGTTGCTAGAACCGATAGGTTAAGCGAGAGGCGCTTGTTGAAAGCCCCGGGGCAGTTTAACAGTTAAATGGATAGGGTAGATTAGGAAGTGTACCCCTCCGCACCATCCATCCCTTCGCTCACGTTGTGGGCCGCTGGACCCACTTTGGGTTAAAGATCGCGAAGTCCGAGGAGGCCATCCTGAGGCTTCGTTGGGCCTCGACACAGGACGCTAGCTCTCCCGTTTCCCTCCGGGAAGGGAACGTTGGGGTTGGGAGTGAGGCTAGGGACAATAGGTTGCGAACAAGGACAGTAAAGGTTAGGAACGAATTTATAGAGGGATGAAAATAAAAACAAACAAAAAAATAAGTTGGGGCTAAATTGGTTTTTACAATTAAGGGAGTGGTATAGACAGTGACAGGCAAAGGCGATAGGTGGGAGGAGACAGGTAGGTAGGTCGAGCCCGCCTTCTGTGTGGCCAGCACCACCGCACTCCCTCCACCAACCTGCACTGCACGGCAAGAGGCCGGCCAACTTCATCAGCTGTTTTTGCTGCAAGGCCTGTGCCGCCGATCTCTGCAGCTGCTGTGCTCAAGGCCTGTGCGCCAGTTCGTCTGCCGGCTGTGTTTGCCTACAGCGGCCTTGTCATGCCATGCCTTGCTGCCTGCCTTTGCCATGCCATGCCTACTGCCCTTGTCCATTTTGCCCCGTCCAATTTTGCTTTCCCCGCCCCTTGTTCATTGCCATGTGCGCCAGATCTTGAAGGCCGCACAGGCCTTGCGCCAAGCCGGCACAGGCCTTGAAGCAACAGTTTGCAAGCTGCAAGAACTGTCCTGTTGCAGCTACAACACGGGCCTGCAGTGGCGGCCCGTGCCGCCGTTTTCTTTTAACTTTTTCGCTTGCAGAGTCCATTGATCCTGGGCCATGGTTAGTGTAAAATTTGTAAGTTAAGGTTAAGTTGTACTGTAAATATGAGTGCGCCGCCGGCATGTCTGTCTAGCGCCGGCAATTTTATTTAAGTCGTCCGTGTGAGTGGGTTTGTTTAGTTAGTTACTCAGCCCTCAGGTTATTTATTTGGGACACGAATACCATGAATGTCGCACTCAGGGATCCGTACGTAAAACGTACTAGGGGAGAACTACACATGATGGCACACGAGAATTTGACGACTCGGGACGAGTCTGTAAAAAGGGGAGGGGGTAGTGTTACGGCTGTGGAAATTCTCAAACCACCATTCAGGTCCCGTAGGTGAGAATCTCTAAGTACATGTGTAGTTTGCCACACCCGTTGTCTAAAGAATTTATGTGATTCATTCGGGCTGCGACGCTTTGAGATAGCTGTTTTCTTCTATCTTTATTTTGAACCAGCCACGTCCCAACCGCCATCACACAACAACCACCGCAACCACCACGCCAACCATCGTCACCAACTGCAACCACGCTCCAACCCACAGACAACAACGCCAACAGCCACGACCTTTACCGTCACAACTAGCTCCCACATCATCGCATCATGCCATTCCCACACGGCACCATGACCATTCCCGCACCACCTGTGAACACTGAGCGTCGGGCTGTCCTGGGCTCCGTTCAGCGATACGCACCGAGCCGCGAGTGCAAATAGCGGCCTTTCCGTGGGAAAATTCGGATCAGGAATGCTACACGCCCACTTCTGATCCGTCCAATTAGCAAGCGCGGGTCGGCTTGGCTCCGCCTCCAGGCGCGTCTGTGTGAAATCGAGATATGCAAATTCTAGGATCAGGGAGGTTCACGCCCCCCTTTCCTCCGACCAATGGCGAGCGTGGCTCCGCCCCCGAGCTCATCCTGATCCGGAAATTTGCATACTGGGTTCTCCTGCCGGCCTATAAAACGCCGGGAGGAGAGAGTTTCGAGAGTCAAGTTGGGTTGGAGAACGGAGTCGAGTCGGGTGGCGAAGGCATCGAGTGGTTTCTGCAGTCGGCTGAGGAGAATTGGGGGAAGAGGCCAAGGAGCTCGGGTCCGAGGCAGGGAAGACGGCGGTCGGCGACGAGGTCGCGGTGGGATCGCTCGTCGCGGGACCCAAGCAGCCAGCCATTCTCCTCCCCCAGGGCATCAAAAATCCCCCCTTTTCCCCCCCGCGCTGAGAGGTGCAAAAAGGGGGCCCCGTTCCCACCCCACTCCAAGCGGTGCCAACGAAACCCGCGAAGGAGCACGAAGTTGGGGCACCGCCGCGCAGCGACATTTGCGGCTCGTCACGAGGGCGCGGGTAGGACCCCCGGTCTCGCGGGCCTGGCCGCTCCTTCAGGTCACGCGCACATATTGCCCACGGGCCCCGTCTGCCCCCTTGTCTTTGAGGGTGGCCTTTTCTTTTGCTTTTGAGTAAATGTTGGCGGCGCGTCTGTAAAGTAGAACTGTATAAGTGTTGCCGAGTGTCATGTATTCGGTAGTATCTCTGCGTCATTGTTTCTTTTGTTGTACTTGATATATGTGCATTCTGATTCTGTTTGGCTGTATATGTGTGCTTTGTGTCTGTGTCTGTGTGTGAAATAAATGTGCATTATGTTGAATTGTTCCCGTTTCGCTGCGTCCTTTCCTTCGTTTGAATCTCCATCTTGCTTCACGTAAAAAGGGTTCGTAGGGCTTGATACGCCCGATAATTAATTGGAACCGTCGAGGCCGACGATAACACCGCTCGGTTATCCCGATAGCACGGAACGGACCGCTTAAGCGGCCGGTGTCCGGAGTCGACCTGCGGCAAGGTACGATCGCCCGGTTTACCATCCGCGTGGGTACTTAGGTAGGTCGAGTTTGGCGAACAACCCTATCCCACGCGGTGGGCCGATTGGCACGATCGTGGTGAGGTCGAAAGGCCCACCCGTGACTGGCTCCGGGCGATAGTTCCCGGAGGGTCACGACAGAATTGTCCGTCCGGGTGGGCGAGGCGCCGCCATTCGAGTCACGTGGCCGTTCGCACGCCAGCGGGCGCGAATTCGCAACATATATATATATATAATATATATATATTATATATATATATATATATATATATATATATATATATATATATATATATACCTCTGACATATCCTTCCAGCCTGATGCTGATAACTTTGCTTAGAAAAAACTTGTGCAGTGTATTGTCAGGGCATGCAGTCCACCATGATTATAACCTCCACATGTTTTATTCTTGCACCTTGTACTGTGTCACAGGAAACGTGAGCTGGCTCCGTGAATGCTTGGACAATGGCGTCTCCATAAACGGCCTGGACAAGGCCGGCAATACAGCACTTTACTGGGCCGCACATGGTGGCCATTTAGGTGAGGCTGCATAATAGTCACGTTTGTGCTGCTTTTGCATAGATTTTCTTGCTTTCTGTCATTTGGTTCCTTGGAATGGCCATTATTGCTGTTTGTGCTGTTCAGCATGTTAGCATTCCAACTGAAGGTTTACTCGATCATGTTGTTTGTACTTCATGGAAAAGATGGTACAGGATCACATTTCCTGTAGGATGGAATGCAACTTAATTGTGAAGAGATTTGTGACCTTGCAGCTGAAGCTGTAGATGTGATTTCTCAGCATCACTCTTCACATACTGGTGAAACAAATAAATTTCCAAAGGCCATTGGGGGCCATGTATTTGTTTTCCATTCATGGGAAAGTGGGGGGTGGGAGGGAGGGGAGAAAGGAAGGCATGTTGGTCGGGAGGAACGAATAGAAACAGGAAAGGTTTGAAGAGGTGAGAAAAGGAAGTGGCACGTCCACAGCAAGACTAAGTGATGTTGATCAGGAATGAATTAATGCTACAAATTGGAAGCAATATAAATACTGTAGGAGCTTTAAAAAGACAAGCAGCATTAAATTTTTCATTTTGTATAAATGATCTAAACATTATATGATTACCTGTAAATTGTTTGCTTCATAAATATCTTGTTGCTGTTAAGTGGATGTCAATGCCACCAAAAAGCCCCTTATCATGACCAGGATCACACTGGGTGGTTTGCCCTTGCATTTGCAATGGTAGTCAGATATGAATTTAGCATTTGGCCAGGTCGCTGGCACACAATGGCTTACTTTCTTTTTGCAAAAGATACAGTGTAATCTTAAACCTCCACCACCGACCATTGCTGACAGACGTTTCCACCATACTAACGTCACCCATCAGACGATGCTTCTTCGAGTCCTCGCCCTACCTGCAAGCTTTCAGTTCAACAGTTGATAGTACTAGCGGGCATTCCCGCCCTCCAGACCTTCGGTGGGCAATGGACTGCGGCATATTCACACACCAGGTGTAGGGTTAGGGTTGGAGTCACCAGGTGTCGGAATATGTCCAATGGAGATCAGGGAAGTGCTCGTCACATTCCACATGTTTCGGTTTAGCCGCCTATCACATCATGTGCCTTCTGGTTGAATGGTTTGCATTAGTGGGAACAATCGTCTGGGTGGGGCAGACGGATGGTTGTTCTTTGTGGATTATGCGATTTTACTGAGACATAATCTGTGGCGATGCTCACCACAAGCGTCAGGAGGTGTGTCTGATATGCACGCGCGCACGCGCACACATACACCGGGATACCAGCAGGGCACAGATCGAGAAATCTCAATCGACACCTCTGCTTTCAGCTATTCGTGACCATAGGCTTCAAGATCAAAAACCAAAGAAAGCCTTACCAAGATGGTGGCGTGCCATCTTCGTGAGCCTGCTGTCACCTCGCAGGGGTCTTAAGCCGTCATTTTGTTTCAGCCTGCTCAAATATGCCTTTCCTCCGAACAGGCTGCAATGGTTTTTATATGATAAAGTGCTCAAAATTTGTTTTTTCACTTTCCTTACTTGTATCATCGAACGCCTGATCTTCATACCTACAAATCGCTGCGTACATCGATTTAGTAAGTGCAATAGTTTTCAAATTCGGAACTTGGAGCAATTTTATGCATTTATAGGATGTGATTTCTTTTTTTTCCACAATGTCCTTTCTTTCTCTTCTTCGTCGGCTGCTCCCATTAGGGTCGCCACAGCGGATCAACCGTCTCCATTTCGCTCTATCCTCCCACATCTTCCATTGACACTCCAACCACCCGCATGTCCGCCCTCACCGCATCCATGAACCTCTTATTTGGCCTTCCTCTTCTCCTCCTGCCTGGCGGCTCCATCTTCACATCCTTCTCCCGATATACTCGCTTCCCTCCTGTGCACATGTCCAAACCATCTCATCTCGCCTCTCTCACTTTGTCTCCAAACCGTCCTACCTGCGCAGTCCCTCTAATATACTCATTCCTTATCCTGTCCATCCTCGTCACTTCCAACGAGAATCGCAGCATCTTTAACTCTGCCACCTCCAGCTCCGCTTCCTGTCTTTTTGTTAGCGCCACCGCCTCCAAACCATACAACATAGCTGGTCTCACTACCGTCTTATATATCTTTCCCCTTAACTCTTGCAGCTACCCTTCTGTCACAAATCACTCCTGCAACTCTTCTCCACCCACTCCATCCTGCCTGCACTCTCTTTTTCACTTCTCTCCCACACTCTCCGTTACTTTGGACAGTTGATCCCAAGTATTTAAACCCATCCACCTCCCCACCTCAACTCCTTGAACCGCACCATACCACCACCCTCCCTCTCATTTACGCACATGTACTCCGTCTTACTCCTACTGACTATAATTCCCCTTCTCTCCAGTGCGTACCTCCACCTCTCAAGGCTCGCCTCAGCCTGCTCCCTACTCTCCCTACAGATCATGATGTCATCCGCGAACATCATAGTCCATGGAGACTCCAGTCTGATCTCGTCCGTCAACCTGTCCATCACCATTGCAAACAGAAAGGGCTCAGAGTCGATCCTTGTAACCCACTTTACCTTAAACTGGTCCGTCATTCCTACCGCACACTTCACCGCTGTCACATGTCTCATACATATCCTGCACAATCCTCACATACTTCTCCACCACTCCTGACTTCCTCATACAATGCCACAACTCCTCTCTTGGCACCCTATCATGAGCTTTCTCTTAATCCACAGACACACAATGTAAACTCCTTCTGGCCTTCCCTACTTTCTCCATCAACATTCTCAAAGCAAACATCGCATCAGTGGTGCTCTTTCCTGGCATAAACCCATATTGCTGCTCACAATCGTCACCTCTCTCTCAACCTAGCTTCCACTACTCTTTCCCACACCTTCATTGGTGGCTTAACAACTTTATCCCTCTGTAATTTCCACAGCTCTGCACATCACCCTTGTTCTTGAAAATCGGAACCAGTACACTTAATCTCCACTCCTCCGGCATCCTCTCACTTTCCAAGATTTTATTAAACAATCTGGTTAACAACCCCACTGCCATCTCTCCTAAGCACTTCCATGCCTCCACTGGTATGTCATCTGGGCAACCGCCTTTCCACTTTTCATCCTCTCATAGCAGTCCTCACTTCATCCTTACTGATCCACCCCACTTCCTGATTCACTATCTCCACCTCTTCCAACCTTCTCTCTCTCATTTTCTTCATTCATCAGCTCCTCAAAGTACTCCATCCACCTTCTCAACACACTCTCCTCGCTCATCAGCAACTTCCCATTTACGTCCTTTATCACCCTAACCTGCAGCACATCCTTTTTCACAATGTCCTCCCACGGACTAATTAAAGTATATATTCAAAATTTGTCTGGATTTGAGGATCTGAGCTCGTTGACTCATTAAATGTCAAAATCTGGAGTAAAATCTGAAAATTTAAGGAAATTAGCGATTTCATAAATTAAGCGTATTTCATTTAAGTAAGGCTATGATCCCCCCCCCACCTTCCTCCATATTTTATGCCAGTTTTTGTTTTCGCGTTGATGAAGGGGCTGGGGTGTGTTCAATTACCATCAGGTTTTGTTAATCGCTTGCCATGCCAGCTGTTCCTTATTAACTTTTCATTGGAGTGCTTGCTTGAGTGCTTAACCCACTTCGTGAGCGCTCTCCAAGCTGCTTGGTAATAGAACACACCCCTGTTTCACCCTTCTCTTTCCTTTCCTTTTGCTTTATTTGTCTCTTTGCTTAAATATTTGTAATGACTGTTGCTAAACTTTGAGTGGTATTCTACGATGCTTGTTCGTTTGCAAGCCATGGCGATAGTTGACTCGGAGAGTAATTACTGCCTCAGAGAGTTCCAGTTCCATATTGGCGGGAACACAGGATGCCCGCCGCAGTTTGAGTCTCATCTCCAAAGGGAAGCCCATGTTATAATCTGTTTGTAAAAAGTAGTGCTGTTTGACCATGCTTTTTGAACATACCCCATTTAGTTCAATACTGTATTAATGTGCAATGTTTGAACAGACAAGATGTCCAGTTGGACATCTATCCAAAGGATGGCAAACACATTGTTGAATTGGCCTGCCTATGAAACTGTAGGAGGTTGAACCTCCTCCTCCCTCAAGTCCTCTTCTTGCTTAAACCTCCGTGAGGTGTAAGTGGATAAAGCTAGACTCGAGGTAAATGTAAACCCACAATCTAGGTAAACCTTTCCCCTCCCCCTCTCCCACTTCCCCTCCAGTCCCCCAACAAATGCAAGTCGAGAACACCCCCTTCCCCTACCCACTCCCCCCGTTCCTCCACCCCATCTCATCTCACCCCCCCCCTCCTTGCTTCCGTCCCCTCTCACCTCCCCCTCCTCACTCCCCCTCCCCTCACTCCCCCCACATACTCCCCCCTCTCTTGGTATTCCTGTCAGCGAAGTGACAGGTGGTATTTGCTAGCGACAGGTGGTATTATGTGAGAGACCTGTGGCGTGGCTCCATGGTGTTCACACCCATCTTTTTATGATGCGGCAGCGCCAAGTGAGCAAGTGGTAAGGTGAAGTGAACAATGAGGTGAAACTCTGTGTTATTTACAGTGTTAATTCATGGGCAAAAGTACCCGTAGGTGTCACTACTGACAACAACCAAGAATACATCATATTCTCCTTTGTATAACTGGTCATGTATCAAAGTACAAAGTTCGAGCCCCACATGCCTGTGGTGCGGCCCTGTGGTGTCGTGCGGTGCCTTGGTGTCATCCGGTCCGCCTGCTGAAAATGTTTGATTGGTTTTTTTTTTTTTTTTTAAAACACGAGATCGCATTGTTTCACCTTTTTGTGCGATCTGTTTTCATTATATTCTGATCTGATCCGATCTGATCTGCTTCCCCCCAGTGCCGGGTGGTATGTGGTATCTAATATACAAGGAAGAAAGTTGTGTGTTTGTTTGTTCATGTATGCATTCGACCCTTGCAGGAACCAGTGCATCCAAACTTTGTATGGTCCCTCTTTCATCCAGAGGAAGGTCGAGGGCGATGTTTGGGTATTATAATATCAGATAATTGGCCTTCAGGCCTCCATCGGCTCTTGTGCAAATACGCTGCCTTGCTTTTTCCCCCTGGGAGTGATCGAGTAATATGTTTTTAGGAAGATTGTTTGTTGAGGTTGTGTATCGTGATTTGTTGTCAACAACAACAATGTAATTATTGTAGCGTTTACACATGCACCTGTCATTAAAAAGATTGCTTTACACAGGTTTATTATATAACACCAACGTGTTCAGGCCTCGGGCGAGAATGTTCCTCCACACTGCTTGGGATTTTCCCGAGAGCGATCAAGCAATATGTTTTGTGAAAACCACATGTTGAAGTTGTTGTGATTTGTTGTATTTAAAAGAATAAAATTAATAAAAATGAGTTGAAAGAAGGGAAAGCGGTCCAAGCACATTTTGCAACGCTCAAGATTGGCAATTCATTTGAAACCATAAGGCCAACATTCCCCAATTTGTCATAATGCAGGAAATATTTCATGGAATTTCCTGGGCAACGCCAGGTATTTCAGCGTGTGTGTGTG
>CM068963.1:48744287-48756762 GCA_035128595.1 Eptatretus atami | reverse complement strand
TGTATGTTTGAATGCATACGGTTCCTAGAACCGTAACAGTAAGTTAGCGATGTATTCTGGCGTCTTTATCAGTTTTGTTAGTTCTGAAAATGCTCGAGACTAAAGGGTATGTCCTTTAAAACGACATAGGTGTGAGTTGTGATGACGTACATTGAGAAATGGTATTACTAACGTGACGATGTATTTGTGAAATGACATAACAAGAGTGACATAAACCAGGGTATTACTATACTTCAATTGATATAAAATTATGGTTTTTATTCCCCGCCGCGTGGCGGAAGGGGGATATTTGTTAAATTTAGTTTAAAAAAAAATAATTCCAGAAGTTTGGTGCTATTGAATGAAGCAGTCTTATACAGCACCTTCTTTAACATGTCCAAGAACTGCTAAACTAGAGGTTCTTGGTAGTGTGAAGAAGGCGATTGGTGTTCTACAGTGTTCAAGTATATAATTCAATTTGTATAAAACTATAAGGGCACTCTGTAGAGCGCATACCTCCGCCACGCAATGCCTGATCCACGAGAACATATCGGGCCCAATACATTTTTGAAATATATTGCTACATATCGATTTTGTCCCTGTCTCTCAATGGTGATGAATCGCTTTAAAAATTAAATAATTCTCATATCCAGATCCGGATTCGGATCTTCAACCAATATCGAATCAATTTATCGTGGTCACACGTCCAACCTGCCCACGAAGTTTGACCTGAATCTGTCCACAACTTTTTGTGATATCATGCTATATATGAGTTTGGCTCCATCTCTCAATGGTGAAGAATCACTTTAAAAATTTGAGCAGTCGGATCCGGATCTTCACCGAAATCTAATCAGTTCGTCCTTGCCGCACACCCAACCTGCCCACCAAATTTCATCCGGATCCGTCCACAACTTTTTGAGATATCCTGCACACAGACAAAGTGGGGTGAAAACATAACCTCCTTCACCTTCGGTGGCAGAGATAATAGATTGTAAAGGTTGTAAAAAAAATTAATAAAAATATCCTGAGGTTTACCGCTGTTGACGCAGTGTCGAACACACCACCTTATTTAACAAGTTATATTAGTTATTCATGCCTGTTTGTGTTCATTCGACATCCTTCAAAACAGTAAGTTTCCTGTTTGGAATGATTTTCAATTTTGTTTGACTGGCAGACAGACAGACGTAATTATCTCACAGACAGACGTGCATGATCGGGACAAATTATCTGCGCATGCATGATCGGGACAAATTCATAGCAAAAGTACGGCTGAACTACAGGTTCGTTTTCTGATTCTTGTTCAAAGTATAACATTTCATTGAAATCAAGTTGTTCCTCGATCATAAACTGATGTTTGCAGACAGACAGACAGACAGACATAAGTGAACCAATTGCTTAACCCCGCTCTTTGCTTCGTGTGCACTGTTGTAATTACTTTACTTAACGCCAAGAGTGTGGACCAAATGAATAGTAGAGATTGCAGTTTATATAGACGTCTCTCAAATAGTAGAGATTTCATTGCAATAGTACCTGCTGTTTGTTGTTTGTGTTAAGCATGATGAACATGAGGATTAAAAGAAGAAAAAAAAATGTACATAATGGATCTCGACCAGTGGTTGATTGCATATGTCAGGAATGCCAGCACTCCTAATTCATGCAGAACGATGACACGCATTTGTTTTGACTGTCATTGACCCGAGCTCTAAATGCATCACGTGTTTACTTTGAAACAGTTTCCAGGGGGTTGTTTCAGAAACTTATTATTTGTCTGACAAATATTTGGTAACTGTTATGCATAAATCCAGAAAAGCGTATAAAGTAATTTGAAAATGCATCAAGAAATGCAAGGAGATGCATTTTATGGGGGGTTCATCATTCCCTGTTTAAGATCACTGCTGTAATTTAACGTTGAGTCAGTTGGTGGCAGTAGCTTTCCATCTTGTGACGCATATTCTGCTAAAACATGGTGAGGGAGGGAGGGAGGGAGAGGGAGGTGGGGTGGAGGAGAGGGATTTAGAGGGCTTAAAATTAAATAAAAATGTAAGTAAAGGAGGGATTTGAAGGGGATATAGGAAGAGGGGTAGGGAAGGAGAGAGGATAGCTCTTTCGCATACCTATAGTTTGCATACTTACGCCCCTTTTCCCATAATTCTTTGTTTGTTTGTTTGTTTGATGTTAACTGTACAAGTCGTGTTACAAAATGAGCATTTAAACACTCAAAATTGTGGATGTTTTTGTTGTGTAACAAACAGCATGACACCCTAGCTAGAATGGCAGTTGCATACGGATACCCCCCCCCCACCCCCTCCACAAACTGAAGATCCAAAGAATGTTCTTGTTTTTATTTATTTATTTATTTTAAATATGAAGGTGTGTAAATGTTACCTAATTCAATGAGTGACCATTTGTTTAAAAAATAACAATCTCCTATCTTCCTGGTCTTAGAACGAAGCAGCTGCTGTATGTAATTCTCACTCAACTCAGAAATACTACTCCTTGCTGTGTCACTACAGGGGTGCGGGTAGACCTGCGAAACAATGAGAAGAAGTATGCGGCGGACATGGCAACAGACGCACAAAGTGCCGCCCTCATTAAGCGGCGTTCCGGTACGAACCGAAGGTTAACTGCTCATAATCGCCCCGCGACGCTGCATGACTCGATTTGAATAAAACAGGATTAAGCTGCAATTAAATATGAGCTATATTTCCCATAGATGTGAGCACAGGGGAGATTAGAGGCTGGAAAAACGTTTCTGTGCACTTTTTGACGTTTGTACAACTTGACATTTCAAAGGATCATCTCTCTAACGAAACTATTTCAGGCCCTTCCTCTGCTTCTTGTGAATATAATGTTTCTGCAGTTTGTTTACAAATTGAATCATCTTTTGTTGAGGGCAATTGGCATATTGCAGGAGGGTGTGACATGAAAGGGGGTGGGGGTAGCAGTGTAAATAATTACACCATTTGTGCATACATACAATGTTGTGGTCTTTCGATCGAAAATGTATGCTCTTTTAAAGATTGTTGTACATGGGTTATTACGTCGTCATTGACTTGTACGCATTTGTCACTGCAGGTGCCAGCCACATTAACAATCAGGACGACGAGTACTTGGATGAAGAAGATTCTGATTAAACGATTCAAATTCCTCGTTACTTTAACACCTTTCCAATTAATTATTTGTCTTTACTCCTATTCCTGATGTTTTGGTTTGGTCTCACCATTTGTGTGGCTGTTTGTTGTTATTGCCTGTTTTTTTTATTTTTTTTGTTTTCTTTCTTTCCTTTTTCATTTTTTTCTTTGATTAATCCTTGCCAAGACAATCAACTGCACATTTGTCTTAATTGCGCACCTCCAGCACTTTTCACGAGTGGCATCTTTATCGGGCACAACAGTGCCAGTCTGTGTCAACTCAACAAAGATAAAAGTTTGTTGACCATGGTGGGAAGTGAGTTTGAGGCTATGATTTGAGTGTTAGCCATTGTCAACGCTCAAATTGTAGCCGAAAGGGCTAGCCCAAGTAAAAATAGCGTCCCTTTACTACAGTTTCATCAATGGTTTTGACTAGTTTTAAGCAGTTATTTTCTGCAGACTACTGTAATTAGAACAGTAATCACTTCGGTTATCAGCTATCCTTACTGCAGTACAGAAACCACAATAGCATAACTAAAAGGAAGTTTGTTTTTTTTGTTAACTTAAACTGTCAGGAAAGTATATGAGAGTATAAGTACAGTTCTAACTAGAAGGGCACTCGGTCGAGCGCATACCTCCGCCACGCAATGCCTGATCCATGAGAACATATCGGGCCCCATACATTTTTGAAATATCATGCTGTACAATACTATATCGTTTTTGGCCCCATCTCTCAATGGTGAAAAATCAGTGTAAAAATTTTAGTAGCCAGACCTGGATCTTCACCAAAATCTAATCAGTTAATCCTTGTCACACATCCAACCTGTCCACAAAATTTCATCTGGATCCATCCACAACTTTTTGAGATATCCTGCACACAAACAAACAGAAAGGGGTGAAAACGTAACCTCCTTCACCTTCGGTGGCGGAGGTAACTATACCTTTTTTTCCTAGGAATGCTCAAAACATAGCTGCACCTCACTTCCTATGGCAGTTATCATACTGATCTGCTTCCAGTCAATAAACTCCATTGCAAATGTAAATTTGCCAGCTTCCACAGCTATCTGCTGGCTATATATTGGAACATATCTCCAAATGCTTTTTGGGAATGTCTGATTGCCTCGGTAAAGTTTGACTTTCTGTTTCTATTGATTTGACACGCATTCGGTATGTGGATTGAGATAAAGTAAGAAACTGCTTGTCCATCTTAAAGTTGGTGCTCCCTCGCAGCACAAACACATAATTGGATCGTACACGATGAACTTTTCCCCTTTTTTTTGTCTGGGGTAGTGACTATCAGGTCTGTAGCAGCTGTTCATATAGCTCATTCATCTGAGACAGAGATGCTTATACGAGTGCTGTGTAGAGCACGGACTTGTCTACTTGTTGAGTCTCCCCGCGGTTGTCTCCTTGTGTCATATCCCAAGCTCTCATGTTTTCCAATGGGGCTCATCTTATCTTTGCCCCCACATTAACGCCGTGCACATTTTGATCAGTTTTCATGATTTCTTTGAATATTGCATTTTTTTTTTGTTCTGTGAACTCTTTATACTTCTAATTATCAAAATCTACAATCATGGGAAAAGGATTGGAAAAGGGGAGGGGGGGGGTGAGGGGCGAGGGGCATTCATCAAAAGGTTTCCCCTCACTATGAAGTAAATCTCCTTTATGTTTTTAGAGTTCACAGCCAATGTCATACATACCTTCCTGACTGGTTTTCTTTTTTTAATTATCTTTCGGAATAATTAATGTCTGGCTCACATTTTTCAGGATAAATACACTTTTATTTACTTCCCTGACCCTCACCCCACCCCCCAATCTGCCTCACCCACCATGTACGAGGCATTCATCCAAGTGTTACTTGACAGTGTTGGTATGTTAGCATTTTGCTGCTATCTTTTGGTTAAAAATATCTGAACCACTCACGGTTAAGGCAACCCTAAATCAACATCCTTAGCCTCTCCAATATATGTCAGAATTGTGTACGGAATTGATTACATTCAAATTTATCATGAATGCCGCAACCGAATAATGCAATTAATTAATTACTTTTGGTGAATCGTAGCTGTTCTTCCGATGAGCTACAATGGCAGCCGTCATCTTTCATCCATTAACGATGCTGAGGACGAAACGATGTTGTTTTTGCATTTTGCTGCAAAAATAAAATCTAAAATGTGGAAACTGAATCGACACTTAAACATACCAGGAGAAGGTGGTTCTAGACACCTCTGCGAACAGACATCAGAACCCTAAGTTTTATCTGTTATGTTGAAACACCATATTGAGGATTCTGACATTTTGACCGTGTGTTGGGGTTGTTAACTTCTGTGTTCAACTCTGACACTTGTTGCTGTGGCTGTGGCAACCACTGGCAACAACAAAAAAAGCCTCTGATAGCCTTGTTTTCATGTTTATCATTTCTCCTCTCGTATGTAGATTTAAGGACTCGGGTAATACATTAAAAGCTTTGCATCACATGATGGAATGATGGAGTAAGTGCATATTTTCAGTAACTTTGAAACCATGGTGTCCACTTTGCTGCTTGTCTGCAATGCATTTCAGCATTTCCAAACTTCAGCGACTCATTCCGTTTCCTTTTGTTTTCCTATCCCATTTTGTGCCATTCATCCTGAACAGTTTTCCTTCTTTCATGTTTTTTTTTGACATTGTCGAGATTCATGGAGGAACTAGAACATAGAATGGATTGGAATGTAACAGAACAAAAGGAACAAATGAAAGGACGGGAAACACACCAACATCAGGAATGATGGACAAAATAGAGGGCAACTTGGAGAAATATAGGATATGGGAAGAATCAGGGCTGCAGAAGTCCACAGTTGGTGAACAAGATTAATTCAGCCACACACTCCCAGGAAGGAAAAAAAATTTAGAAGCCTGGAAAGAGGCGGGCTTGGGGTGGGGGTTAATGGGGGGTAAAGATTATGGCTTTGGATTGGGGTTTCTTTCATCAAATGCAGTGCCAGTCTGAGTTTGTTGGTACAAACCTTTGCTGACTTTTCACGATTAATCATTATGATGAACATGAAGTTGCACAGTCAAAATGTTTTGATAATTCAAATTGCTAACAGCTATTTTATTTTTCTAACACTTCAATTGCCATTATGTGATGACCATTTTGTACTCTTTGACTTGCAAAGTTTTTTTTTTTGTTGTTCAGCACTTGTCAGACCTGTGCAGTTTTTGGCTATATCTTGCACTTGCAGCTATGTTTTTTATCAGTTAATTAATTAAAACTGCTCAAGAAAACCTTGCCATTTGCTTGTCATTTGTGTGATGTCATGGTAACTTCAATATGTAGCTCAGATTGGGAGGGCTTCCAGAAAAGTGGGATAAAGACCAAAATTACGTTTTCTTACTAATTTTATACAAACCTAACATTTACAAGATTTAAAGCTGGGTCGAGATTCAAACCCAGGCTAGTCAGCTTCGAGACGAGTGTGGGTACCTTGAGCAAATCCTGTCGGCTGAGGTCGTAGCTTAATGCACTGTTAAGAAATAAACTGATTTCATGTTGTATTTCTACGTTAAAAATGTACACGTCATAAAAGTACAATCCGAATCCAAAAAGATCGCCATTGGTGTTCCTCGACGGTGTAAAATTAAATCAGACATACAATAATTACCTTTAAAAGAGTGGAAAAATGCATTTTGGAGCCGATTTACCTCACCTACCGCAAGCATTTGCTTTAATTACGAGCAAATACCACCCATGCCTGGTGTTGGCTTAATGGTTAGGGTGGTGGGCTTGGGATCTCCTGCATTTTGATCGATTTTGCTTTGAAATTAATTCATTTATTTACCTCAGACAATAAAAGTTTTTTATTTATTAATTTTATTATTAATAAATCATTTGCCGATTTCCAACCTGTCTGTGTTTGTCCTTTCCTTCCATTGGTCTAGCATTGTCCGAACCGAGATGGACTGGGAGGTAATTACCACAGATTTGACCAAAAATCGTCGGCACGTACCAGCGGTTTAAACGCTCGGCGCCTAATTAAATCTAATTGAGATAACATTGGTGCTTTGCCGAGGGCCGCTCCCGCTCAGGTAACCACGTGACTCTAGTTAAACGGCATATTAGACGGTGGACACTGGAACTCGTGGTTGACTGGGTGGCGTTCGTGGTTCTAAAACAACCACCCTACCGCAACGTAATTGTGAGCGGTGGCCCCAGGTCCGGCTCTACAAGAATAACCGGGGATTAATCTCCCTGAGTGACAAGCTGGTGTCTCGGTACCCGTGGCCGCAACAATATCTTCGCTTCCTGCATGTTCCTCTGACAACTTGAGGCTTTATTGGCATCTAGAACACTGGCATTCCGTTCTGTCTGCTATAATATCTGGTTTTCAGATCCCGCTGGTGTGGGGATCCAAGGTTCCTCAATGGGCATGAACCCACGCTGTTGCAGTCGACCACAGACGAAGCATGAAACCACATCATGTCACCAACTATCACACCGTGGGTCCTTTCACATGCCTGGGATATGTGATTCAGAGACTACTTAACTCGACAACTGCATCGCACCATCTGTCATTTCCTGGTTCCGTCTACCGTGGCTCGTTCTGAATCCAGTATGGAGCAAATTTCCCTTCACCTTCAGCGCGTCGATAAATGCCTACCAGAATGGAGCCAGGATCGACTCAACACCAGCCATTAGGCTCTGGTACTTTGTTCGCCTCTGGCCGAGATGGCATCCGCATGTTGGTAGATCTGGGCGTTCACCAGTAATACAGGTTGTACGAGTTCCAAGTCCTCACCTCATCACCCAGTTTCGTTCCAATGAAGCCTTCATCAGGGCTGTCAGACTGTTCAAGCCCTCGCATCTGTCTCTCACGCACATGGGAATTGTCACATAAACAGGGGCAAGCCAGTCCACCATCAGCTAGTTGGGCATGAAAGTACACCACAGGCGTATCCTTCAGCAACCTTAGCCACAACTAACATGATGGCGCATTTGCACATCCAACCTATGCAGAGTCTCTCATCTGGCTACTCCAAGACAAGCCGTGTTGAAGTTCGGGCACAAGTGATTTTAAGGATAAACATTCTTTGCAGAGGCTTCAGCGGTGCTCGTCTTAAGTTCCTCAGTCCATCCTCAGGGTGGCACATGGGAAGGTGCCGCACCCCGTGGCTGGAACTAAATTCACAAGTATCTTAACTGGCTCGTTAGCACCTCAGGTTCCGCTGTCCGAGATGAAACTTTGGAAGTATCGATCACGTACACTTCGCCTTCACGTCGATGGCAACCGCAAGAGTCACAGACTTCCTCGCATTCAATGCCAGGCACACTGCAGTCAGACAGTCTTACACCACATTCAAAACCGTTGGAGCCCAGACAAAGTCGTGCACACAAGACAAGGTCATCGGCAAATGCCAGAGCTGGCAATGTTTCCCCAGTCTTGCCCCGCTCTCTCTGGATCCTCTGGGATGTTCCTCATCACCTCATCAACACAGAGTGAACAAGATGGGGAGAGGGTGGGGTCGCTTGTTTCACTCCACGGGTCATCAAAATTAGTAAATTGCGACAGCATTCCAAGTACGTCACACAACCATTGTACGACTTCTCTGTACTGGAGGTGGGGTGGCAGAGCACCCATCCTGGCAGCCACACATAGCACCGCACCATGGTTAACAGAGTCAAAAGCTTGGAAACACCAACATAGCAAGTCGTAAAGGTTGCAGGTTCTGGGTCGCATCCGAAGGATGGCGTCGAAAAGCATAATGTTCTCGCACACCCATCACTTTCCTAAATGCGCTACACCAGGTGCAACTCAAAGCAGATGAACACCATCTGGCAATAACTTTATTGTGCAGACACATGAGGAAAGTACTAATCGTGATTTGGCGGAACTCAAAAGCACTCTTTGGGATAAGTACCGTTCTGTGTTGTGAAGACAGTGGTAAGTACCGGCAAGCAGCACAGACTGAACATCTTGCTCAAGCAGCTGTTCGGTATGGATCAGACTATCCGAAAGCTGATACCGTCCTCGCCGGGTGTGCCATTTTTCAACAAAATCTTTTCCCTCTCCAAATACTGGGATGTGATTGGTCGCAAGAGCTGCAACAACGTCATGGTGTTGACCTGATGTTCTGCAACTGCTTCTGATTCCTTTCAAAATACCTTTCCAAAGTGGTGCATCTCTGTGGGATCCATGGAGGGTTTGCTTCGAGCCAAGACTCAGCAATACACTGCTGAGCAGCAAGGCCCGGTTCACATGAAGACTGAGCGGTGGTCCGTGCCCCGTCACCTGAGCGGGTGGTCGTGCCCGTCACCTGAGCGGTGGTCCGTGCCCTCACCCTGGCAGGGGTCCGTGCCCGTCACCTGAGGGGTGGTCGTGCGTCACCTGGAGGGTCGTGCCCGTCACCCTGAGCGGTGGTCGTGCCGTACCTGAGGTGTCCGTGCCCGTCTGAGCGGGGTCCGTGCCGTACCTGAGCGGGGGTCCGTGCCCGTCACCCTGAGCGGTGGTCCGTGCCGCACTGAGGGTCCGTGCCCGTCACCGTGAGCGCGGGTCCGTGCCCGTCACTGAGCGGTGGTCGTGCCCGTCACCTGAGCGGGTGGTCCGTGCCCGTCACTGAGCGGGTAGTCGTGCCGACCGTGAGCGGGTGGTCGTGCCCGTCCCTGAGCCGTCACCCTGAGCGAGTGTTCATGCCACCATCTGCCTTCCTTTCCTCTCACCTCTCGTTGCCTTCCCTTTCCCACCCTCCTCACTCTCCTCCCTCCTCACTCCCCAACCTCCTTGCTCCCACCACCCCTCTCTCTCTCTCTCTCCCCCCACCACTCTTCCCCCCCCAACCCTTTCTTACGTGTGTGTGTGTGTTCAGAAAGCATAACATATTGTTACGGTTCTAGGAACCGTATGCATTCAAACATACAGGTGCCCGAAGTTAGTTATGCCGTTAAGTGTATGTGTAGATAAAATCCCTCCTTGTGTGTAGTGGAAATCGAAGGGGTGCGTTGCGATGTTTTTTAGTTAGGTTAATAAATCATTTTATTTCCCCTCTTATGGAACCACGGTACCTTCCTAGCGCTTGCACCCTCGGTTCGCTGGCCACAGCGTACCACTGTCCACAGAATCGTTTTTTCCGAGGCAAAATCTCCACGTTCGCTGTTCCAGTTCCTTTTCGGCTTCCCCAAACGTACTCAGTGTGGCTGCACCGTCATTCACCTTCCCAAACACGCGTGGAGTGGGCGGGCCTCGCGCGTGCCTGGCTGAGACCCCACCCAGAAAGGGCGGACCCATGGGAGCCCCGTCCAATCAGGGCGGACAGTGACGTCAGTTTTGACCAAGGCCCCGCCCGCTGAGGGAGGTCGATGGACTACGAAGGGACCCTCTGAGACGCGCCTTAGTTGGAGTTCAGTCAAAAGCCTCAGTTCACTTCTGCATTCGCTGGGCGTTCATTGGAGTTTTGCTGGAGTCTTGAATTCGGTGTACGAGGAGGATTGACAGACTGAGAGCTTCTTCATGAGTCTGTGGGTGGTGGTGCATGGCCGTTCTTCGTTGCTGGAGCGATCCATCTGGTCGATTCCGATAACGACCGAGGACACCAGACCTCGATCGGGTCTCTCGCTGGGTCCTGTCCCGCACCCTGATCCCGCCCTGGGACTCTGCTCTGCTCTGCTCCGCTCGGGTTCCTCCGTGGACACGAGCCCACGTGTGACTTGCGGGACCTGCAGGTGCACGACCCTCCCTCCAACGTGCAGGTACCGAGCCGAGCCGCGACCCCGCTCGTCTCTCTCCTTGGCTGCGAGGCTCCTTGGAATTCACCTGGGTTTTATTTCGTCTTTGTGTGTGTCTGTGTGTGTGGGCCGTCTGCTAAGTTCAACTGCATAAGTGTTTTCGATCATTGTAAATCTCCTGTATATCCGCGATAAGCTTACTCTGTGTCCTTCTTGCTGTAGAAATTGCCCAGTTCGTTTCCGTCCTTTCTTTCATTGGTCCAGCATGGTTCAGATCTGAGTTTTAGCCGGGTCTTTGTTCCCGTTAATCTGCTCATCCAGCCGGCAGGCTTTGCAGTTCCACTCGACTGCACCCGAACCGGAGTTGGTAGTCGGTAGTTGGAACTCTACCGCAGTCGGTGGAGTGACCCGGTTCGAGCAAGACGTGCGAGGGCATGGTTCCCGGTAGACGACACGCGTGGTTAATTAGGTAAATGGTTCTAGACAAAAAGACCCTTCGTACGCGGTGGAGGTATTGGCGTCCACGGTCGTTAAGCGACCCGCTGCCTCACGGTGTTATCTGTGAGCGACGGCCTACAATTCCGGGGAGTCTGGTGGGAGACGACGTAACTTCCTCCACCTAGCGGTCGTTCTCGTCACCGGTCCCCGGCCGCAACAATATTCTCTATACTAACTCCCCTATCCCCCCCACCCCTTTCCCTCTGTCCATCCTCCCCCTCCTAATACAGTGCAGCACCATCTTCCCACACCTCTCCCTCTCTACCCTCCTCCCCCACCCCTCTCTTTTTCTCCCCCCCCCACTGTCTTTCTTTTTTCCCCCACGTGTGCGTGTGTGTGTGTGTGTGTGTGTGTGTGTGTTGTGTGTTCATTAAAGCATAACATATTCTCTCTGCTAACTCCCCAACCCCCCCCCAAGCCCTCCTCTGTCCCATCCTCCCCCTCCTAATACAGTGCAGCACCATCTTCCCACACCTCTCCCTCTCTCTTCCCCCCCCCACCTCTCTCTCCCCCCCCCACCTCTCTCTCTCTCTGGATGTGTTATTGCAGGGTTTCTCTTCAGACATGTCCGGATGGTATTTATCTCAGGATGTGTCTGGAGGGAGTTCCTCTCAAAACGCGAGTTTGTCTCCGGACGTGTCCGAACGGTGTTTGTCTCTGGGCTGTGTTTATAGCATGACCGGTAGAAAATGGATTTCAGACATCATTTTGTTTCCATCTTCACAGTTATTCTGTGCAGAATCATTGTGATAAGACGGTATGAATTGTAATTAATGCTCCACCGCAAGTCTGCTTCCTTCTTCTCACTTCACGCTGCCTTCCTTCCCCCACCCCTCCTTTCTCTTCCCCACTCCATCTCCTCACTCACCCCCTCTCTCCCTCCCCACCTCTCATCTCTTCTCTCTCTCCTCCTCCCCCGCCCCCCTCAGTATTCCCATCAGCGAAATGAAGGGTGGTATTTCCATCCATTGGGTCCATACTCTGTGCAGAGTTTTGTGTGCCGAAGCAGTCTCCTTGGCATTGGGTACAATCCTGGACGGTCGCACTCTGACACAGGATACCAGCAAGCTGGCGCTCATTTTGCCGACCTCGGAAGGATGACAGGCAGAGTCAACCCCACCTGGTATTAATTCAACAGCCGAGTGGGATTTCAACTCAGGATTGCTCG
>CM068963.1:48701286-48718804 GCA_035128595.1 Eptatretus atami | reverse complement strand
AACGTACTCATTTCTCCAACTCGGACGGATGACAGGCTGAGTCAACCCCTGGTGTATTAATTCAGCGGCCGACGGGGCTTGAACTCAGGACCCTAGGATCCCTAGGATCCCAACGCCATCCTAACCATGACAACACCCAGGCTGACCAAGTTTTGACGAGCTGAGGTGTTTTCAGAGAACTTTTGTGCTATTCGTTTGAAAAAAAGAGAGTATTGAAATGGATAAACTTTTGTATAGGAAATCAATTCTTGACTTGTCAAAGTTCGTTAATGTATGCATTACTTATAATAAATTAAAATCAAAAGTATAAGGATAATGTATCATTGTTATATATGGATACAGATAGTTTTATATTAGAAATTAAGACAAGTGATGTGTATGAGGATATGATTGATAATATGATTATATTATGATACAAGTAATTATAAGTCGGGTGATGTTTGTTTTCATCAAAGAATAAAAAGGTTATTGTGTAAGTTTAAAGATGAATTGGGGGAAGGCATGAGTGAATTTATAGGATTGAAGTCAAAGTCTTATGCTTTACTATAATTGATTAATAATAACATTGAAAAGTGTGATAAGCTAAAGGGAAGAAATGATAAAATAAATATCATAATACAAGTAGATAAACGAATCAAATTTTATCTACATAAATCATAAATATATTACAGCATGTATGTAACACATGAAAGCAAAGGAGTACCTGAGTAATATCTTAGTAAATATACATGCGAACAAACAATAACAAGGCTGACCACACTAATCATACTCGATTCCACCATATTACGCATAACTAAGACGAGAAGACTGACAAAGAAAAGCAAATCGAGAGTTTATGCGATGAAAAAGAGTATCATTTATTTAGTCGCGATATGGGCGGAAAACTTTCTCCCATATCCTTATTTTTTAATTAGTCATACAGTACAAAGTGTGATAAGACAAATGTTGTGAGTTGGTGATATTCCAGGAGATGTGCGTTAGTACAACAGATCTTTATAACTGATTTATTACACCATGAGTAGGAAGATCAATGCGATTATCATACCAACACCAGTATTGTGTATCGGAGAAGATAATCTAGCCTATGCTCGTCGTGTATATTAAAGTGAAAAAGAGACATACAAGGTGAGAGAAGTGAACTGCGAAGAAAAAATTATATGTAATTAAATAGTCACATTTTCTATATAAAAAACGTATACATCCGGCAAAAGTATACAAACGTGATATATAACTAAAACTATATGAGAAGAAATAATAACTTAACAAGAACCTCGTATGGTGTTAGCATAAGTGTAAGAAATAAAAAATTTACAATAAAAATATCACTTATATATGGTGAGGCTCTGATAACTCCTACATTGAAATAGATTTATTTACAATTATGAAACCAATATAGTGAAGAAAACAGTTTTACATGAAATCTTCAAAATGAGATTGATTAATATGTATTACTTAAGAAATAGTACCGTCAGGTTGGCCAATAAATATCAGCATAAGAGAAGGGTTTTATATCATTTCAATTCACTTCTGGTCGACATTGCAAAGTTACACTGTACACATAACCATTATAAAAGATTTGCGTATAATTAATGAGACAAAATAACTAAATTTTATATTCGCAATTTCAGCTGACATTACAATCAACGGCAAAAGTAGTTTGAGTAAAAAATTTACAGATATAATTTACTCGGCAAACCCAAAATAGAACCATTGGACAAATAGTTATCACCTTGTTGTGTCAGTGCAGCCTACCTTAGAATGAATTGGATACAGAATTAGAAAATTTTAGAGATAAAACGAAGCCAGTAATTTATATATCGTCATGAGATTTCTTCAATTTTATACAATTCGTGTATGGGGAGAAAATGGGGTGGATAAGCTCATAGGTCATATCATTATCTTATCCGTGACCTTGGGGTAAGTTTGCTTCCGAAGTTAACATGAGAAATAACGTATTGTGTTCCTCCTGTATGTACACGCAATGTCTAGGGAATTGGAAATAAATAAGTAGCTCTAGCGCCTCGATGAAGCCCAATGTTATCTTTTCCACCTTATACTGCATGAGGATATAGTTAGAATCTGGGAGATGATAAAATACTTAGAGTTGGAAGAGCCATACTCTATAACAAACCATTAATGAAGACATAAGTGGTTTATATTTATAGTACTAGGTACGGCCCGGTAAGAGAAAAAAATGTCGGAACATCAATTTAGATAAGGACAGATTGTAGTATAAATAAGTAATAATACAATTCATTGATCGGGCGGTTAGTGCGGAGCAAAGAAACAACAACCACTTCAGAGACCGTTCTCCTTATTTCTCCTTCCGCACAGTAAAGCCGTCTAAAGTGGTTCAACTGCTTCTGCCTGTGTGCAGAATGATGCTCCGTATAGATGTTGCAGTATTCCAGTTACGATATCTATCGACGAATTTAGATAGTATAAATTTTAATGATGCCCAACAATTATTCAGGATTATACCTCCAATCATAATATTTTACAAGCAATATAATAAATCAATAAAGGTCACAAAGTCATTGTTCCCAATGTCGACCGAACGAGAGAAAATAATATACAAAAATAAGTATGAGAAGAGGATCATAAATTAAATTCTCTTTCCTCTGTCATCTTCTCTCTTTTTGGGTGTATTAATTCAGCGGCCGACGGGGCTTGAACTCAGGACCCTAGGATCCCTAGGATCCCAAGCCGCCATCCTAACCACTGAGCCAACACCAGGCTGACCAAGTTTTGAACGAGCTGAGGTGTTTTCAGAGAACTTTTGTGCTATTCGTTTGAAAAAAAGAGAGTATTGAAATGGATAAACCTATTTGTATAGGAACATCAATTCTTGACTTGTCAAAGTCGTGGGTGCGGAAAGGTCTTGTATGAGCAGGATGTCAGGTCGTCGCATGCCGTGAGCCTGCAGCCGCTCCTCCCAGTGTGAATTGATGTGTCTGGAGTGGAGACTGTGCGTACGTAACCGCAGAGTCGTGCGGCGCTGCATGGCGACGACGCGACAGGGACGACCGGCGGTAGCGGCTGAGCTATTGTAGGGACCCCGCCGGTTTCACCGCAGCGAGCGCAGAGGTCCGTGTGTGCACGCACATCCCCCACGTGCTCGCTTGCGGATGAAAGCCCGGTCCGGAAAACGCAGCGTGGATTCGCTCCCGCGTAGACAAAGTTTAGCAGGAAGAAACGTTTGACGCATGGTTCTCAGCCGAGCTGCTTAAAGCTCAACGGGCAGGAGCACATGTATTTCGCGCTGGGGCCCCTCGGTAGTCGAGTTGCTTGGGTGCGCAGGAGGGTGACGTCCTGGCTGCCGTAGGTTGGATCCGCAGGAGGGTATCGCCTCCCGGATTACCGTCCAAGACGACGAGCTCACACGTGCAGCTCACCATGACGTCAGGGCAAGTGAAGACGCGCAGGCTTGAAGTGCCGCGTGTGCTGCGCATAATTGGAAATACAAATAACGAAGCAGCCTCCTGTCGGCAGTGAAAGATTCCCTGGGCAGGGTGAAAGACCCCTTACCCGGGCACAGGATGACTAGACGAGGAGAAGGGTTGCTTAGCATAGACGGCTCCATGGCAGGGGTAATCCTGTGGGCCGCGATGTTTATAAGGGATTGTTCAGAATTTAGGATGGAGATAGGAAAGAGTTTGAGACACGTGGAAGACTCTTGATGTGTAGAGAGACGTTAGCTTTAGACTAACGCATTCTAAATTGGAACGTGCTATAGTGTAAGGACACTGGAGACGAGTTCAGTAGGGAGGATTAGAAGGTGGCAGAGATTCACGCGTGAGTTGTGGGGCTGTGAGTTGCAAGACGCGAAATTGCCGTCGACAGTGCGTGAGCAGCGAGTCGTGTGAGTGGAGCGATATGGGGAATATGGTGCGATCGAAGATGACTGGCGGAGGGTGACTCCCGCCAGGACCCCGGGTCAGTGTAGAGTGAGCTTAGGCTGGGTAGTCAATGATAAAATGGAGGTCGTTCTTTTGTTGTGGGGATAGGCTCGAAACACGTTGGAGGGTGCAGGAGGCCTGTTACGGGCTGGAGAGCTGCTGCCACGCGTGAGTATCGCTGAGTGGCGCTACCCCGGCCGGCTGTCAGTCGGGGGGGGCCCCGTTGGGTGCAAGTCCATGGCGGGCCGTTGCGTTAAGTGCGCCGAGGTGCAGGCCGCTCTGGTGCGGGGCCGGCGCGTATGCCCGTGGCCAGTTCAGTGGCCGTACCCTCGAAAGGGGCCGGGGCGCCAACCTGCCACGTGTGCGTTTCAGGGAGTTGCCATGGGACCCCCGTGTTATAATTTTCGGGCTGGTAGGCTCGAGCAGGGTGTGCCGGAAGCATTGTTGAGATTCGGCAGAGGTGTGCCTGACACAGCAGCCACGCGTCCCAGCCGCAACCGTGCAAGGGCACAGGAAATTACCGAGGCGAGGCCAAAATTGACGTGGACACCAACCAAGAGCCGACGGATCTGGTTTTTAGAACAATAAGATTAAGCAAGAGGGCTTGTTGAAGCCCCGGCGTAGTTAATGTTCCGAGTAGATCGAAGTGATACCCCTCCGCACCTCATCCTCGCCTCTCGTTGTGCCGCTGGACCCACTTGTGATTAGAGATCGTGAATTCTGGGAGGCCTCTTGCAGGTTGTTGGCTCGAACAGGACGCTACTCTCCCTTATTCCCCTCCGGAAGGACGTTGTTGGCGAGTGGGCATCAGTGACAGCGATAGGTTAGCGACCAAAGACGAGAAAGCGGGTCTAGGGACCGATTTATAGTGCGGGAAGGATGAAATAAAAACAACAAACACTAGTTGGGGTAAATTGTTTTACAATCTAAGAGTGGGTAGGATACCGACACGGCAAGGCATCAGTGGCGAGACAGGTTGGTAGTCCGAGGCCCGCCCTTCTGCTGTGGCCAAAGCACCCCGCACTCCCTCCACAACCTCCACGGCACGCAAGAGCGCCAACTTCATCGGTGGTAGTTTTCTGCCGCCTGGCCGCGACATCCGTCGCCTTTGTTTGCATGGCATGCCTGTGTCCGGGCGGATCGCTCCGCGCATGTTTCTTTTACTGCAGCCTGGCCGGCAGTTGTCTTGCCGGCTGTTGCCTCAACGGCTTTCTGCAGCTCATGTTGGCCTTTACCTTGCCCATGTCATGCCCACTGCCACTCTCTCACCACCCTCAATTGTTTTGCACCCCCTGTCCATTCGATGGCGCAGGATCCGCAGCAAAAATTGCAAGTGCAGGAACTGTTCCCGTTGCAGCTCAACCGGGCCTGCATGCGGCCGGCACCGGTTTCCTTTTGCTTCCTTTTTTCTGCAGAGCTCACTTGATCCTCCTGGTATTGTATGATAAATTTGTAAGTTAAGTGTTATTGTATTGAAATATGAGTGCGCCCCCGGATGTATTGTTCAAGCCCGGCATTTTTAAGCGTCCGTGTAGAGTGGTTTGTTTAGGTAGTTTACTCAGCCCTCAGCTTATTATTTTGGGACACGAATCACATGAATGTCGCATCAGGACTCCGTAGCTAAACGATAGGGAAGACTCACATGATGGCACAACCGATTATTTGACGCTCGGAACAGTTCTGTAAAAAGGGAGGGCGTAGTGTACGCTCTGGAATTCGCAACACCATACAGATCCCGTAGTGGATATATTTCTAAGTTCCAGTCGTATTTGCCAAACCCATTGTATAGAGGTTATGGATCATTCGGCTGCCGAATCTCCTTGTTAGGCGTTTTTCTGTTCTACCTTTGTCTCGAGGCCCACGCCAAACAACACCAACGCCACAGCCAAAACCTACCTTCCACCACTCAGCTACCGCAAACCCTCCACAATCACCGACCATTCCAAAACGCGCCAATGGCCAATCGGACACGCGGAAAACCCTCCACCCCTTCCTCCTGCACGGCCATTTCCGGGCCACCTTACGAGGCGTTCACTTGTCCTTCAGCCGAAACGCGAGACGCGAGTGCAGTATGCGCGGTTTTCTTGAGGAGATTCGGATCAGGAATGATGCCAAACGCCCACATCTGATCCACCCCAGTCAGGAAGCGCGGGCGGCCTTGGCCCCGCCTCCAGACGCCGGCCTGACAAAATCGGCATATGAACTTTGAGGATCAGAATGTACAGCCCTTTTTCCCCGTCAATCGGCGGCTGCTCCGCCACTAAGTCTTTGGATCCGATAAATTGCATCATATGGTGGTTCCGAATCGATATAAAAGGAGCGCAGTAGTCAGTGACAATAGCGTGGAGTGTCGGGATGAGCAGCAGGATCGGTGAGGAAGTCAGTTGGGCTGAGGTCCGTTGGAGCCGGAGCTCGAGCAGATCGTGGGCAGCGGCCTCGAGAGGAACGCTGAGTACGACCTGGGCTCGCGTCCGGATTCGAGCAAGCCAGCATAATCCCTCCCCAGAGCATCAACATTCCCCCCTTTCCCCCGTAGAGAGTCGACAGGCGGCCCGTTCCACCCACACCAGCAGTGCCCGGACCGCCGCTGCAGCGGACATTTTGCGAGTCGCCCACAGGGCGCAGGGTACGGCCCTTCAGTCTCGTGGCCTGGCCCTCATCCAGTCCCCAACGCATTAGGCCACGGCCAGTTCTGCTCCCTTGCCTGTGAGGGGTCTACTTTTCTGCTCGTGTGAATGCGTTTGTGGCCCGTGTCTTTAAAAGTAAGAATAATGGTCGTGTGTCCGTGTGTCGTTTTTTAACTCTTCTTATGTGCTTCTTAGTTCTGTGATATATGTGCATACATTATAGTACTGTAAATACGGTAGTGCTATACGTCTGCTCCGCGTAGCCGCGAATCAAATGATGCATGTTGAAGTTTTCCCGTCTCGCTTGTCTTTTCTTAGTTGAAACCTTCATCATGCTTCCACGTGAAAGACTGTTCGTAGTGGGTGCAAACGCCCAGGTAAATATCTAACCGTCGCGACGAAACACCGCTCGGCTGTATCCGATAGTACGGAACGGCCCGCACCTAGCGCTCGATTCGGAGTCGACGGCGAGCAAGTGACGATCGCCGTTCCTCCGTGAGTACTTACGTAGGTCGACATTTGGCGATAACACCCTATCCTCAGCGCAGGTGGCCGATCGTGGCCACGCAATTTGATCGAGGTCGAAAGCCCACCGTGATGAAATCCCGGCACTTAGCCGGGAGGGCCGACTGATTGTACCGCCCGTGGGCGAGGCGGTCGCGAGTTCGGTCGGTGGCCGACCGCACGCCGCGGCCGATTCGCAATTACTATATATTATTAGTACTTATATTACATGATAACTATTTATACTATTTATATACCAATATTCGTAATACATTTGTTCGAATTACTGGCCTCCTGGCATGCCTCTCGCTGCGTACCTCCTAAATGGCAGCCGCGTCGCCACCGCAGGACTTCATCGTGACCTCCGAACTACGCCAGGAGCCAGTCACGGGTGGGATTTCCTCACCAAACCCTCCCGCACATCACTCGCCTCGAATACATAGGTGACATCGCGACATGCGATACTACTAATACCGCGCGAGGCTACCTACCCGAGGGTTGCCCACGACCGCAGGTCGTTACGCACGGAACCGCTTAACGCGTTCGCTTCGTCCTACAGGATACAGCGGTTTATCCGACCGACCTCGACGGTTTCTGATTTTCTTTACTCGGGTGTTTCAAAACCCACTACTCACCACGATGCACAGATGGCCTTTCAAAACAGAATGGACCCGATCGACGGCTAATTCACAAAGCACATTTATTATACGAATTCTCATGTCCCGCAAGGCAGTCATGCAATACTACAGAAAAGCATGGAAACAGAAAGCAATACCACACCGGAATATCTTATAGTGTAATCACTTAAACCGGTTCGACTTCACGGACCACGGCGCCACAGTCATTCCCAACAAAAGCGACTGCCCCTCATGGCAAAGGGTTGATGGGTGTCGTAACCTTTGATGCGCCGGGCGTGGAACCAAATGGAGCCCACGAGACCGACGCTGGTACTGCACCCTCGTGGGCGATGGTCGAGCGAGCTCTCCTCCGGCACTTCCTTCGTGTGCGCAAGCTTACGCACCCCGAGCTTGCGAAAGCGCGCCTCCCGTCCGTGCCCAAAAAAGAAGAAGCCCGAGCTCACGACTGCTGCTGAAGGAGAATGAACCACCATGACATGAAACTGACACCGCACCCGTGCGACACGGCACGAACTGAACTGAACACGAGCTGCCGCGCTCCGCGGCGCCCCACGACACGATCAACAACAGAGCTGCGAGCTGCGCCGCAGCCACCACAACTGAATGAAACGAGCTGCCGAACCGCCAAGAGAAGAAGCCGGACCGACCAAGAGAGAGAGCTCGACCCGACACCAAGAGCACGAGACCCCGACCCGACACCAAGACGAGAGAGCCCGCGTGCGTCCCCATATATTAGCGGGGGCTCCGCCTTCGCTCCCCCGTTTTCAGCTCCGCCTCCCTTCGGAAGAAGCTTCTCGAAAAGGGCTGCCTCACTCCACCGCCTCAAAACGCCCCGTGTCAACATCGACGAGACTCTCGCCGCTTCTCGTGCCAAGCTTGGCGCGCAAAAACGGCGGGAAACTCAGCGCGTCATCCAGTTCTTCATGGGCTAGTCGCTCGACGTTTTCGACGGTTTTTGCGGTGAAAGAGGTCGCAGCGTGCTCTGTCGGCCAAAATACGATAGCGAAAGAAACACGGCTATCTCAAAGGGTCGCAGCCAGGTGAACGAAGAATTCCCTTTAACAACGGTGGACTATCTGCACATTAATACTTGCGTCATAGACAGCTGGGACCTTTATGTATTGCGAATTTCCACAGCCGTACATATATAATATATATACATTATATATATAATATACATACATACATATATAATATATATATATAAACATATTCATAACATTATCTACGTTTAATCACATATTATATCAACTCTATATATGAAATATTATGCGTGTGCGGGGTCGGCCGCTCTGAACGAACCGCATGTCGAGTCCGACCGACGATCGCCCGGATATTATAGATCGCTCGCCCGGATAACTCCGAGCGACGGGTCCTTGTACAAGAACCAATACGCCAACTCGGCAGATCACGTGGGGTAGGTCGATTGCCATCTTCAATTACTAAGTACCCAGTGATCCAACTAGGGTATTCCACCCCTCGAGGATCTCGTACAGAACAAACGCCGCCGAGGCGAGCCTGTCCGTCGTGCCGCGAGTCCGCACGGTTAATCGCTTCGAGACACCCGTCGGTCAAAGTTCCCCTTTTACGGATAACCAACGGCTTTCTAACTCAACACACGAAATGCTCGTCATGAAGAAGATTCGAACTGCGACGAAGCTGAAACATTTAACAATTGGCGTATTTATGATAATAATGGGGAACTAGGGAAGCACGTAGCAGAGCAGAACTTACCGACTTTACGAAATGCGATGCACAGACATTTACAGCACACAAGCACTTACAATTTCACTACTTATTAGACGGGCCCACGACAACCTCGCACACACACACCAGAATGGTGAGAGCCTTTGATAACGAGCTCCAGCTCGAGGACAGGTAGAGCTGAACCAGAGCCTATCTGAACCTTCCAACCCGTGTGGTATTCAGTTTTTCGACCGGGGCTCAGCGAGGGGTGGCATCCATCGCATGAGCCGCTAATCCTTCGCAGGACTCCGCAATCCTCCCGCGCTCCACACGGCTGGTGGACGAGGCGCGATCCTTACCGTCGATGCGTCGCTTTCCCGGGAACCACTCCAAGAAGAGGCCGATGGTCGCACCAAGCCAGGACCAAACGAGAACAAAGGCTCCAGAACCAAGAAGAAGAAGAAGCAACCATTCGCCCAGCTCGAGGAGCCGCCAACTTTCTTCCAAAACAACAACAGCTCGAGAGCAAAAAGCTCTCCCGAGGCCAGCAGAAGCCGAACCACTGAGCCGCGAAGCAAAAAAGCTACGAAGGCCTCACCCTAACCCAAGCAAGCAGACCTGAAGGTTCTGCCTGAGCGACTACCTCTGACGATGCAAAGCTTCACTACTCCAAAAACAAAAAAGGATCTCTCTATCCTATCTCCACCACCCTCCCCCGCCGGCGTGACTTCATTGCCCTCGTGTCCATCTCCGCTCAACCACGGTGGCGTGGAGTTTGTGGCATCTGGAATCATGGACTGGCGGGTTCTTCTTCCTTTCGCGCCGAGAGGGGAGGGACGTTTCCATGTTTCGTTCCCTAACATTAAATCATCCGCGCGCATTCTTCGATTTTCTGAACATTTAGAACAATGGAAGGTACGCTTATCTAGGGCACTAAGCACTTATTCCTAAGCTGCCTAAGGACCTGTAATGTTGTGTGCAATGCCGAATTCCAAATTCGTAACTAATTATTCATAATATTATATATATATACATTAGCATAATGATACACCTCAGGGTGTCCCTAAAAATTGACATCATTGAACCCAAATATAACTTAAGTACTAAACGTTCCCAGCAAATAAGTAATTGGCTTTCATGTTGACACAATAAAATTATTTATCAAATTCAACAAGAGATTCAGAGGATGTAGATTTTATAACCGTTTTCTCAAAACTCACAAACTGTCAATATGTGCACGCCTGTGACCACGACACCATCAGTCGTGGTCAGCTCCTGCCAACAACGCTGCAGAAGCATGTCTTGCGTAACATTCTCCAGCGCTCAGTTCTCTGCTTAAGTTCCCAGTGCTTGTAGGAGAGGGGGTTATACTAGACCAGTTCCTTCACGATGAGCCCCATAGAAAAATAATACAAGGTGTCAAGTCAGGTGAACGTGTGGCTTTCACAGACTCATGTCTTCACTGGCACACCCAATCCATCTTCCTGTTAGATTTGTCATTGAGATAAAACCAGTCCGCACCGTCAGCTCCATGGACGGTGAGCCCATCCTTAAAATGAAGTGTCTCATGTCATTAGCAAGGAATCATCAAATAACTCAGTTCTGAAGCATTTGCAGATAACATGCGGTCACGTTTTTCCCTCAAAGAAAAACGCATAAAGACGATTCATTGGAGATTGCGCAGAACATAAATTCACTTCGCGAGTCCCTATGTGCTCACTGTGGGCATGGGATTTTTCTTTCCCCCAAATGCGCATTTGCTTGTTGACTTTTGCCACTCGTATGAAATGTAGCTCATCCTGAAAAAAGACGCCTTTTCAACTCCTCATCTTCAGCTTTCTCTTGCATAGCGACACAGATTGCTTGCGCTTTCCCTGTCATCCGTGTTTAAGCTTGAACGCTGTAGTTTATAGGGTTCATTCGCAGCTTTCCTACTACACGCCAAAGTGTCGTACGAGGATCTGGTTCCATAGATGCCTTTCTTACAGACTTTCTGGGCTTCGCACAAATGTTTCCGAAGCCTGATTGACGATATCTCGGTACTGTGGTGTCAGATCCCTTTGCCTGCCAGAACAGCCTTCCTCTTGTAAGTTTTTTTTGTGCCATTCCAATCTGTTTTTCCAGTTGGGCTTTGATATTAATTTTTCGAAACATGCACGCTGCAACACTCTTGTTTGACGTGTGTCGAGCATATCCAACACACGAAACATCGCTTTTCGATTTCTAATGAACGTCCATTCTTTAACCGTGAAAAAAATTAATCAATCTTAATCTAAACATTCAACTTAGTTAGGTTTTTAACCATTTTGTTACAATCTTGAGTTATTTCAGCGATGGAAATTAGCTATGTTATTAGATACCGAAATCGTGTCAATTTTTTTTTAGGGACCCTGTATTACACATATATATATATATTATAACACATATAACATTATACGATATATACGTATCATATATCATATATAAATACATATATACTTATATAATACATCCCATATATAGCATATATATAATATATATAAATACTACATATTCATGATTTGCGGATCCGGGGTGGCGGGAACCTGACCCGGTCCTAGGGCCAGCAACTCGCACCGCATCTCGGGGTTATACGCCGGCCCGATCGGCACCAGGCCTCGGTCACGCGTTTCAATCACGATACACGTATCCTGTACCTTACAGTTGGGAGATCGAACCCTAGTTAACCCTCCGCCATCAGAGATCTCGGAGGTTACCGTTTTACCCCTTTGTTTATTTTTTGTTTGTTTGTGAACAGTATTACGGAAAAACCATCGACGGACTTTCGACGAAACCTTGGTGGGGGATTACGCGTATGGTCCAAGGATCATCGCATTAATTCTTGGACTTCGGTCCAAAATCCAAATGGCGCTATGGCGCCCATTTGAAAAAATATTTGAATTTTTTTTTTGCATTCTAAATGTTTTAAAGTGATTTCCAACCGCCCCCCCCCCCCCCCAAAAAAAAAATTGTTTGAGAAAAAAAAATTTTTTGCAACTTTTTTCAAACAAATTCTAATTTTTTTTTTTATGCATTTCTACATGTTATAAGTGGTTTCCAACAAAAACCATGCCAAAATTATAATTGGGGCTGATTTTGGAACTTCAGTGGATTATCCACTAAAATCAATTTCTGTTCAAAGGAATCTAGCTATGACGATGAATTGAGTATGAAAAGTTTAAATAAGTAAAGGGAAAAGTTGCGAAACTATAACTCTCTGAGCCTACGTTGACGTCACAATTAGAATAGAGGATATCGGTCTCTTGGTGCCTGGCATGTATTGGCGGCGGAGGTTTGCACTCTACCGAGTGTCCCCTCTAGTTACAGCTGGCTTTGGTCCGTGACCGAGCGAAGTTACCAGCTGTACCCATCTTTTCAGGTCTTTATTGTCCCAATCGAACAGGCGATCTTCCTCCGACCGCGACAGCGCATTACATCCATAGCGGCAACTGCATAGAATTAACGATATTGGGAAATCAAGGGATCACAACACAAGCATAAACATACAATGGTCTATACTATCTACCCGTTCTTAAATCGGGGACCAACGGATTAAAGGTTTTCGCGGTCACCGGGGGGAATTTCTATCTAATTCTCTATCAACACGTGCAATACAAACAGACAGACAAACAGCATGCACACAGAGTATTGGTGATGTCGAATGGACACAGGACAGTGCCAAAAGCCGAATATCGCTCGTAACAAGCGTGGTGTCCACAGGTTCAAACTCCCGGTCGAACGTGCGCGCGGTAGATGGCGGCGCGTGTATTCTCTCTCCTTTGTCACGGCGCGTGCCGTTTCCGCGCCTCTGCTCGCGTGGGTCGAAGATGGGCCTCAGCTGATCTCTCTCTCACGGCTATTCCACGCACAAATCCCGGCCTACCTGTTCTCCATACAGGCCCAAGTCGAGGTCCGAGTTCCACAGGCGGTATCGGCACACGTGACCGCGCCGGTTGCCGTTGGTGCAGTAACGGACGTCCGCAGTCCGGCGCTCCTCTCGGCCTTCCCGCCTCGAGGCCGACTCCCGCTTCTCCTCTCAGTGCTCTCTCGTCGAATACCGACGTGCAGGTCGGAGTTGCGTCTCTCCGCGAATCCAACACGGTGCCTCTTCGTTCGCTCCCTCGAGACCCAGCGTCCTCACACACAGCTCTCCTTTCGTTCCTTTGTTTTCTCTCGCGACTGCCGTTCCCCAAACTCAGGGTCCTTTTTCCGCCGCTCGAAACACGAGCACACTTCGGACGCCCTATTTCCACATACTCCTCTCCTGTTTCTGCCTTCTTCTCGCTTCTCTCGGCGACTCTCTGACCAAAGGCTCCGCCCGTCGCGTCACTTCCGTCCAGGCCACACCTCTCTCTAGCCACACCCTTCCTCTTTCAGGAGAGGAAAAAGCATCACTCTCGTTCCACCACCGTATGAACAGAAAAGCAGTCTTCTACACCTCCCGACACACATATCGTCCCTTACACCACACAACCATTAAACAGCATTTATGGGGGATCTGAGCTATCTATTCTTAGTAATCCCATTAAGGCATTCCGTAACAATATATACAATATATACATTATATATACATACACATAACATATATTATACATACATAAGTTACTATACTACATATTACATATAATATTTATATATAATATATAATATATAATACAAAAATAATACAGCTCTGGAAAAAATAAAGGCCACACCCAAAAAAATAATCAGCATTCTACACTGTATGGCAGCCATTCCATTCCAGTGCCTGTTGAATCCACACAGCACACTCATTTCTACTTAGTGAGGTACTGATTTGTATCACCTAAACCGAATCTTATTAACAAGGAAAAGTTAAAAACCACTGCTGTGGTCATCACTATCCTCTTGCAGATAGGACCAGCTGGATGGCAAAAACTGCTAGTAGTACCTCAAAAGTAAGGGAATCAAAAAACTAACTATTGACAGAGCCAAAGGTTGAAGAGAAAGTTTTGAGTGAGAAGAAGGGTTCCATTCTGGCTTTAAGGCAGAGGTATACAGGAGCGTCACATTCTTCCATCCTAAAATTTACAAGATGGCGGTTCATAGAACAAGGTCAAGCAGCAGACTTGGGACAACAAAGCTACAGACTGGCAGAGGGCGAAAACGACTTTCCACTGACCGGGATGCCCCACACTCATTTGAATGTCACTCAACAACCGCTTAGGTGCAATCAATGTGACCGACAAAAGAAGGGCAAACGAGCAGTGGGGTGAAGTGCACGCCAAGGACAGTTCGAAAACAGGCTCCTAGCGGCAGGGCTGAAGTGCTGCAAAGCCAGAAAAGCCCTTCATCAATGAGAAGCAAAATAGAGCCAGGCTGAGGTGCAAAAGACCATAAGATTGGCCGTAGAGGACTGAGTAAGGTCATCTTCTCTGATGGTCCAATATTTCCGCTTTGCCCAACACCTTGGTTTCTATGTTAGACGGAACCTGGAGAGGCCTACAAGCCAACAGTTGTCTCCTCCCACTGTGAATATTTGGTGAGGCGGTGATTATCTGGGGTGCTTCAGCAGGATGGAATCGGCAGATTTTCTTTAGTGAAGGACTCCATGAATCAACCACGTCACCAGGTTTCCTGAAGACACTTGTTCCTTCTGCTCTGACATAGTTCCCAAACTCTGAGGATTGGTTTTTCCAGCAGGACAAGTCTCCATGCCACACACGCCAGGTTCAATCAAGGTGTGGAGGGGACATCAGATCAAGACCCTGTCCTGGCCAGCCCAATCTCCAGACCTGCACCCATTGAAACTCTGGAATGTGATCAAGAGGAAGATGGATGGTCACAAGCATAAACAAAGCTGAGCTGCTTTAATTTTTGCCAGGGTGGCATAAGTCACCCAACAGCAATGTGAATACTGGTGGGAGCACCAAGACGCATGAAAGCTGTGATGGAATCAGGTTAGTTCCACAAAAATTGAATTTCTGAACTCTTCCTAAGTTAAAACTTAGTATTGTGTTGTTTAAAATGATATGAACTTGTTTTGTTGTTTTATTTTGTCTGAAAACACTGATCTTGTTGTTATTTTGACCAGTTGTCATTTCTGCAAATAAATGCTCTAATGACAATATTTTTATTCGGAATTTGGGAGAAATGTTGTCAGTACGTTATAGAATAAACAAAATGTTTCTTTACTCAAACACATCTATCTTAATTCTAGCAATCTGTGTGTGTCTGTGGTGTGTGGCTGGTGTGGTGTCTGTGTGGGTGTGTGTCTTGCCGTGTTTCTCGACAATCACTGGTCCGATCTAATTGGAAACTTGCCAGATATATTGCTGGACCTAGGATGTGCCTTTTAGTTTGAATTAATCGGACAAGTGCTTCCAAGTTATGGCCATTATTTACACAACCAATGACAAGACACGTGTTGCGGGGGCGTGCTGATGGAAGGGAAGCTCAGCGCGTCTCCCATTACGGTTACAACGTACGGGCTCCGGTAGTGTGACTTCGTGTATTCTAAATAAATTTCTCGATTCTTATGCGCATTTATAGATAAAACCAATGCCCCAATTATGATGTTTTCATATTAGACGGTGCATAATTTCGGTAACATCAGGTGAGCTGGTATGCTCCGAAACCAGAAGTAAATTTTTTTCTCTCTTCTCTCTCTTTTTTTTCTCTGCGACGACATCTGCAGAAAGTAAAATACGTTGGCGCTAATTGAATAATGGCCATTAAAATCTAAATTGCGAATAATCGTAACTGTGATATCGCGAACTTCCCGGGCACGCACCTACGGGCCGCGAGAGCGAAGAACGCTGTGTTGGTTGTTGTTCTTGCTCACGTTGGAATATTTATTTATTTTATATATATTATTTATTTTTTTTACGGGCACGTACTAGTACCTAGTTAATAGTACACCAGAAAAAAAATGATAATTTTGCAGTTCTCTTATTTTTTCCAGGCTGTTATATACAAGTAGAGGTAAATGGGGGTCTGAGGCAGCCATTCAAATGAATGGGAAAGGGAAAACTTTCTGACTCAAGCCTCAAAGCCCAAAATATGAGACTGATTTCTCCCTCTCATTACAAGCAAATTGTAAAATTGAGACTTACTGATTAAAACACTTCTTTCCTTCATATTTTCATTCATTCAAAGAGCGAACCAATTAATATTTGTCCATGTTCTACTTTGGGGAATAACTGATATTTCTATTACATTCATCACCATCGAGTATATTCCCAAAAATAACTTGGAACTTGGTTCTTGTTAAGTGTCTTTGTTGGCAGAGATGAATGATAAACTTCTCTTAATTCTTTATTTGACCACCTCCTGAACCACTTAATTTTGAGATTGTCTAAATTGTTTTTCCAGTTTTCAATTGATAACCATCAAGTTTTCAGTCCATTGAAGATTTTTTATTTTTTTTTACATCCTCCAAGTTATTGTATTAATTTATCCACTTATTGTTTTATCACTTTTACCCGGTTATTGTCTATCATATAATAGCTTATATTTGATATTTCTCACTTCTTTATGTTTCCATTTAAATACCAAGGCTGATTACATCTCCACTCTAGGTTTGGTTATTTGCTTGGTCTATCATATAATCAGTAAAAGCGGCGATAGCCTGTTAAATTCCCACCCATATCTTAACTTTACTTATAACATAAGGGAGACAATTGATTCCATTCTCTAAAATCTACTTTTATGCATCAAAGCTCCGAATGCTTTCTTTATTTATCTTTCTGTATATAATTGATGTTTAACTTTTTTATTGTATTCATTTTTCTTTCCTCTTCCTTCTTTCAAGTTAAACGTTGTAATGATTTAAAGTTTGTTTCCTTGATTATATTTTTCTTTTTCCTTTAGCTTATCACACCTTTTCAATGTTATTATTAATATATTATAAAAGCATAAGACTTTGATTCTCAATCCTAAAATTCACTCATAGCCTTCCCACCCAATTCATCTTTAAATTACCAATAACCTTTTTATTCTTTATGAAAACAAACATCACCCGACTTAAATTACTTGTATCATATATATCCATTAATTATCATCATTATCCTCATACACATCACTTGTTTAATTTCTAATATAAAACTATCTGTATCATATATAACAATGATACATTATCCTTATACTTTGATTTTAATTCTATACTTAGTAATTAGTTCAGACATTA
>CM068963.1:48669140-48682022 GCA_035128595.1 Eptatretus atami | reverse complement strand
TGTATATATAATATATATATCACATATATATTATATCATACATACATATATATATATATACATATATATACTTATGCATATATATATACATATATATATATACCTATGCATATATATATACATATATATATATACCTTGCATATATATTGTTGTGGATTTCCGCCACTCCGGCGTGCGGACGACCGCCTTTATCCTGATTTGCGGCCGCACGCGCCCACCGGACGTGGCAATCCAGTCGCAGCTTTCGGATCAACGCTGAAATCCAGCTACTGGTATGTTTTTAACCACACCACAACCTTGTCAATGCTCTGCCCGCGCTACAGGGTCGATCGCCGAATTGTCGATTTACCTAATTATTCGCGCGGACAGACTACCGAGAGGTTGTACCTCAACGGGACCTGCTCAGAAATGAGCCGCTTTAAGCAGCTCTTTCCGTCTGCGATTGCCGAGCGTTTTTATTATCGCCAAGCCCCGTTGGACCCGATTATCTTATCGGTGTTAAAAAACAGCTATTTATTCCGAACGCAATTAGGGCAGTTCAATTGAGGAAGGGACGCAACGAGCAGGTGAATATTCAAACAATGGGGGACATTTTTTCCAATGCAGGCACGTATGCAATGAATGGGGGTAAGGGACAAGACACGAGCAAAAAGACCTACAGCCGTTGTCTATTTATTATGTACATGCACTTAACAACAATTATACTTTTCGGACAAGGCGCCACAGACTTCCATGCAAAAACCCCAGAAAAGAAAGGGAGAACTGGGCCCGTAGGCCTTTAATGTTCCTCGGAGCTTGAAGACCGAAGGAGCTCCGCGAGGCCGTGCAGGTTACCTTGTCGCCCTCGAGACGACTCGATGGGTTCTTCGGTCGGCGACCCTCCGTATGTCTCGTCGTCAACACAGCAGCTTGTGTAACAGCGGCTTGGTTGGTCCAGACCTAGCCATGCGGCCTGGTCGATCGGGCCTGGCCGACGACGCTTCAGAGGAGCGAACGGGCCTTGCTCTTTTGGAGTTGATGCCTTTTAAGAGCCCGCTCACTCCTTCAGCGTCGCTCGGACCGTCCCGGGCCCCGATCACTTCGGACCGTTATGTCGCTGGCTGGCGACTTCTCTCCGGCTGGCGACCTCGCTACTGCCTTCCACCGACCAACAACTCTGCACTGCACTGCAGGCTCGACCCGACTGGACTCCAGGCTCAAACTCCACCGCACTCAACGACCGAGCTCCACTCAACAACCGAGCTCCACTCAACCACACGAACTCGTTTCTCTCGGCGTTTCAGCCTGGCCTTTCATCGGTTCGGGGTGGTGTTTGGTCTTTCACCTCCGCCCTTTTGTCATTCTGATCCGATTTGCCGTCAAACGCGGACGTGGTAGGAATACCGGCTTTCGCTCCAACGAGGAAGTCGTCGTGTTGTCGGCGGAGATGTTGTTCGTTTGTGGATGCTGTTGCTGGCGAAAATATGGCGTTGTTTGTGGAGATGATGATGAGGAGATGTTGTTCGTTGTTGAAATGGTTGTTGTTGGTGAAAAGATGGCGTTGTTTGTGGAGATGATGGTGAGGAGATGTTGTCGTTTGTTGAAATGGTTGTTGTTGGTGAAAAGATGGCGTTGTTTGTGGAGATGATGGTGAGGAGATTGTTGTTCGCTTTAAAATAAAGATATCAAAAGAATAACGGCTAACTCCAAGATGCACAGCCCGGTGCACGAATAATTCCCGTTAGAATTGGTGGAAATCTAACCTGGAACACACACTTACCGACATAACTGATCTCTGGGAAACCTCAATGGTGTTCTGTGAATTTCCACAACCGTAACAATATATACATATACATATACAGTAATCCCCGTTTCCGCGGGGTAACGTTCAAAACCTCCCCGCGATAAGTAAAAATCCGCGATGAATGGACGCTCCACAAAAAATCGACTCGTCTGGTCTGGTCGTTTGGCAGTGATTGGGTTTGAGGTGCCGGAGATCGACTCGTCTGGTCTGGTCGGTTTGGCAGTGATTGGGTTTGAGGTGCTGGAGATCGACTCGTCTGGTCTGGTCTGGTCGGTTTTGAGGTGCTGGGTACGAGCAGTGCTCGTCCAACGGCGGAAACCTTTTTCCTTCCGAAGCATATATCGAGCACCTTAACCTTCTCCTGGAGCGTCAGACCTTCCTCTGGCGCTCCGGTTCCTTGCCAGAAGCCTTAGAAGGTGCAGGGCGTTTGGGCGGCATCGTAGGGCTTGGAGAAAAAACGTAGAAAATATTCGACGTTCACAAGCGAAAACTTTGTCTCGTGCGTTGTGTGACTGGTCGAGCACCACGCGTTATAATTTATTGCTTAAATAATTTATATTTTTATATATTATTACCGCGATGTACCGGGGAATCCGCAGAAAAAATTAGTTACGTTCCAGGGAAAACCCGCGATGAACCAGGGGCACGATAGGTGAACCGCGATAAAGCGGGGTTGACTATATATATATATATATACATATATATATATATATAACACAATATATATATATATATATACATATATATTATATAATATTATAGCTCTGGAAAAAATTAAGAGAGCACTGCAAAATTATCAGTTTTTCTGGTTTTACTATTTATAGGTATGTGTTTGAGTAAAATGAACATTTTTGTTTAATTCCAGAAACTACTGACAACATTTCTCCCAAATTCCGAATAAAAAATTGTCATTTAGAGCATTTATTTGCAGAAAATGACAACTGGTCAAAATAAACAAAAAATTCAGTGTTTTTCAGACCTCAAATAATACAAACAAAACAAGTTCATATTCATTTTTAAACAACACAATACTAATGTTTTAAACTTAGGAAGAGTTCAGAAATCAATATTTTGTGAATAACCCTGATTTTCAATCACAGCTTTCATGCGTCTTGGCATGCTCTCCACCAGTCTTTCACATTGCTGTTGGGTGACTTTATGCCACTCCTGGCGCAAAAATTCAAGCAGCTCGGGTTTGTTTGATGGCTTGTGACCATCCATCTTCCTCTTGATCACATTCCAGAGGTTTTCAATGGGGTTCAGGTCTGGAGATTGGGCTGGCCATGACAGGGTCTTGATCTGATGGTCCTCCATCCACACCTTGATTGACCTGGCTGTGTGGCATGGAGCATTGTCCTGCTGGAAAAACCAATCCTAAGAGTTTGGGAACATTGTCAGAGCAGAAGGAAGCACGTGTTCTTCCAGGACAACCTTGTACGTGGCTTGATTCATGAGTCCTTCACAAAGACAAATCTGCCCAATTCCAGCCTTGCTGAAGCACCCCAGATCATCACCGATCCTCCACCAAATTTCACAGTGGGTGGAGACACAGTATATATATATATATATATATATATATGTTGGGAAATAACATTCTGCGTTTTGTTGACTTGATGGATTTGGTGAGTGCACCATGGCATCATGTGTGGTAGAAAGCATGTGAGCCTGCGAGAAACCACACACACCCACAAATGAATCTGAGTGCCACTCATAAACAATTTGAGGACAGGTTTAGTTGCTGCATTACCTGCAGTAATCGTATTGCGTTTGGAGAAAACCGTTTTAACAAGCTCAAAAGGTGGTGGGATGAGGCCCTCATGGAATACCTTTCAATCAGGTACAATATTTGTACAGGGACCGAATAATACCTGCATTATTCTGCTTTTTATATTTGCAGTCTTGGTCAAATTAGATCCACCCCCCCCCCCCTTTTTTTTCCTTATCTCCATTTTCACCCCCCCCCCCCCCCCAATCTACACAAGCATTTCTTGGGTTCGAACCACCTGTGCCATAACAGCAGGCATCTGCTAAACAAAGCACATATTTGGAAGAAGAAGAACTTCAGCTGGAAATGGGTCCTTTCCCATTTACCACCGTGCCTTCCCACATTCCTGAACTGCCCTTATTCCTTCATTTTTGAGCCCTCCCTCACACATTTCTGGTCCTGTCTGTCCCTTTTTCATTCATTTGGCTAACCACCTGTCAACCATCCCTTTGTATTATCTGTTACGCCTCTAAAAAGTGGAGCAGCAAGCCATGGCTGGAGATGGAGAGAAGAGCCGGCAGTGGTATTTGAGGGCAGCGAAAAGTAGAGGACACTTGTGGCTGGGATGGGTCATGACGCACGTTTCTTAACAGCCTGGCTGAATGCATTTTCTCGCTGTGTCTTTCAGTTCAATTTATTTACTGCTTACTTTGGCAGGGCTGGCGCGGGGGGGAGGGGGGTTGGGGTCCTTGTCGGGTGGTGATCCTCCCAACGATGCTTTATGGAGAGAAATGTGAATTTTTCTTTTGTTTTATACTCCAAGCCATTGAAACTTCCACTGCCTATTCAGTGCTTTGCTGAACATAATCTACGTGACTACATCCTTTCATTACGAGCCAGATTCACATTCCTCGCTGGCAGATTGTAAATCCACAGAACTCAACTGTCTGGTTTTCGAAGTTTCAGATTAACCGGTTGTGACTGGCCGAATTTGTGAGATGTTTTCCAAAGTCCATTTCTTTCTCTCGTTAAAAAAAAAATACTTGTTCGGAATTGTTAATTAACCCGGTTGTGGTGTAAACATCAGGTGGCCGGAGTTTACCTTTTGATGTTTTCCTGCGAAAGGATCCAAAGATGTTGGAAGTTGAGGATTTTCACAGACCATGATATTGTGAGGAGGCAAGGATGACTAACCTGAGTTCGACAGGAGATACCTAATGGGGAAATGTCACGTGCAAACATTTTAAAACATCATACGCTTAACTGATAAATTTAAAACCAAAGAGCTTATAGAACACCTTACCCCACACGGTCTTGAGAAACAAGGATGTGGGATGGGTTTATGAGCAGCAAATTTGATTGGTCAAGATGATGTAAATGCCGTAACATTTTGTCCAAGTACTGCTAAACGGAAGGGTTTTGAAAGTGCCAAAAAAGAGATTTGTGTTCTGCAATGTTTAGGTTTATAAAAGAATTTAAATAAAATAAAGATTTTAATGGTTGTAGTAAAAAATTAAGAAGTTTACCACTATTGGCGCAGTGCCTTTTACACCACCTTATTACTTCTGCCACCAAAGGTGAAAGGTTATGTTTTCACCCCTTTATACCTGTCTGTTTCTTTGTACGTTTGTGTGCAGGATATCTCAAAAAGTTGTGGAGGGATTCGGATGAAATTCTTTGAGCAGGTTGGGTGTGTGTTAAGGACGAACTGATTAGATTTTGGTGAAGATCTGGATATGGATCCGGATCCGGTTACTCGAATTTTTAAAAAGTGATTCTTCACCATTGAGAGATAGTGCTAAACTGATATTTAGCACGACATCTCAAAAAGTTGTGGACTGATTCGGACGAAACTGGGTGGACACGTTGGATGTGTGTAAAGGAAGAATTGTTTCAATTTTGGAGAAGATCTGAATCCAGATCTGGATAGGAGAATTATTTATTTTTTAAAAGTGCTTCTTCACCAGTGGGAGATAGGACGAAAAACGTTATAGTACTGTATAGTATGATATTTCAGAAATGTATTGGGCCTGATATGTTCTGGTGGATCAGGCATTGCGTTGCAGAGGACTGCGCTCCACCGCATGCCCTTCTAGTTATACATGTTACATTCGTTCTTTGTGCCTGTTGTTTGTGTCCTTTATAACATCCTCAAAGACACGAAGTTTCCTGTTTGGAATGATTTTCAATTTTGTTTGACTGCCACACATGCAGAGTAAAAAAAATTAAAAATCATGCCTGTGTTCAAAGGAACAGGTACAGTTTAAAAATAAAAGTCTTTTTGTGTGCATGGGTACGGTACGTGGGCACATGTAGTGAAACTGCAAACGCCAACTTGAGACTGGTTATCCACGCATGGAGGTTTAGAATAGTTCTTCATTTTAGAAGGATGGATGGAGGATGGATGGATGGATGGATGGAAGGACACACCAAACATTGAAGCAGCTACACTGCTTAAAAAGTATCTCACTCCTCTCTGCGCATGTGCAATCAGGTCGAATTCAGAGCCAAAGTACTACTAAACCCCAGGTTCGTTTTCTGATTCATGTTCCGATTCGTGTTCAAAATATAACATTCATTTGAAATTAAGTTGTTTGTTGATCATAAATTGACGTTTGTAGACAGAGAAACAAAAACAAAGTGAACTCATTGCCTCACCCTGTTTTTTGGTTCGTGTGCACAGGGTAAATACAGTTAAGTTAAAGTGATGGATACTTTTGCTTGTATCCTTACTGTAATAAAATAATTCATGGACCGGTGTTTGTGTGTTTGTCATGCTGCTGCTCCTACAGTTCTGAGCTGATTTCATCCAGACTTGCTACAGAGGATCAGCATGACCCCAATTAATGAGTAGGGGTGTTTTTATCTTTTCCGGTGATTTTCTTTTAGGGGGTCAGTGAGGGCGTGAGTGGGGGATGAAAATTTTCTATGTAAATGTGTATCATGTAGCGCCGCCTCCAGGTGGGGGAGGGTATTGCAAGTCCCCACCATTTACAGTACAGTATTCCTGTCCCCAGGTTTTCCAGTGCAGTGAGGTGTTTGGAATGATAAGCAGTTAGGTCGGTTGTTGGTTTTTGTTTCATGCACCTTAAACCTGGGTTTTATTTTTTTTTGCATATACTGAGCCGTCAGTTACCTATACACCACCCAAATAAAGGTATGCATCAAAAGAACGTGTTGCATACTTGGAACAAGGTTGCCCGTAAGGCAAGTACTCCGCTAGTATATACAATTTCTAAGCTATTATTGTTGAGGATGTTGGTCGATCAGTGTTTGAATCGAGCAAAGGATTTTTAAGTCCAGTATAAGACAAGTAAGGTACATGGTTTGGACTTCATTTCTTGAATGCAGCACATGGCTGCTGATTTGCATCATTACTGGGGAGGACACTTGTGCAGATAATATAGTGACCCCTTTAGCTAGTTTAGGCTGGGAAGTTCTGGGATTATGCCAGGATATCAATGATAACTCACCTGCTGTACGTCGAAGGGCACCGTGCGATCTTTAATATCCATAAGTTAATGCTAGCAGATCAGTCCCCGGACTAACGTCCATCAAAGGGACAGTGCACTTTGTGATGCAAAACACTAATCCAACAGTTCATTGTTGGGTAGGGAATCAAACTCAGCCTGAACAGCTCAAGGACAATTGGGTGCTATGTCTGCACCAGACTGTCAGTGATCATTTGGACTGGCCTTTGGGAAAAGGATAAAATTAACGGTTATACAAAAACTTAGCTTTCAATAGAACATATTATGGGAATAATACATGTGAAAGGATCAGTCATAGATTATCCTGTGAGATGTGTGTGCGCTACGAGTTATTTTTTAGTTAGGTTTTTATACAACAACAACAACAACAACGACACCACCCTCACTCAACCCGGTCGCCATTGCCCACGTGTTTTTGGCTGAAGGCGTGGGCGGAGCCTCCACACCTCAGATCCGACTCCGCCCCAGAATGGTGGGAGTTGCCCCGCCTACCGTGGGCCTGTCCAATGAGGGACGGTCAGCGGATCGCGCGATGGGACCGTCCAATCAGGAGGCGAGTGGCGAGAAAAGAAGCCGCTCCCACCTCAAGAGAGTAGAGCAGTGATTGTGGCGATTGGCTTGGTCTGCGGTCGTGGTTCGAGCGGTCTGTAGTCCTTTCCGGTGGCTCACCGTGGTGGTGGTGACGTGGGCCGTGGACTTCGGGTCATGGGTTTGAGTCCCACCGTGGTGGTTCGGAGTCGGTGTGACTGCACGAGGCGGTAAGGTACCCCCGGCCCGGCTCTAGCAAATAAAGACCCACGGGGTCGTGTGTGTGTGTGTGTGTGTGTCCGTCTGTAAGTAGAATTGTATAAATGTTTTCCTTTCATTGCACATTACATTTCCTTATTCGTGATAACTCTGCTCTGTGTCTCCCTCCCCGATTATCGTTATAAATAAACCCCTGTTAAATGTGCCAGCTCGTTTTCTGTGCTTTCCTTCATTGAGCCTAGCAAGGTGCGTATTGAGAAATAGTAAAGCCGTTCGTGCCGTAAATTGTTCATTTGGTCCGGCGCGGCTTTGGTAACTTCCGCTCAGTTACGCCGGATCCGAGTCGGTGATAGCGACTCGATTCGGACAAAGTCGGGCGAGGGTGTGGTTTTCCCGGTAGTTGGACGGCGTGAGTACTTAGGTAAATTGGAATTAGGCAAGTGGACCCTACCTCATGCCGCGAAATATTGGCGACCACGGTCCTCAAAGTCAATGGTTCTCAACCTGGGTGGGGTCGCGAGATTGTTTTCGGGGGTCGCGGGAAGGTTGTCAAAACAAATAAACAAACAAATATATTGTTACGGAAATGGCCCTTACGGGACTACTAAGTATAGGATTAGCTTAGATCCCCCATTAAATGCCTGTTTAGATAGGTCGTTTGGTATAAGGGACGATATGTGTGTGTCGGGTGGTGTAAGAGACTGTTTTTATGTTCATACGGTGGTGAAACGAGAGATCGCTCTTGTTCCTTCCTCATCCCGGATAGGCCCCGCCCAGTCAGTGACGCGAGGGGTGTGGCCTAGAGAGAGAGGTGTAGCCTGGACAGGAAGTGACGCGAAGGGGCGGAGCTTTTGGCCAGAGAGTCGCTGAGAGAAGCGAGAGAGCGGGAACAAAAGATCGGTGTGTGGAAATGTTCGCTCTCGAAGCGTGCTCGTGATTCCAAAAGAGAAACAAAACGATCGGTGTGTGGAAATAGTGGCGCTCGAAGTGTGCTCGTGTTTCGAAGCGAGCGGAAAAAGGGAACTCGTGGACAGGTTCAGTTTTGGCGGTTTTGAAAACGACAGCCGGGTTCCCGAGGCGTGCTCGGAGTCGCTTCGAAGGAGCGAACGAAGGAGGCACCGTGTTGGATCTGCCGGGAGAGACGCTAAACCGACCTGCACGTCGGTGATTCGACCGGAGAAGGAACTGAGAGGACGAAGCGGGAGTCGGGCTTCGATGCGGGAAGGCCGGAGAGGAGACGCCGACCTTCGGACGGTCCCTGCTGACATCAAGGGGCGACACGTTGTGATCCGCTTGTGGAACTCGGACCTCGACTTGGGCCTTGTCTGGAGAGGCCATGGCCGGGATTTGTGTGCTGAACCCTGGAGAGAGATCGGCGATCTCGCATCGTCGACGTGGCGCGGAGCCGGAGCGCGCTGAGGAGAACCGCGCACGCGGTGACTTGGCGGGAGCTGGAGTGCTGCGCCGCGATTACTTGCCGCGCGGGACGTTCGAGCGGAGTTCAAATCCATGGACACGCCTTGTTCGCGAGCGACATTCGTGCTTTTACGACTTCCTCTCGTCCATGAGCCATCACCAAGTACTCTGTGTGCATGCATGCTGTTTGTTTGAACGTGTTGTATAAGGCATATTTCGTAGTAATCCCCTCGAACCTGTAGCCGTGGTCCCCTAGGTAAGAACGGTAGATAGTTAGTACAACCATTGTAGTGTTTATTGCTTGTGTTGTGATCCCTGATGTCCCAAATAAATCTGGTTAATTCGTATGCATTGCCGCTATGGATTAATTCGTGTCGCGTCGAGGAGCGATCCGTTCGATTGGCATAATAAACCAAAACGGTTACAGACTGGTAGACTCCGCTCGGTCACTGACAAAGCCAGTCTGTAACAGGGGTTATCTCCCCAACTGGTAAGGTACAGGATAACGTTGGTATCGCGATTGAAGACGCGTGACCCGAGGCCTTGCCGAGCCGGCCGGCGTTATAGACTCCCGGAGACGCCGGAGTGGGTTGAGAATCCTTCCGCCGCTGACCTTAACAATATAATGAAGAAATTCATAAATATTTTTTGAAAATTATTTTTCAATTAAATCTCCCATACCAATGTTATAATGTAGTCATTATGAAACAGATTTGAGCAGCAAGTGAAGTGTGTGTGTGTGTGTGTGTGTGTGTGTGTGTGTGTGTGTGGTGGCGGGTGCTGAAAGTCAATGTCAGCGCTAGCTAACTACTGCAAGGTGGCTGAATATGGATCGGTGGCTTGTCAAAAAACGTCTGCCAGCTCAAGATGCGGACCAAGATGACACATGTGAAGGTGGGCCAACTGTTATATATCAACACTGAAAAACGTAAGGCGCCGGTGGCATATTTGGCCTCCAACAAGCATCGGAAATATCAGACGTACTTTCTGCAGTACGGATTCACATGCCTAGCCAAAAATGAAGTGGAATATCCACAGTGTGTTCTATGTTCAGAAGTGCTTGCTCACGAAAGCTTGAAACCAGTGAAATTGAAGAGACATATACAAACCAAACACCCATCCTACATTGACAAACCATTAGATTTTTTTCGTCGCAGGAGGGAGAACTAGAGCCAAAAGACTATGTACGTGAGCACTCTACAATCCCTGTCAAAGCCCTGTTGGCTTCATATAAAGTGGCATACCTGGTTGCTCAATCCAAAAAGCCCCATACTATTGCAGAGAGCCTGATCCGCCAGCAGCGATTGCAATGACCAGAGCTATGCATGGTGAAAAAATAGCTAGCACACTTGAGACTATTCCACTGTCTAATGACACAATGGCGAGGCGCATTGGTGAAATGGCCAACGACATTAAAGAGCAGCTCATTGACCGAGTGAAGAAAAGTGGAAGATTTTCCCTCCAAATTGACGAAACAACGGATGTTTCCAGTGATGCAGAGTTACTTGTTTTTGCAAGATACAGCTACGAGGGGAAAATGTACGAGGATATGTTTGTTTTGCTCGACACTTGAAGGAACTTGCACTGGTCGTGACATTTTTAACAAACTGGACAGTAAAAATGCGCGAGGAGGGGCTAAGTTGGGAAAATTGCACTCTGTGTGTACAGATGGAGCTGGCGCCATGCAGGGACAAAGGGGATGAAAGCTAAGTTTTGGAAGTGGCGCCGCATGTCAAATTCACTCATTGCATTATTCACAGAGAGGCCCTCGTCAGCAAGAACCTCGAGCCACAACTCCGCAATGTTCTCCAAACAGCAATTAAAGTGGTGAACGTCATCAAATCCCGTCCGGTGAATACCAGCCTGTTTGCCACACTCTGCCAGGAAATGGGATCGGAACACGAATCTCTACTATTTCACACAGAGGTCAGATGGCTATCACGGGGGAAAGTTTTAACCAGACTGTTTGAACTGCGTGAGGAGGTTCGCATTTTCCTCTCAGATTGCGGCTCCCCCTCGCTGACCACCTGACCGACCCCACATGGTTTACTGGCCTTGCATATCTGGCAGGCATATTTGATAAACTGAAGTCTAAACTTGTCTCTCCAAGGCCCAAACACCAATGTCCTCACGCTTTCTGACAAGGTTACAGCGTTTACTAAGAAGCTTGAGCGGTGGGCAGCGCGAGTCGAAGAAGGCAGTGTGAAAATGTTCCCTGAGCTCGAGGACTTCATGGACAAATTTGACATAAGCATCCAAACAATTAAAGGACTTATTGCTACTCACCTCTGAAGCCTGCTTGGCCACTTCAATAGGTACTTCCCAAAAGACGACACCCCAGAGAGAAACGACTGGATACGCCAGCCTTTCATCACCTCATCTGCCCGACACCTGTCATCCGAGCTTGAGGATGCGCTCTTGGACCTCTCCTCTGACCGCACATTAAAGACCGCTTTTGCCTCATCCACACTGGAGGAATTCTGGCTGTCAGTGGCTGCAGAATACCCAGGACTATCAAAGGCTGCAATTGATATACTTATTCCATTTGGATCTACATACCTTTGTGAGAGACCTTTTCCTCACTGCAATTTATCAAGAACAAATACAGATCACGGCTCATTAGAGTTGAGGATGATCTTCGTGTTGCAGTCTCCAGCTTAAAACCAAGAATACAGCTGCTTTGTTCAAAGAAACAGGCCATCCCACTAAAATGAGTAAGTGAATACTATCTGACAATAAAAGCCTGTGCCTTTACAGATGTAACTGTTAAAAAACGAATTATTGGTGTTATTGTGAGCAGATACTGAATTATTGTGTTCATTATTGTAGTCAGTATTATCTGAATTATTGTGTTCAATTATTGTGAGTCAGTATATCTGAATTATTGTGTTCAATCTGAAAAAAAATTAAACTGAAAACCCATTGAGAATGTTGTTATAAAGGGGAAAATGCAAAATGAGATGAATGATAATAATAGGCTACAAGCCTACAACAGGCATAACTGTTATAGAACTGTGAATGAACTGAGAATAATAAGCTGTAGGGACACTGAAAGGTATTTGCACTGTGCTTAAAGCTGTTTTGCAGGCCCAGCTATACGAGAATGAATGATAATAGCCTATTGCCATCAGCTTGAAAAGCAGTCCTGATGCCTCCTTCACAATGAGTTGTGCTGTCGGATCTTGAATCAAATTTAAAACTGTACTTAAAGCCAAATTGATTTAGCTTTTGTTTTGTTGTTTTGTTTTTTGTATTTTTTTGGTCAGTAATGCAAGGTTTGGTGACGTCTGGTAGCTGTCATGTGTGATAGTAACCTCTGTCTGCAGCAGAGGGTCACTCAATCTTCCAGTCTGTGTCCCGTGCATAAATAGGCTACATACCGCTCTTTGCAATTACAGAAGCCTTTTTTTATGAATGTGGCTGGCTGTTTTATCTGTGTTGTACATCAGAGTGTAAATAATTAATTTGTGATGCCAGTTTAGTTTAGTTTAGTTCTGTTTAGTTTTAACAGCTGGCAGTACCTAGGCGTTGACCAATGTGCTCCAGGCACTGTGGATTTTTTTTATGCGCTCCGGTGACGTCACTGGCATGTGTTTCAAGTGCGAGTCGGGAGGGGGGTCGTGAACCCCAACTTAAATTTTTTGGGGGGTCGCGGCTCCAAAAGGTTGAAAACCACTGCTCTAAGTGACCCGTGACCTTTCGGAGTTGTCCGAGAGTCACGACCTAAATTCCGGGTGTT
>CM068963.1:48632423-48665244 GCA_035128595.1 Eptatretus atami | reverse complement strand
ATGACGTCATATTCGTTTTTATGACGTCATCATTAAGAGGACGAGGATCTTCGCTCATTTGAGCTTGTTCCTATTATAATAAGTGTTGTTATATCCTTTAAAGTTCATGGAAATCCTTTGAAAGTGTTTTTGGTTTCATATTACGTACAATGACTTGTTTTGTTATCACGTCTCGATTAATAAATTTCCTGCTCGACTTTTGCAGAACACCATATGTCTAGAGAAGCCCCCAATCTCATGTCTGACATTTAGGGCTTTCATCCATTGTTGGGTGAGTAGAAGCAGCATGTCCAAGGTCAGTGACCTGGCCTGAATCCAAATTGGTGATCTGAGATTACGCCGTTTGAGAAATGGAAGGATTTCATGTCAACTGTGATGATGAGTTTGATAACCTTGCTGATGATTGGAAGTAAGCTGATAGGTCTGTAGTTCAGGGGATCCATTTTTGCATATTATTTACTTACTGCAGTGATGTTGGCAGATTTCCAAGCAGATGGAATATGACCTAGGGCAAATTATAGGGTGAAAGAGGCAGAAAGAGTATGTGCAAGAGCAGCAGAGCATGTTTCCAGGACATGTGAGCTGATGCCATCTGGTTCAGTTGCAGAATCAGTCGAGGGTTGCCAGAAACTTCACCTTCTCAGGTGCAAAAGACACGGATTCCAGGAGCAGTACACGGCTTTCAAAAGGACGTAATCAGCCCCAGATTGCTTGGTGCGCATGTGCAGAAACCCCGTTGTAACAGTCAATCGGGGCAGCCTGGACATCTTTCCTGCCTCCCAGATGAGGATTGGAGAGTAAAACGACAAGAAAAACGTTTGAAGCTGAGAGTACTCGTGAGTGTACATGCGAGAAAGGGGTATGCCTCTGCACAACGAAACAGTTGGAGAACTTCCTCATCAACTCTTCGAAAAAGTTTGATATATTGCTGTCCGTACTGCAAAAACACCCCACTATGTGGGCCCATGAAAAGCTGAAGGTTCTTCGCAGTTTTTTTAATATAACCTTCATGCTTCTTAAGACCACCAGGAAGGTCATATCTCAGGCTTGTTGATGCACAGGGTGAGTTTAAAATCATAATATTTACTATTAATCATGTTTATGGGGAGGGGATGGGAGTGATGTGGGCTGTGAGTGTTGTTAAAAAATATTTTCTTTTATTGGTTCTGGAGCCACAACATAATTTTTGCATCTATTGGTGAAAGGAAAAGCGTGTGTGTGTGTGTGTGTGTGTTAGTGTTATATCCACGGCTGACACTACAATTTATGAACAGGAAATGTTATGAACCCTACTCCTCTCTTCCAGGGATATTTCTCGTGTTCCTATATTTCCGCAAGTCTGATTTGCATCCAGGAACAGAACAATTATGGTTAACCATTTTAAAATTGCCACTCTTTCATTTAATTGCTGAAAATTATGTTTAAAAGACTATTTGAATCACATATTTCAAGGTGGCAATGGAAGGTTAAAAGTGCTTGGCAAGCAGAACTGAGTCACTGAAAACACACACACACACAGTGTATGTGCAAAGGGCCCCAATTAGCATTCACATTTCATTTCAAAAGTCACCAATTGGGGGGAGAGGAGCAGAGCTTGACTTCGCGTCAGCACCTCCACGTTGCATTCAAAGGTGAATCTTCACTTTAAGAGATGTTTGGCTGGCTGTCACCATTTTTCTCAGAGATGGCCATATGGAGGTGCATCGGTGCAAACGTTTTGTTTCTCATGTATAGGTGGTCATACCTGCAAAGTTTTGCCTCTATCTGTTCCCTGGTTTCAGAGAAGAAGATTTCTGATGGTTTAAAAAAAAAACCTCAAAAAAACAATAGAGCTGCCAAACCACATGACTGATGATGTCATTAGTTTTTTTTCTGTGGACCAATTTATCCCAAGGTGACCCACAAAAATTTTCATACTGAACGGATGTAGCATTTTCTGTATGCAATTATGAAGTCATAACGAAGCAACCTATGATGTCATAAAAATCACTCATTTCTCATGTGGAGTACTTGCCATGTACCAAGTTTCAATTTTTTCCTTGGTGCGGTTTTGGAGATAGTGGTCCCAAGTTTTTCCTTTTTTCCAACATGGCTGCCACACCATGTGACCTATGACGTCTTAATTTATCATTAAAACATTCTATATGAGTAGTCGCTCCTATGGTTAAAATTTCGTGTCAATCTGACAAGCGGTTGCAGAGAAAAATATTTAAGTTCTGTGCGGACAAACAAACAAATGGAAAAAAAAAATAGAAATAAAAAAGAACGCTTATAAAACAGAACAAAGCAGAACAGCACTCGATGGAGCACATACCTCCACCAGGCTGAACAGTTTACATTTTGTATCCCACTGATGGGCTGGATCTGAACCAAAATCTAATCCACTTGTTCTTGTCACCTAACCAAGTCATCCACAACTTTTTGAGATATTATGATATATAGTTTTGAACCTATCTCTCGATTTTAGAAATTAAGCCTCTGTTGACCTTAAAATAATTGCTGGTTGAACTTATTTGACCTGACATGCAAATCCTGTTCAAATTTCAAGTCAATCGGATGAAAATTGAGGATTTTAGAAATCTCACTCAAGTTGCTGACCTTTGGCCTATCTTGACCTTTTGGCTTATGTTGACCTCAAAAATAGTTGGTTGTTGAATTCAGTGAGCTGTTATGCAAATCCTGTTCAAATTTCAAGTCAATCGGATGAAAATTAAGGATTTTAGAAATTCGAGAAAGTTGTTGAACTTTGGCGTATAATGACCTTTTGACCTCAAAAACACATAGGATTCTGGTGGACCACCAACTCCATCATTTAGTGAAGTTTCATGAAGATCGTTTTAAAATTGTGACCCGTCGGTGATTAAACAAACAGAAGCGATCATCATACTTCTCAAAAAAACATTTTTTTTGGAGCCAAACAGACACAAACGCAATACCCTCTCGTCTGGCGAGGGTAATAAAGTAAGAGTCCTTTATCTATGATGGTCATTGATTGTTGAGTAGTTGTCATGTTTGTTGTCATGTTAAAATTGATGATATACATGCGTTTTGGGTGGTGGCATTCCCTGTATTGGCTGGATTGGGAAGCGAATATTTTGAGTGTGTCCAACCTTAAGCCGCTGTCACACCTTGACGTTTTAGCCAGCGTATGGCAAGGTATCAAAATGTATGGAAAACGCTGGCGTACGCCTTGACTATTTGATGTTTTTTCCCAGTTTTGGACGTATTTATAACGAGTTGGACGTATGCATAACGTATTGTAACATACACAGAGCGTTTCAATCACATATAGATAACTTATACAATCGAATGCTGAGCGTGTTGTCGGCGTTCACAACCTATGCCAACGATAGTGTAACTTATGCATAGCGTGGCAGCGTAATCGCCGACGATCACGTGGCGTAGGCTATTCATAGGCTGCGGCTCGACGATTCAAATCATAACCGCACTAGACATCGAAGTGTGAAGCCGCTGTCACACCTTGAAGTTTTAGCGAGCGTATGCCGACATATGAAAAATTTGCTGAACCAAGCTGGCACACGTCGAATACGTTATGGGTAAGTTTTGTATACATTAAGAGCAGCTGGCATACGTCGTAGTACGCTGGCATACATCGTCATACTCCCGAGTACGTCAGAAATTTTCAGCAAGTTGAAAATTTCTCGACGTACTCGGCGTATGACACATGTTCCACATAACGCTGGCCATAAGTTGTAGGCATGTTACGCGATCGTTGACACACGTCGACACACGTTACTTGTACGTTACTCATAAGTCGAAACACGTCGAGGTAATGTTTAGCGTCAGTGTTCCAGACTCCCTGGTTTTTTTATTTTTCTTTTTCTTTAGTATGACGGTGATGTTGACACTTCGATTTCTAGTGCGTATTGATTTAAATCGTTGAGCGGCAGCCTATTAATTATATATATTATAACCGCACTAGAAATCGAAGTGTCAACATCACCGTCATACCGAAGGGAAAAAACAAAAACAAAAAAAAAACCAGGGAGTCTGGAACACTGACACTAACCATTACCTTGACGTTGTTCGACTTATGAGTAACTTACAAGTAACGTGTGTCGACGTGCGTCAACGATCGCATAACGTGCCTACAACAGTTACTCATAGGTTAGAAATAAGTTTCGGGTACGCTAAACATTACCTCAACGTGTTTCGACTTATGAGTAACTTCAAGTAACGTGTGTCGACGTGTGTCAACGATCGCGTAACGTGCCTACAACTTAGGCCAGCTATGCGGAACGTGTGAGTCATACGCTGGCATACGTCAAAAATTTCAAGCATGGAAAATTTGTCTAACAGCTCGGCGTACTATGATGTATGCCAGCGTACTACGACGTTATGCCAGCGTGCTCTTAATGTATACAAACTTACCCATAACGTATTCGACTGTGTTGCCAGCGGTTTTTAGCCAAATTTTTCATACGTCAGGCATACGCTGGCTAAATCGTCAAGGTGTGACAGGGCCTTTAGAAAGAGCAATGTAAAGGTGCCAATGTGTGAAGACGGGTTGTTCAATCTACACACCAACACATTTCAAGGTCTGACCCTGGCTCTTATTTATAGTTATTGAGGCTTGGGCTTCAGTATGGGCCACAGGTCAGATGCCCGAACTTTTGCTGGTGCTCCTGGCTCTCCACTATTCTGACTTCACATGCTCGCATCATAAGACTTAGTTTCCTGTCAATATTTTGTTTCTTTGGAGGCAAGTTTTTTTAATATTGGTAATACATTGGGCCCTGGATAATTCCTGCCAACAGTCTCCGAGCCCTGGACCCTGAATCCGCCCAAGTTGGGCTTTAAAAGCCGAGCCTGAAGCGAATGGGTTTAACACAGAGAATTGTTAATGTTAAAACCAACAAACAGTCAAGTATAATAATTCGCTCACTTTAACGTTAAAACACAAGTTCATCGTAACCACCCTAACTTTCCAAACAATTCACTGGACACCCCGAGCACAATCACCAGGTTTCAATATCTCAAGTTGCGGACGGATTATAATGAAATTTGGTGGACATGTTGGGTGTGTGAAAAGAACAAATCTATTCGGCTTTGGTGAAGATCAGGATCCAGATCCCGATCCGAGAATTTTTAATTTTTTAAAAGTGATTCTTCACCATTGAAAGGTGAAGCTAAAACCTATACATAGCCGGCTAAACGCCTCCTCTGGCCATATTTCAAAACGTCATTGGACAGATGAAGATAAAACTTGATGGATGAGTTTCGTCGGTGATAATAACAAGCTGATGATATTTTGATTAAGGTCCGGGTGCAGATCCGATCTATCGGTGGGATACAAAACGTAAACTGTTCAGCCTGGCGGAGGTATGCGCTCTACCGAGTGTCGTTCTTGATATAACTTGTAATTCCCACTTCCAACAGGAACGGCGCTACACGATACACATTTCCAGAGATAATTTGCCACTTGTGCTGAAACAAACGTTGTTGTGAATGTTTTTGACCACCAGAAACATTCCCGGGTACACGCGAGTACACCTACCAAGTTTCAATTCATTCCGTCCAGCGGTTTAGGAGTGCATAGAAGACAGACAGAAAGACAGACTTTGTATAATAGATTTATTTCTTCAATTTAGAAGCTGTGGAGGCGCAAACCCGAGAAAAGCAAACTTTTATTTCAATAATGCATCCAAACAGTTTTCGAATCAGAAGTTTTAATTTGGACTTGATGGAAACCATTGTGACCTTAGTGGTTCTATTCATGGCCCCGGTCATTCCAACGCACTGCCAAAGCATTCACGATGCAGAAACTACACTAGGCAGTTTGCCATTGCTCTCACTAGCTGGTGAGAAGTTGGCACTCAGGGCACGAAGTTGTGGTTTGGTCAGGGTACCAACTACCAACGCAGGTCCAAATGTCGAATGAGCGAATGCTAACAGGTGTGGTTCACATGAAAGCCGCGAAATGATTCACAGCCAGGGTGATGATCGCACGTCCAGGGTAAATATTTCAAGTTCGTGTGTTCGAGTTAAATATATTAGGCTCGTGATGAATAACCTGCTCTTTCGGAGAGTTGGTTCGTTCAACATGTCGTGCGGCGAGAAGTGTAAGGGAAGGAGGAGGAGGAGTGGGGATGGGGAGTGGGATGGGAGGAGGAGGAGGAGGAGTTGGAGGTCGGGTGGGAGAGTGAGTGTTTGGACGAACAGGACCGATCAGCCAGCCAGCTACTCGGGTAAACTTCACCAAACGAAGTTCTTCCAAGTAGAGAAGACTTTCCATCTCGCGAAGAACGGAGCAAAGTGGGAAACTTTTGAGATTCCACTTTATCTCGGTTAAATACCGAGTTCGGTCGGCGGTGATCCAAAGCGATCGTCATGTCGTCCAGCGCGATCTGGCTGCTCCTGCACGTGTCCTGCCTGGTGTCGGTGGTGTCGACACTCGCGGCCCAGAAGTCCGCTCGGACCGAGCACTGTTCTGCCGGACACTATGCCCTCGCCGGCCGTTGCCACCCTTGCCATGCGACTTGTGCCGAGTGCGATGGGGGAGAAAGTTTTAACTGCACAGTTTGTGGGCCCGGTGAGCTGCATGAACGGAGAAAGCTGCATGGACGGCCGGTTGCTTTGCTGTTTATAGCCCGAGCTCCTAAAAGTATCGGTATTAATAGCGGGAACTAAATGCGAAACCTCGGAGGGAATGGAGGATGCGCGCAGTGAGTTATCGGATGTCTACATATTACATACACATTGAATATGGGAAGGAGATACAAAATTTAGCAAAGGAGAGAGCGGGGAGGAGAAGGAGGAACAATAACAGTAAAGGAGTGGGACGAAGAGTAGAAAAAGGCATCTAATCTATCTGTTTGTCGAGACAGGTCGAGGTTGCGGAGATAGCAATGTTGTGATGGTAAGGGATGATAACATGTGTGTAAGGGGATGGGGGAGGCAAACGTTTTTTTTTAGTGTGTACATAATATGTAGATTGTATAAAGACTAGCATCTGTATGTTTTGACGAAGTGACAACAAAGATAATGGCATCACACAACGCCTAATTCACGGTCGTTTCTTAACCAGTGTAGTGGGGCAACTTAGCATAACAATTGTGCATTTTGTGAGGAAAGCACCAAATTTGGGCCACACTAGTAGCCTATCCATATTATGACAGATTTGGATATTGGGCCATCTCAAAATTTTTGATGGCAGTGGAAAATGGCTGCCACAGCCATCAGCGGCTGAATTTGTACACATAACATATACATGTACACATACATACATATACATGTACACATACATACATATACATGTACACATACACACATATACATGTACACATCATACATATACATTACACATACACACATATACATGTACACATACAATATTACACATACATACATATACATGTACACATACACACATATACATGTACACATACACACATTATACATGTACACATACACACATATACATGTACACATACACACATATACATGTACACATACATACATATACATGTACACATCACACATTACAATTACACATAACTGTACACATACATACATATACATGTACACATACACAATTACATGTACACATACACACATATACACATACACATATACATGTACACATACATACATATACATGTACACATACATACATAACGTACACATACATACATATACAATGACAACATATACATGTACACACACACTATACATGTAACACATACATACATACATACATATACAACACAATACATGTACACTACACATACATGTACCATACACACATATACATGTACACATACACACATATACATGTACACATACACACATATACATTAACACATAACATTACATATACATGTACACATAAACCTGTACACATAATACATATACATGTACACATACACACATACACATATACATGTACACATACATACATATACATGTACACAATAAACCTGTACACCATACATACATATACATGTACACATACACACATACACATATACATGTACACATACATACATATACATGTTACACATACATACATTATACATGTACACATACATATACATGTTACACATACATACATATACACATACATACATATACAACATACATATAAATATACATACATATACATACATATTACATGTACACATACACACATATACATGTACACATACACACATATACATATACATATACATGTACACATACATACATGTACATATAACACATATACATGTAACATGCATACATATACACGTACACATACATACATATACACGTACACATACACACATACCATACATATACATGTACCACATACACACTATACATGTACCCAACACACATTATACATGTTACACATACACACATATACATGTACACATACATACATATACATGTACACATACATACATATACAGTCAAACTATTCCTTGTTTGAGTTCGAAGTGGCAGCACTAATAGTAAACCTTTTTTTACGACGGTCACCATAAAAACTGAGTGGTGAGGCTATGTTGGCTTTTTTACTGTTGGTGAAAGGTTTTTTTTAATCCATAAAGCTGTGTGTGTGTGTGTGACATACGAGGTGAGCTATGAATGTAAAACCTCACGGAGATGGGGAGGAGATGCATTTTGGGCTCAAAAAAGTCGCCCACGCGAAATTCCTGCTTCGGGTGTGGCTTTACCTGCCGCTACAAGGACAGCATAGAGGCACACACATGATCGCTGCCGAGTTCGAATCTCTACCGAGCTCCTGTATAAACCATCATCCTGGTATTTTGCTTGCAGGGGCGTTCTACCGATGTGTGTGCCATCCATCAAAAGGACGTTAAGCCGGAGGACCCTTCTGCCAGAACTTGTGGTTGGTGGACTTTAAAAATCCCACCATGTTTTTGAGGAAGAAGGAATGAGTTTTTTTTGCCAAAATCATGAACAAATTCTAAATTTGTGTTCACATCAACTACAGTCGAATGTCAGGCCTGACCAACTAGTTTGTGAAACACTTGGGACAAATATGTGCCCCGGTTGACCTCACAAGAACGTTGGAACAATTGGGGAGTGTGTAATAGTCATAGTAGTACTACAGCAATGGTATATGTGGCTTGTCCTGGGATAATCCTTTCATTTAAAAAGAAAAACGTTTCCTTTTAACCTTCAATCCACAAAAGCTTCACAAATGAAGAAATTGTGTGTTCCTGTGTAACGTTTATAAAAATACCGTCAGGTTTCGCTCACAAGTAAATTAATTATAGTACTTTACAGTAAATGTTTTGTTAAAAAGTATTCTGCAACAAACATCATCGATGGCTTTTCTCTTTAAAACATTACAGTCCCTGTTTTTATGGGGGAAAAGTTCACTGAACTATCTACCACTGTTAAAGCTATACAAGCGTCACAATCGACAATATAAATGATGTCATAAAAGTTTGTTTTCAATGACGTCAACTAAAGAAGGGTGGGTATATCTTTTGGGGTGTGTTTTTCCTGCCTCACCAACTGATGTCAGCTCTTTCAATACCCCAGATAAAATTTGAGTTTCCTTTCTATTGAGAGTGAGAAGGTTTCGCAGATCGTGACTGGCGAGTGACGAGTCCGTGAAATGCTTCACCGGAGAATTGTTTTGAATAAAAACAAAGTGCTTTGATTAATTATTGCTACAACTCGTGGTAGGCTGCCTCCAATTTATTTAACAATGCACAGAAATTACAATTTGAAATGTAAACTTGGGGACCACATAGTATGTATTATTAAGGTAAAAAGAAAAGAAAAAGGTGTTTGTCTCAATTTCGGGGAAGTGGAATAATTGCCATGAACCGGTCTCTGTACCGAGCAGCCATTCTGCCGAAGCAGTTTCATGTCCAGGGTTACAAACCTGAACCGGTTGCCACTCCGACATGGGCGGTCAGAGCAAGAATTTGTAATTTGTTCAGGATGCCGGCAAGAGCTCGCTTACTCTTCATGGAGGACACAGTGGGATCTATAATGTCCACCAACTAATACTGGCAGATGGGATGCCCAGTTTAACGTCCTTCCAAAGGACGGCACACACATTGGGCCAAGATTCAAACCCAGGCGAGACAGCACAGAGCCAAGTATGTGTACCTCTCGGCTGTCCTGCCAGCCCCCTTCACAACATGGAATGGAATTAATTAATTTACACAAAGCCTTCACAGGGCATTGATAAAATTGATGCAAGAAAGCTTTCTTTGTACCCAGTCGGGCAGTGACAGGACTAGGGGCCATAGTTTGATCTGCATACATGTTATAGATGTATTCTACATACATTCTACATGGTCCCCAGACAGTTATTTCATTAATATATGTACAGTTAGACATTTCCCTCATGTCTAATGGTTTAAATGGGACGAAGTGAGTTGTATGGATCTCATAGTTAGGTCTGATTATATCTCTATCTTCATTCCAACTCTTTTCCTCTTATTCCTGAAATAAATCAAAGCAGGCACTGCACTCAGATGGCCGCCTGTAAAAACCGCAGCCACACCCTACATAATAAGAATGCGTCTTCGTGAAGACCAACGAAAGAACAAAACACTAAACGCCAACGCTGTACAGGATGCACGAGGCACGTTCTTTTCAACCCATTTCTGCATCTAATAATTACATCCAATCCTTTCCTTCAATCCATGACACAGATCAGGGCTGGCACCACGCACACCACCGCCTGTGAAGATCACCACGGGGATAGATAACCACATGCTCAATGGCGGACCCGCACGCAGCCTCGTGATAATTTATCATCGTACAGTACGGGGCATGAATAGCGCACCTCTTCATTTGGGTCTGCACACTGATTACAATGGCATCTTACCATCACATTGTACAGGACGTACATGGCGCACATCTTTGTTCGGGTCTGCGCGTTGGTTCACGACGGCGTCTTACTGTTGATTTCTTCGCTCACCACCACGGCCACCAATATCTCCCACAGATGGCAGACATCTTCTCGCACCTCCGCATGGACACAGCTGCCACCAAGTGGAGGCATGCTGTACGGCCCAGATCGCCCGGGCCGCATGGCATATGGACGAAATATGCACATTGATCGGCGCCAACCACAGCGCATCGGGGGTGCCCGAGTGGGCATGCGGGACCGGTGCAGCCCTCGGCCAGTCGCCGGAGCACAGCCCGGGAGTTCGGTGTGGGGCGATTCATATCGTGGGGTTCTGAGTGAGACGATTCCACAGCTCGGTGAGGTATCGCTGGATGCACCAGTGAGACCGCTTCCGGCCATGATGGCCCGGTTGTGTGGTGGCCGGAGCCCAATGTGAGCCCCCAATTCGGGTGACGACGCATCGCTTCGGGGCGGCGCTCCGCCCTGCACCACAGGGTCTATAAAGGACGGATCGCAAAGCCGTCCAGAGTCGTGAGAGTCGTTGTCATCCTCATCTTCCTTGCCCGGCTTTGGATCGGTCTCTGCGTGCACCTGCTTCTCAGTCTTCTTCTTCACCGACTCGCCGCTGGCTCCACCCACCCGCCTGACCGCCTACTTCACGCCGTCTTCTTCTTCACACACTTGTCGCTGGCTCCACCCACCCACCTTCTCCACCCATCCACCTGCTTTTCTCCGCCTTCTCTGGAATCTCCACTCCCTCGTCGCTGGCTCCACCTAGCCACCTTCTCTACTCATCCGCCTGACTCTGCCTGCTTTTCTCTGCCTTCTCCACCCACTCACTGCTGGCGCCACCCAAAGTCCTTCCTTCACGCCTGATGGTCGCGCCAATTCTTTGGATCAGTGCAGACTCTTTACTGCACCGTAGCCAAGCAGGAGATGACGCGCGTGTGTATGTCATGGTGCCTGTACCTCACTTAAGTTAAGATTGCAGAATAATTATATTGGGATAGGTCTGCTCTGTGTCTGCTTTTGTAAGTTGCTTGTTTTATTGTGGTCCCTCACATTTCTTACTATCCCTGCTTTACACACAATAATAAACTCTATTAATTGTGCCACATACTTTTCCTCGCCTGCCTGTTAATATATCCATTTGTAGAAATGTTCCCAGCTCATTTTTGTCTTTTCTTTCATTGATCCAGCATGGTCCGTATCCTAGCCTAACCGGGACTTTATTACCAATGATCCGTTCCTTTTAGCCGGTACGTCCTTGGAAGTGTCGCTCGGCTACATCTGATCCGGTAAGGTGATCTGGTTCGGACAAGGCGTACCAAGGGCGTCTCCCCCGGTAATTAGGTCACGTGATTATTTTTCGGTAACCGATATTACGGTCACGTATTTGAGTTATTGGCGTTCACAGTCGGTTAGAGACCTGCCGCGTCACTGAGTTATCCGTGTGTGACGGCCTGCGTTTCCGGGGAGTCTGGTGGGAACCCGAGATAGCTTCCCTCCCTTGTGGTCTTCTCACCCGACCCCCGGCCACAACAATATTTTAGACTTATTCTACATACATATTATAGACTTATTCTACATTCAAATTGTAGAAGTATTCCATATACATGTTGTGGCTATATTCCACATACATGTTGTGGCTGTATTCCACATACATGTGGACATATTCTTCATACATGCTCTGGACATATTCTACATACTGTATATGTTGTGGGTATATTCCACATACATATTGTGGGCATATTCCACATACATATTGTGGGCATATTCCACATACATATTGTGGGGCATTTTATTCCACATACATATTGTGGACATATTTTCCACAATTACATATTGTGGCATATTCCACATACATATTGGGGCATATTCCACATACATATTGTGGCCATATTCCACATACATGTTGTGGGCATATTCCACATAACATGTTGTGGCCATATTCCACATACATGTTGTGGGCATATTCCACATAACATGTTGTGGGCATATTTTCACACATACATGTTGTTGGGCATATCCACATACATGTTGTGGCCATATTCCACTAATATTGTGGCCATATTCCACATACATGTTGTGGGCATATTCCACATACATGTTGTGGGCATATTCCACATACATGTGGACATATTCTTCATACATGCTCTGGACATATTCTACATATATGTTGTGGATGTATTCTTCATACATGTCGTGAACATATTCTACATACATGTCGTGGACATATTCTACATATAAATTGCAGATTGATGTGAAAGTGACTTATTGTGGCTATGGTATGCGCTGCAACAGAGAACCACAATCTAACACATAATATACTTCTGATGACTGTGGCATCTCATAACCTCCTCCGATAGCACAGATTTCATCTGCAAGTGCTGGCTCATTTACCTCCATAAATAAACCAGTTGCATAACAGAGCGAAGATGAAAATCTTCACAGTTCAAATGAGATATTAGAAATAGTCTTAAAATAGTCCATAAACTGCTGTAATTAGTTTCTGGAAAATAAGCTGAGGATCAACTTGTACTGATTCTCCATATATCTCCACTGTTTGTTTCGTGTTGAGAATCACTGCTTGGTTTGCTTTCTTGAATGTATGCTGTAGTTCACAGGCAAACCTCGTTTGACCTATTAATGTTTCCACTTTAATCTGCTGTCATACCAGTTGCTATATTCCATAAGGGTGGATCCTCAATAATCCTTGAGATAGGAAGGAAATAATTTAGGATATGAATCGAGGAGAAAAATCTTTCCTTTCGTGATAGGATAGGAATGATTTCTATCTCAGAACTCAGTGCCACTAAATTGATGCATGGCGTTGTTGATTTCCATACAAGCAGGCCAAAGCAATAAGTAGCCAATGTGCTCAATGAGACTCTGACATTCCATGTCCTGTTGTCATTACACCCATTATTTTATTGCTTCACATGAAAACTTGCTCAGTAACATCTGTAGACGAGCCAGCTTGGAGACAATCACTTCTCCGAAGCAGACGGTGTGCATAGATGCAAATAATGTGTATGCATCAGGATGTTCTTTTCTCGGATTCTGCATCATTTGTAAGTAGATGTCAGCTGATTTTATATCGACTTTGTAAGCAGCAAAAAAAGGCAACATTTATTTAATAAATTGTGGATGAAGTTGTCAACTACCTGTACTTTCTGATTTTTTGAACTTGCAAAGTACATCTATCATCGTCATGTACTGTCGTCAAAAAAAGTTAAACGTGCATTCCAGCTGCAAGCATTCACTGATGGGTGTTAAGGATCCCATGGCGTCCTTCACGAAGAGTAGGCGAGCTATCACCGGCACCATGGCCAAATTCCAAATTCCTGCCCAAACCAGCAGAGGGCACTCAGCCAATGATGCTACCCCGCAGCCTTGTGCTGCAAACGAATGAAGAAGTAGTCCATCACCTTGACTCCATCATCTTCAGAAACAGTATCTTCAGGATTGCATGCCTCTATTGACCAATTTTGGTCCCAAACCAAATCCATCTTCAGGAAGTCCAAACCCAGAACTCTTTTATGCTGAAGCTTCTTTACTGTCCAGAAAGGTTGTGTTCCAACTGTCATATGATTCCATTTATTCTCAGAAACTGAAAAGTATATTACCTTTCAGTATGGGTTATCATTCATGGCTGTCCTTCCAGATGTTTCGCCCGACTGCTCTCACTACACACTTACCAGTCAACGTGTTTCCAATTAAATTCGAAGCATCGACAGTTGTAAGGAGTTCATGGAGACCTGAACCTCCCATTGATGGTCAGTCCATCCCAGGAAACTAATTTATATGTGGAAACATCCCAATCCGGGTGAAGCTTGGCTCAAGTCATTCACGAACCGGCTGGCCAGGCCTGACGTTTGATTAAGGTTAAGGCAGGGATTTGGAATTTGGCCATTGTGCCGGCGATAGCTCGCCTACTCTTTGCAAAGGACACCATGGGATCTTTAACATCCACCAACTAATGCCGGCAGATGGGACGCCCAGTTTAATGTCCATCCGAGGGACGGCGCACACATTGATGAATCACCCTGCCTGTGAAACACTGGGATGACAGTTTATAGCTTGGTCGAGATTCAAACTTTGGCGAGACAGCTGAGAGGTGAGTGTGCATCCCTCTAGGTATCTAGGCCATCCTGCCAGCCCCTATGTCATTGTGCTGTGGTTTGTAGGAATAAACATCAACCTTTGAAAGAGCAATCGGCTCCTCAAAAGTCACAGGGATCAGTTGGAACTGAGTTATGGCTTTTGTTCCTGGTCTGACACCTGCAATGATACCCATCCCACAAAAGGTATTATGGCCCTAAAGGCCTAAAGTGTTCTCCATTTGTGATCGACATCTACAATATGCTGAGTAAAGTGACCAGAGAGTAAAAACCAGGAATGTCTATCCCTTGTGATGCAGCTGCACTGATTTCAAACATTTAACCCCAGAGTTGGATGAGCAAAACCCAAGGCTGTTTTGGGTATGTACAATAAACTTGGATGTAAAATCATTATTTGATTGTACTGCAAGTCCTCACTTTTCATGAACACACTTTTCTCGACATTTCGTATGTTATTCACCTTTTATGCTCTTTGTGCGTTACTCAAAAATTAAATTATTTTGCAGTTTGCTTGAGGTAAAGGTGTAGATTGAAATGCAGGAGGTGTATATGTTGTGAGCAATTAAACAAACACAGGAGGTTTCAGAAAGAGATAGCTGCAGCCAGCTTGGTTAAATGCTTGGACTATGGGTTAATGGGTTATAATGCGATCTAGTATGGACTATAGATGGAAGTCAGCTGTTTCGACCCCCTGGAGAATAGACAAAAGCAAAACGAGTTGTCATCCTTTTTTTTTTCTTGGTGGGCATCCTTATTGGTGTGGTCACACTGCTCTTTAGCATTTAAAGATACTAGTTTTGAACCCGTCACTTCGCTGATGGTAGTTTAATCCATAACATATATATATATATAATTTTATATATATTATTATAATTTTATATATATATATATATGTTATACTATTTTAGCTTAGAATGCAGAAATACAGTTTATTGACAGTTGATATTTGCAAAAAAAAATTATTCCAGAAACAATTTGTTCACTGCGAACAACCCAGTGTTAACTGCAGTTAATGTCCCACTGAAAAAGAGTGTGACAGAGAGAGGGACGGATGTACGGAGAAATCCAGCTACTTTAATACATCGATAAAGTATTCTGTCATTGCCTTGTGAGGTTGTATTTTTGGATTTGATGAGTGCACAGTTATTCAACAAAAAACAAAATTATGATTTCGTTTTATGTACCCAGGGATCAGAACACAAAATGCAATTCTCATTGAGTCATGAATAATACACCGCCTTAAAGGCTCAGCCTAGTGCGAGACGTAATGCCGTAATGACGTCCCAGACATAATGCCATCTTACTAAATCCGTCATCCTGATACCGAGCGCCTCACATTCACCTCGTCGCCTACCGATGTTAGATAGGCTGATAGAGTCAGATATCTGGGTTATGATATTCAACTACCATTAGTGAAGCGACGGGAAAGGTTGAGTGCTGGATCACTTGTCCTGGATGACTTGCACGTCAGTTGAAGCCTTGTTTCACGCTAGTCGTAATATCGTAATGATGTTCCAGACGTAATGCCATTATGACGTCCCACCAAAAAGAGTGTGACGGACAGAGGGACGGACAGGTGGAGAAATCCGCCTACTTTAACACATAGATAAATTATTCAAGAATTGGTTTATGAGGTTGTATTTTTGGGCTTGATGAAATTTATTTTGCAGGTCTTTGGTGAATGTAATTTTGCATCACTTGGGACTAAGCTGGCAAAGCACGAACGTTCTTCAATGTTGACTGATTGACAAAACTGAATTTTCTCATTGCTCGGAAATGAGTTCACTGGTTGCTATATCCTTGGGTGAGCCGCAATTGGCATTGTCATACTACTGGCACCTGATTGTTGCTTTTATATGATACTGCGACTGCAGAGTAGATAAAGATAGTGAATTTAGAAATTTGTTTGAAAAGTTTTTTTTTTATCCAGACTTGGTGTAATGGTTCGGAGCGTTTGCTCTGATTGGGAGCTCGGCAGTTCGAACCCCAGCTGAGTCATACCAACGACTTTTAAAATAGTACGTGCTGCTTCCTTGCTTTATGTTCAGCATTTAAAAAGGATGGAGTATGGACAACAGCTATAGGTTGGCAAACATTGTGCAGAATTGATTGGCCTAATGGCCTCCTCTTGTGTTCAGGTTCCTTGAAAGGGAACTCCTATGAAAGCCTGAAAGCCATATAACATTAATCCTGTGGAGTACTTCATTTGCATGTGTACTAGGTAGGCATCGGTCAATAATCCAAGTAGTTTCGTTCTTCTCAAACAAAAGACAAAGCTTTGAGAATGTAGGAGCCCTCTGTGTAGCTTGGTTGATGTTTCTCGGTTGGAAAACTCGACCTAAAGATTCCTTGCCCACAAGACGTGACTTTTTAAATTATTTAAGGAATTTGCACATTTGATCATATAATCTTATGATAGGAATGTTAACGGTCTGTTTGTGTATTTAAAAAAAATACTGCTCAAGTTTGAGTCCATGTGTTGTACATTCGGATTTGGACTCGTGGAATGCAGCCAAACATGTACTATCAAGTGTTGAGCACAGCCGGGGCATGTAATTTATAGGTCTTGAATAGGAGGCTTAGAAACCTGTTGCTAGGCTTCTCAAGTTACAAGAATTACAAGGCATTGAAATAAAGTTGCAAAGGGGGGAAATTAGAAATAAAACATTAATCATACTTTGTATGATTCAAAATACATGTTTGTGTGTTTGTTTGACTTCTATGCACTCCTGAGCAACTGGACAGAATGAGTTGAAAACTGGCGGTTGTACTCGAGTGTGTACTGGGGGATTTTGGGAGGTTAAAAAGAAATTAATCGTGACCTGAGGGTTCACGTTGGGTGAAGGACACAATTCTATCTCTGTAAGTAGAGCGGATCCTCAGTTATACGAAATAGTTTGGACTGAGCCCCTTTCAGATATGTGAAATTTTAGGATATGTGAGGTATCAAATCACACAAATCTACTGAGAAGAATTGAACTTTAAAGGAATATTTAAAAGTATAATTTGGCCGATGCCAAGCATAGCGAGGTCGAAGCCGTTTATTTCTGCTACGTGAAACACCTTGCACCCATGCCTACAGAAACAGACTTTTTGGAATGCCGGCTCCATTTTCCATCCAATCATCGTGTAACTTTGTAAAAAATATATATATATATATATATATATATTCTGCATGGGTAGGTGCTCCCAATGTTGAAAGTTTTGTGTCAATTGCTCAAGCGGTTGTGGAGAAAACAAATTTAATAATGAATAAAAGTGAAAAGGTGAAGGTGGAAGAAAAAAAAGTGAGGGCCTTGGGTGACGTTCCACAACATGGTCCAGGATGGTTGTGGATAAATATTACTAGCTATATAATTTATAATCCAGAAAACAAGGCATTGACATAATTTATGAGAATGACAAATGTATAACGAAACCGCTGTGTGCTTTCGCTTTCCCTTTCCTTTGCAGAGGAAAACTGCTGGCTCTTCATCTTGCTAACTGCAGCCATTTTGCGCTAGCACATGGTATACATGTGGTTTAATTACCTGGGTGTTCTAGTAGAGAATGGATTGCTCATGAATAATTCATAACCACTCAAATCGTTCAGATAATCTGGATGTTCTTATAACTGGAGTTCGTTTATGTGAGGGGCTACTGGATGTATTGCATAATGCCGCCGAGTGGGAATGGAGATTTAGAATATGACCTAGGCCTCTGTTGGTAATCCCAGGTGGCCTGGCCGTATCTGGACAGGTTAAATCGCCCACTTTACGATTTATGACTTGTAATACAGGCTTCCACCTTTTAAACACTACACGATGCCCATTCACATAGGGCGAATTAGGGTACCCCCCCCCCACCCTGAACCCCCTCCCCAGGACAATTAATTTTTTAACCCCCTAAAACCATCCCATTCACCCCCATGTACAAAGCAGTTTTCAACTCATTCCATCCAGCGGTTCAGGAGTGCATAGATCTGAAACAAACAAACAATATTATACTTTCATATACTAATTCTCCCACCTCTATGATGTCTCTGGTTCTCATGTGGAGAATTGGTGTATTTTATGACTTGTAATACCCCCTCTCACCGGCAGCAGCGCTATACGATACACATTTACATAGAAAATTTGCCTCCCGACCGCCCCCGCCCCCATCCTCCACCTTGAATCACAGGGGCTATAAAATTTATTTTTAACCATCTAAAACCTTCGCATGCACACCCCGAGAAGAACCACAAGTTTTCAACTCATTCTATACAGCAGTTTAGAAATGTATACAAGTCAAACAAACACACAAACAAACTATAAAGTGAATAGAACACGATAACCCGTGCAGCGTTCAGTATGTACTTCAATTTTAATAAAACTATTCAAAAATCGTTAAAAAAAAAAAATCCAGAAGTTTAATTACATAACCATATTGGCAGTCTTTTTCATACAGATACTGTTCAAGTGTATGATTCAATTTAAATAAAAGTTTAAAGAGGTTTAAAGGTGTATAATTAAATTAATTCCGGGTTTTACCGCTGTTTTACCCTGAGTCTTATACCACCCTATTTAACACGTTACATTGGTTATTCATGCCTGTTGGATGTGTCCTTTATAACAGCCTTAAAAACAGTACATTTCCTGTTTGGATGATTTACAGTTTTGTTTGACTGCCAAGTCAAGCAGGCAGAGTAAAAAATATCATCTCACTCCTCTTTGCACATGGGTGATCGGGCCAAATTCAAAGCCAAAGTATGGTAAAATTAGAAAACTTGTCTTCCAAGTCATGTTCCGATTCATGTTCAAAATATAACATTTGATTTCAATAAGTTGTTCCTCGATCATACACTGACGATCATAAACTGATAAGGCGGACAGACGGATGGACATGAACCAATTGTTTAACCCCGCTTTTCGCTTCACATGTGAGGGGTAACAGACATAGAAAGAAACAGACACTTCTCAAATTATGTATAGTATGATTACTGAAAATCTGGAAGAGCGCTCACTTGCGAGAGCGATGTCGTATGTGACCATCTATAAAGTGTGGAAGCATCATCGAAGTGGAGGAATTTATCATATGAAATATAATACTGTGTGTGTTTGTTGGACATCTACGCACTCCTGAACTGCTGGAGGGAATGAGTTGAAAATTGCTGCTTGTATTCGTGGGGTGAATGTGAGTGGTTTTAGGGGGTAAAAACAATGCATATACACAGGCCTGAACACAGACCTCTGAATGACCTTTTCAAATCAAATTTTGTTTGGATCATTTGATCTTAAAAAGGCTAACATTGTATGACTGCCCAGATTATCATACGCCTGAAAAGTCAAAACGATAGATCTTAAAAGGTCGAACGGTGCTTGACCTTAAGATGTTTAACAATCCAAATTGTCTACCATTTAGTGCGAACACTTCAATATAATTAAATTTTCTAACCTTTAGTGGTGACACTACAATTTGTTTTCCAACAGTCCAGTTTTGTGTGTGTATAATGCATAATCATGATATGATATTATTGTTTACGTTGTTGTAATTATAATATATTATATAATATATATATATACAGTAATATATATATTATTTTGGATCTCGTGGTGATAAGAAATTGTAGTGACAGCACTGATGTAATCTCACAGATTTGTACTGATGGTTTTAGAGATGTCTGTACAGAGGAGACAATGTGGAGTGTGAGTTACCAAAGTGGAAAGATGAGTTATCAGTGTGCTTCATGTATTGCAAAAAAAAAAAAGAAGAGAAAAAAAAAGAGTCCATTGTTGTGTGAGAGTGACTTTCTAGTTGAGTTGGTAAACTCTCGTATTTGTCACTGGTCTGGATTATATTCCCGTATTCGCTCAGCAGAATTTTCTGCACTCTGCAACAGTGACAACCTAACCTGTCGATGATCGGTTCTCATCCATGGAAACATTTGCAGTTAATACTGTGCAGTGTTGAGCACGTCATTGTTATGTCAAGAGTATATGCCTCCACTACCACCTTTCTTGAGCTACCAAAGGAGGTACGTTATGGAGCATTGATCTGGTGTTTATGCTTGACGGGTCACTTTGGTTATTGCGTCTTTATGTGCTGATGCCATTTTAATTGAGGAAAGTTTGTGAATTAACTCCATGTCAAGGCTGAGCTCTTAATTTAAAAGGCAGTATGAGAGAGTTATGTTGGGGCCAGGGGTATAGGGATTAGGAGCTTGGAAAAGTTCACAGTGAAACATAAAACATGACCTTTGACATCTAAAATCACCATTACGTTGTGCTGTTCTGTGAAGTATATTTTTGACTCCTATCTTTAACGGCCTAAATGATTTTCACAAAACAGCAGCTATCCAGGCCTGACGTTCGACTGAAGGTGATTTGGAAAGGAATTTAATTTGTTCATTGTGTGGTGATAACTCCCCTACTCTTCGTAAAGGACGGTGTGTGATCTTTAGATCCACTAATTAATGCTAGCAGATGGGACAACCAGTTTAACGCTCATCCGAGCGACACCACAATTCACGATGCAATGTCTTGCCTGCGAAGCTCCAATCTTATAGTTTATAGTCGGGTCAGGAATCGAACTCAGACTCGTGGTGATAAGAAATTGTACTTTATCTTCGTCAATAAATAACAACAACGTGCCACGTTGTAACCGTTCATCAAAACAATTCGAAATTCTAGACTACTTGGGAGCGTTGTTAAAAATAAATAAATAAATAAACTTGTACCTTTCCCCTCTGGTGAGGAGGAAAAAAATTTATAAAGCAATCAATGTCTATGTGGTCCTTCCAAAGCAGAACAAATCTGGTTCTATACTGCCTGACGAGGGGTGAGTTCATATCGGAATCTGATTTGAAAATGTAAGCCATGATTCGAAAGGGACTTGAAATCTAAATATTGACTGGGTGAGGTGAACATGTTGAGTTTTTATTTGTTTATTTATATACAACTTTGTGTTCACTTCAAAGGAGCAAACCTCTCTGTGAACAAAATTCACCTTGAACCATGAACCACAGTGAGTTTCGATGAACTCTGCTCACAAAGCTTGCATCGTGCTAATCTCTAATGAACGCATTTAAACTGATTATGATTGTCGTTAATGACCACAATTGTTCCCCCCTCGTGAGGTTGGCTGGGGAAAGTTTTTGTCCCAAATCTTCCACGAAATGGCGGGCTTCGTCTAACGTTCAACTAAGCAGGTCAGAGCAGGAATTTGGAATTTGTTCAGCCAGGCATCGTTTACCGACTCTTAGGAAATGACACCGTGAGATCTTTAACATCGACCAACTCATGCAAGCAGATGGGACACTCAGTTTAATGTCCACCCAAGAGATAGCACACACATTGGTGAATCGCTCTGCCTGTGAAACACCAAGATGACAGTTTGTAATGCGGCCAACATTTGAACCCAGGCTAGACAGCTTAAAGGCAAGTATACATTTACACTGCCTGAATGCTAAACAAACTTGCATGGCACAAAATAAAATGTCACAGCTTACTATTTGCTAACAGGGGTCATCTATTTATCAATTCAGGAAGTATGGCAGAATGCTTGAAACAATATGCCCCACACATGTCCCCTTCCCTTATCGTTGGACAGAATTGACTGATTAATTTGTGGTTTTAATAATTTCTACATTCAGGAGGTGTACGGACCAGCGACTCAGCCGACACACTGCCCATGTCTAGGTATACATGTATATGTCCAATTTTCTCCAATTTCCCTCGGGTGGGTATTAATCAGTGCGAGTGACCGTGAGGAATGTGATTATGTGTCAAACAAAGGTGACAATTGGGCCATATGGAGGTCGGAGGCAATAACGCACGTCACACTTGAAGCCATGCCTGCGAGAAATCACATATGATACCCCAATATAAGCTCCAAACAATCCACATACAGTCCACATATAATCTGATGGCTGTAAAAATCGGACAGGCAATGGGATACATTATTCATACATAAAGACTAATTTAAGCACCTTTATTAGCTAAAGGTCATTGCGGCCGATGTTGTGGCCTACCTAGAGGCCTAGCTAGTCAAAGAGGCTTAGGTCTGTTAGGCTGTGGGCTGATGCAACAAGCATCGAATGCCTCAAGGACATTGGGTTTCCTCCAAATTTATTTCAATCTCGGGTCAAGCAACACTAGCGACTCTTTTAAAGGGTAATCATACATTTGACGGAATTGACTGAATGGTTTGTGCTTGTAATAATTTTTACTTCCAGTAGGTGTGCCCCACGAAACATCACAATAGGCTATCTGTACACCTTCATATAGTGTTTCTACAAGGTGGAAAAACCCCGAGGGAGGGTGGGGGGCAAATGAAATGGCCACAACCAACTTCTATTGTATGACCCTTAATTCCCCTGGCAAGTTTTGTTGAGATTGGATAAGTAACAACTGAATGCATCATGGTCAGACAAGCAAACAAACACCAAATTGCATATTTTAGTCTGATATCTTCTTGTAGAAAGATGTAACATTATAAACTTGATATAATTTTCATCATTTCAATGATAAACAAGACACAGCATTTCACAATGCTGAGCCCCAGCAGGATGTATAGATTATTTTTTAATGCAAACTTATAATCCTGTTTTTTGCTGCTCAAAGCTGCAGGTGTCTGACATAAACTTTTAAACATCTTAGAATGATTGATATAGATTACAGTAGATCTTGGTGTTGAAAAACATCCTCAGGTCCAGGTGCGTCTCACTAGGACAACATAATCCACATTGAATGAATTTGTGGTTAAATTGGAAAACTTTGCCGAACTGTGCTGAAGGTCACCCAGGCATGCTCATCAAGCCTATGGCTTGAATTGTCTGCAAGGCTGGAAAGAAATGATGCAAATATAATCTTTAAACACAAGTTGTTGTGGCAGCAAATACTGTACAGAATCGATGCATTCCTCACTTGTAGTTAATTTAGAGAACTTTGTTCCAATTTTATTATGGAAAACACCCTGCAGAGTATTGCCAGGGTATGTAGATTATGTCAGATCTGAGAATGACCTATGTATGTATGTATGTATATACATACAGTATATATATATATATATATATATATATATATATATATATATATATATATATATATATATATATATATATATACATAGAAAACACAATAGCAAGGATTGGCTCACTGCACTTGGCTCACCACACTTTGCTACAGTGGGTCAAACACCGCCATGTTATTAAAAACACTTCACCACCATGTAATTCAAAACAACTCCCGATGTGCAATTCGAAACACCTCACCTCATCGTTAGACAGGCTTGTTTTAACTGAGGATAAGTACGTGAGTTGCCATGTTTTCATGATTTACACAAAGCAGAACTCAAACATTTATTTTGCAAATACTACATTTTTATAACCACGATATTACATTTTTAAAAGCAATTGAAGTTGAAGATTTTTTTTTCTTCAAAAAATTTCAAAACAAACACCCTTAGGACATACACATATGAGAGGTATGCCTGGTGTTGGCTTCATGGTTAGGGTGGTGGGCTTGGGATCCTGTGGTCCTGAGTTCAAATCCCGCTCAGCTGTTGAATTAATACCAGGTGGGGTTTACTCTGCCTGTCATCCTTCTGAGGTCGGCAAAATGAGTGCCAGCATGCTGGTATCCTGTGTCGGAGTGGCGACCCGTCCAGGAATGTGTCCAACAGCCAAGGAGACTGCTTAAGCAGCACCAACGCTCTGCACAGAGTATGGTCCCAATGGATGGATGGATATGAGAGGTAGGTGCATCCTGGAAGTTTGGTATGATTTCACAAAAGTTTGAGGGAGTAGTTCAATGACAAAACAGGCCAACACAACACAGACACTGCACAGATATACTGTGTGTGTATATATATATATATATATTTGCAGGGATCGGCTTGCTGTGCTTGCCTCACCACACGTTGCTCCAGTTGGACAAACACCGCCACATTATTAAAAACAGCTCACCGTCATGTTATTAACAACACCTCACCTCCAGATTATTAAAACACCTCACCTCCAGGTTATTAAAAACACCTCACCTCCAAGTTATTAAGAACACCTCACCTCCAGTATTAAAAAACACCTCACCTCCAAGTTTATTAAAAACACCTCACCTCCAGGTTATTAAGAAACACCTCACCTCCAGGTTATTAAAACACCTCACCTCCAGGTTATTAAAAACACCTACACCTCTCAGGTTATTAAGAACACCTCACCTCCAGGTTATTAAAACACCTCACCACCAAATTATTAAAAACCCTCCTCTCCACATTATTAAAAACACCTCACCTCCAGGTTATTAAAAACAACTCACCTCCAGGTTATTAAAACACCTCCCTCAGTTATTAAAACACCTCACCTCCAGGTTATAAAAACACCTCACCTCCAGTTATTAAAAACACCCACCTCCAGGTTATTAAAAACACCTCACCTCCAGGTTATATAAAACACCTCACCTCCAGGTTATTAAAAAACTCACCCCAGTTATTAAGAAACACTCACCTCCAGGTTATTAAGAACACCTCACCTCCAGGTTATTAAAAAACACCTCACCTCCAGGTTATTAAAACACCTCACCTCCAGGTTATTAAAAACACCTCACCTCCAGGTTATTAAAAACACCTCACCTCCAGGTATTTAAAAACACCTCACTCCAGGTATTAAAAACAGCTCACCGTCATGTTATTAAAAACACTCACCTCCAGGTTATTAAAAACACCTCACCTCCAGGTTATTAAAAACACCTTCACCTCCAGGTTATTAAAAACACCTCACCTCCAGGTTATTAAAAACACCTCACCTCCAGGTTATAAAAACACCTCACCTCCAGGTTATTAAAACACCTCACCTCCAGGTTATTTAAAAACACCTCACCTCCAGGTTATTAAAACACCTCACCTCCAGTTATTAAAAACACCTCACCTCCAGGTTATTAAAAACACCTCACCTCCAGGTTATCACACCTCACCTCCAGGTTATTAAAACACCTCACCTCTTATAGTTATTAAAACACCTCACCACAATTATAAAAAACACTCACCTCCAGGTTATTAAAAACAACCTCACCTCCAGGTTATTAAAAACAGCTCACCTCATTTATAAAAACACCTCACCTCCAGGTTATAAAACACCTCACCTCCAGAGTTATCAAAACACCCTCACCTCCAGGTTATAAAAACACCCACCTCAGTTATTAAAAACACACTCACCCTAGGTTATTAAAAACACCTCACCTCCAGGTTATTAAAAAAACACACTCACTCCAGGTATTAAACACCTCACCTCCAGGTTATTAAAAACACACCATCCAGGTTATTAAAAACACCTCCATCCAGGTTATTAAAACACCTCACCTCCAGGTTATTAAAAACACCTCCCTCCAGGTTATTTAAAAACACCTCACCTCCAGGTTATATAAAAAACACCTCACCTCCAGGTTATTAAAAACACCTCACCTCCAGGTTATTAAAAACACCTCACCTCCAGGTTATTAAAAACACCTCACCTCCAGGTTATTAAAAACACCTCACCTCCAGTTATTTCAAAACACCTCACCTCCAGGTTATTTTAAAACACCTCACCTCCAGGTTATTTAAAACAACTCACCATCCAGTATTAAAAACACCTCACCTCCAGGTTATTAAAAACACCTCACCTCCAGGTATTAAAAAAACACCTCACCTCCAGGTTATTAAAAACACCTCACCTCCAGGTTATTAAAAACACCTCACCTCCAGGTTATAAAAACACCTCACCTCCAGGTTATTAAAACACCTCACTCCAGGTTATTAAAAAACACCTCACCTCCAGGTTATTAAAAACACCCCTCCAGGTTATAAACACCTCACCCACATTATTAAAACACCTCACCTCCCACACATTATTCAAAACACCTCACCTCCAGGTTATTAAAAAACACCCACCATCCAGGTTATTAAAAACACTCAACCTCCAGGTAATTACAAAACACCTCACCTCCAGGTTATTAAAAACACCTCACCTCCAGGTTATTAAAAACACCTCACCTCAACATAATTCAAAACACCTTAACACCACACAATTTAAAACACTGCACCACCACGTAACCGCCATGTTATTAAAAACACCTCACCTCCACATAATTAATAAACAGCTCCTTCGTCCATTCAAAACACCTCACCACTCGTCGCTATGGAGACAGGCTTGTTTTAACTTATGATAAGTACGCGATTTGCCATATTGTCATGATTTACACCAATCAGAATTCAAACATTTATTTTGAAGTTGAAGATTCAAGTTTAAAAAATAAAAAAAAAAAATCTGGTACGTCTTCACAAAAGTTTGAGGGAGTAGTTCAATGACAACACAGAACAGACACTGCAATATATAATATATATATATATATATATATATAAATATATATAATATATATATATATATATAATATATATATATGAGCCACCACTGTTGATTGCATTTGTTTCTTTTATTACTAATTATAGACACTTACATTGGGGTGTTGAGCAAATTTCTGGGTCTTGACAGAACGTTAGCCTTGTGGGTGCTCATCGATCCGGAAAGGCAGACTCACAGCTCTGATATTTTCATCGCCTCTGATCTTATTTTGTAATTTTTTTTCTTTTCAGATATTGGAGTTCTTGGAAGATTTAAACAATAAAATATTTACAGACTGACAGTGGAGTAGTAGGCAAAGTAGTAGGCAAATGATTGCATTTATATATTATAGTGCTCATTATATATACTTACATGGGAGGGTTGAGCAGATTTCTGGGCCTTGACAGAACCTCTTGTGAGTGCTGATGGGCCTCGAGAGGCAGACTCAACTCTTTCAGCACATACATAGATACACATGGCTATTTCGTAATTCTCATGGTTATATCATCATAAATGTAAAATTGTTGAAGGCTTGGGTACATTATTCAACAATGGATTCACAAGTAAATGAGCTGTCATAATATGAAAGGCACCAAGGATGTTGTCAACAATTCTTCATAAAAGTTTGTAGGGTTAAAACTTTCACCAAATTTTTTCGTGCAACTATTTAGGTGATAGTTTATATTCATGCAAATGTTTTGTACATTAATGACGTTTTATCAGCACAGTCTGACTGAGACTTCAAGGCTGTTAGGTTATCACACTTCTCAGACTTCAAGGCTGTTTGATTCTCATGTTTCTCTGCTGTAACAGATTGGAGTAAGGGCTCACTCACGAGCATGATAAGAAAAAGATGAAAGTGTGTTGTATGGCGTTTGTTATTGATGTTCATGTTTACATGACTTAACACATGCTGCATTATTTGTATTATGTAGGTCGGAATGGTGAAGAGCGTTTTCTCCACCAGAAGCACTGTCGCCTTTTATGCCCTTTGGGTTACTACCGTGACTTGAGGACATATGAATGTCGACACTGCCTACCACACTGCTTGATATGCTCTGACAGAGACCACTGCACCAGCTGCTGGCTTAGCTACAAACTGGATGGCGGACAATGCCGTTTTGTGCACTGCCACGATGGTTCGTCATCCTTATTTGCTAATAGGAAAAAGCTTGTCTGGTCTCGTTGCTTCTTTCTAAATGGCAGTAGACACATTTATTTATTATACCATTGATATTTGGAATTCTGCTGTATTCATCAGCTGCGTAGGAATTATTTAATACGTATCTTTTACAAAGAAGGACTATGTAAACAATTACTTGATCATGCATGACATTCTTCACAATGAAATATCCGTTTACAGTGAAAATTGTGGGTTATTGAAGTCTGCTGGTGAATTCAAAAGCACATTCAAGTATAAAACTTGTAAAACTAAGAAAACAACCACCAGAAAAAAAAACTGAAATCTTCGGTTCATCACGCAGGGTTTTGTATATGTGTATATGTATGTATATATATATATATATATATATAATATATATATATATAATATATATATATATAATGTGTATGTGTATATATTTTATGTATATATGTTATATGTATAATTATAGTGATATTTATATAGTGTATATGTATATTTATATAATGTATATGTATATATATATATATATATATATATATATAATATATATATATATATATTATATATATATATATATACATGACACATATATACATCAATAATATACATGACACATATATACATATATTGACTCCATGGTTACCCAGGGTAAGCCCTTTGTTGTTTCAAACTCTTCCCACACTTCCTCCACAACTGTATAGACATTCACAAATAGTACACACATGAGAAACCCATTGCTACCCACCCCCTCAGATGCCTGACTGGTTTCATCGCGTGTTGGTGAATTATCAGCCCAATCCCTCCTCCTTCCAAATTTCCAGTTTTACTTCCTGAGAGTTTCCTTCTGTATCCATCTTGTCTACCCTATGCATCCTGTCTTGCCCCTCATTCCAATCCACACCCATTGTTTGTCCAAGTTTGCCTCTACCTTGGCCTTGAACTCTGCTTTTGGTGTTTCCCCCTCCTTACAATTGCTCCTTTTGTCCTGTTATGTCCTTATCAATTTAGTGTACTAATTTGAGCTCTTCCACAAGGCTCGACTATGTGTAGAAAAAACAAACAAACATAAAAAAACAACCCATTGGGGTGACACTAATGAGGGAGCACATACAGATGCAAAGACTGATTCATACTGCACAATCAAAACTAAACTGGATATTAAGAGTTTAAGAACAAATGCTTTACTGGGGAGGGGAAAGCGACTTTCAGGCCACCCTCTACATGTTACTTCCAGCTTTTCACTACAGCCACCCAGACCAAACAAACATTAAGTTAAGAAACAAAAAGCATAACCCAAAAGTATTTTCTGGTACAACTAACTACCCTACACAACTTGATGTGCCAGCCATCACACTTTTATAAAAAGCCTGAAAGTTTTTTTTTTTTTACGAGTTCCTTTAAAAGCAACTTCAGCACAGGAGAGGGCTATTAGGCACATCAAGCCTGCGCTATTATATATTGCCAACTTATGGTTGTTTGTCATACGCTACTCAATCATTTTTAAATGCCGAGCTTCAAGCATGGAGGCAGCATACGGAATTTTTAAAGTCTTTGGTATGACAGCCGGTGTTTGAGCCAAAGACTTCCCCAGAGTTGGAGAAGATGCTCTAACCATGACACCACTGAGTCTGGTGATTGAAATTCTGGCTACCTCATACTGATTGAAATTTGTGATCCATGTTGTGGTGTGAAATTTTGTTCAGATTATGATTATTGTTGATTATGATAATAGCAGTTGCATGGTCTTCCTACAGGACAGGCGAAAGATCAAAAGACAGGCGAATGTGTGGATTGTGGCATCGGCTGTGCTGATTGCACTGCAGGTAAGACATTATTTAGTTGGCTTCTGACATTCAGACTTGAGGCTGGAAAGATAGTTCAGAAGTAAAACACAAGGAACACAAGGGAATTAGACACAGGTGGAGGCCATTCAGCCCATCATGCCTGTGCCACATCAACATCACACCAATTTATCAACACCAGATCAAAATAAGAAAATGCAAAATGTTTCTTTCTTTTTTACAATTAATTGTTTTTTGTGGGGTTTTTTGTATTGTTTTTTGTAGTTTTTGTATCCCCCCAGGGAAGGGGCATGGGCTTGGGTAAAAAACAGACATCAACCACACAACACCCCTTGATGAGACCCCCCACCAACAGCACTCCTTACACATGCACACAATCACCCATCAATGCTCAAGCTACCTAAAAGTCCTGTCAACATCCCTAAACCCCTCTATCTCCATAACTTCCAGGTACCGATCTAATTCTAATTTAAACTTATCTACTGTTTCTGCTGCCACTACCTTTCCAGGGAGGCCATTCCATGCATTAACTACTCTCTGAGTAAAAGTCCCCTGCCTTGCTACCGTCTTAACTCTCCTACTCTTTACTCTCAGGCTATGGTCCAAAGTAGTTTCCTCAACTTGAAGCTATCTACTTTGGGTTTGATTCCGACCAACTATAAATTCTCACACTGATGGTTTGCTGGCCGGGCATTGATTGCATCAATGAGGGTGCCCGTCCATTGGATTGGACGTGATGTAGTGGCAATTAATGCCATTGTTTTGCTTTTGTGGAAATGTTAATTACAACCAATGTTTCATGCACATGCTAATTGTTATATTTTGAATATCTATTGTGCAAAAAGTAGGACAGGGAGGAGAAATACACAGGGAGTATGTATGAGCTACCACTGTTGATTGAATTTATATATTCAACAACCGTTGAAGGGAGTGGTAAACATTGAAAATTAATTTGATGGGGAACAACCGTTGAAGGGGGTGGTAAATAGGGCTCAAACTCCAGCCATGGACCCTTTCCACCTGCACACAAACACCCCAGCAGTTTTCAGCAGTCAAAATTAATTGCCGATATGATTGCTCAATACGTAAAGGTTCAATACGTACGTAACCAAACTACAAATGAACAAAATTAACCCAAACTTTCGGTAAGTTCAGCCATTCTTTGTGTAATTCCCTTCATATAATGTATACATCACGACCTCGAGTCGTTTGCGCCATGAATGCGTGCAAACGTTCATAACCGTGTTGTTCGGTTTCACTTGCTATACAGTTCTTTCCTCGTATTCGCTCTACCCACTCGTTAAAACGTTCCCTCATATTTACGTTCGGTAAGTTAACTTCGGGGTAGTTATGTATCAAAATAGCGAATTATTATGCATCAATTATATTTAGGGAATTACAATCACAATAGCTAAACTTACGGGAAGCTAGGATTAGAGTTGGAGAAGACGAAATGACGTAAGGCTTGATGTAATATGTGAGTTTAAACCAATAAGAGCTGGAGACGTTGAGGCGATGCCCACAAACTGGCACAGTATAATTTGGAATTTAATTTCATGATATTATCATTATTAATGGTCATAAAAAACAAGTAGCTTATGTTCACCAAGAGGTCGAACTGGGTCCATGTACCAAGTTTAGTGGCAATTGGCTCAGAAGTTTTGACGTGATTGGTGTTTATACACAGACACACCGACTGACTGACCAAACAGACAGACAGAAACAGACAGACAGACAGACAGACAGACAAACAGAAAATATCATTTATTTATTAGATTATCGATACAGCATCTACAGTATAAGAGTGAGGTGTGGTGTGTTGTGTTTGTGTGTTGGTGTGGTTTGGGTGGTGTGTGAATAATTATATACATACATGTATTTCTATACATACAGTATATATATATATACATTCATATATATATATACAAACAATATATATATACATATATATACATATATATATATATATATATATAGTGTGTGTGTGGAAATATATATATTGTTCCGAATTCCGCCGGTTCGACACCCACGCACGACGCTTACGGCCCAACCGCAGTCGCGCGTCCACCGATGACCGGATTTGCAGTCGTAGCTTCCGACAACCCCGGAAACCTGCTACGGGTGCCTTAACACACCATAAATTGCCAATATTCTGTCCACGCGGTTTAGGGTTAATCGCCGAATCTTGATATACCTAATTAACACGCAGACAGAAGTACCGAGAATTTATACCTCAACGGACCTTGAGCGGGCGAGCCGTTACCTGTGCCCGCACCGTGCGTGACCCGAGCGGAGATCACCAAGGTCCGTCGGACCAAATGACCACTTTTCTTGCTTTAACAGCCTGCTAATTTCCCGAGCGCGCCGTGGAAGTCAATGGGAGGAATGGACGCAACAAGCAGGTTTACATTCAAACAATGGGGCATTTATTTTTAGACAAGCAATCAATGGGGGAAGGGGACATGACACGAGAAAAGCCGACAGCGGATGTATATTCATTTATGTACAGGCATGCACCTAACCATCATTTCTACTTACAAAGACAAGGCGCCACAGAACAGACTTTCATAC
>CM068963.1:48621223-48631462 GCA_035128595.1 Eptatretus atami | reverse complement strand
ACACATCGGTGGGGATTCTAACCTGAAACACATACAGTACTTATCAAAATAACTGATCTCCGGGGAACCTGTATGATGTTTTGTGAATTTCCACAACCGCAACAATATATATATATATGGCTTGGAGTTGGCTTAATGGTTAGGTGGTGGGCTTTGGACCAAGGGTCCTGAATTCAAATCCCACTCGGCTGTTGAATTAATACCAGGTGGGTTGACTTCATCCTTCCGAGGTCAGCAAAAATTAGTGCCAGCATGCTGGTATCCTGTATCGGAGTGGCGACCCGTCCAGGATTGTGTCCAATAGCCAAGGAGACTGCTGAGCAGCACCAACGCTCTGAACAGAGTATGGTCCCAATGGATGTATATATATATATATATATATATATATATTAATATATAATATATATATATATATATATATATATATATATAAATATAAAATATATGGCATGGTGTTCTCTTAATGGTTCGTGGTGGGCTTGAGATCCTAGGATCCTGAGTTCTCACTCTCACCCCACTCACCCCTCTCCTACACCACCTCTCCCTTTCTTCACCCCATTCTCTCAATATTCCTGTCAGCGGAGCACCTGGCTGTATTTGCTGGTATCATAATATGAATGGCACCCAGGATGTTGTCAACGGTCCTTTATATATGTTTGTCAGATAAAGCTTTCACCAATTGTTTTTGTTTCAACCATCAAACACCACTCGGTAGCTTTTCAACACCAGATAGGCATTCAACCATCACTACGGATCATGGTAGCCAGTTCGAGTTGGCTCTATTTCATCAGCTGACTCAATTCCTGGGTGCTGAATGGATGTGAATCACCACTGGGCATCAGTAGTGAATGGTATTGTAGAACATTTCTACTGCCAACTCAAGTCTTCCTTGAAGCTATGTTCCCGACTGTTTTGTCTTTCCCTCTCCCACCCCTCTCTTGTCTCCTGCCCCCCCCCCAACCCCTTGTTGTGCGTTGTGTGTTAGCTCTCATACGAGCCAAGACAATGTTTACCAAAAAATAAACAAAGCACATGGCAACTCCACACACTGGACGGACGACATTTCTATGGTACTGCTTGGTCCGTGAGCTGCTCTAAGAGACCACCTTGGATGTTCCACTGCAGAGCTATGGTGCACTGCTTCGTCTCTCAGGATAATTCTTCTCAACATCCAAGGATACCCACCCCACAACCACCAACTCCACCTTCCAACTTAATTCGACCATGTACAGGATGGTTCAAAAGGAGTGATGCAACTTTAAATGTTCATTTACAAAGAAAGAGAAACCTCAAGAATGTGAACCAAACATTTATTGAAAGGTTATGACATGGTATTTTCTATCCCTGATTGCTATTGCAGGAAGTCACTGCTGGAGTTAGTGAGAGCCCAAGGTCTGAAATTGGCATTTACACAAAATCCTTGTAATTGACGTTCTCGATGTGTGCCCGTTCACGGTTCAGACAGGCATTGATCCTGACTCCAAAGTTCTGTCCAACTTTACTACAGGTCTCATTTGGCACTTCCTGGAGGTAGTCTGACACCTCCTGCTTCAGATCATCCAGTGTGGTAGGGCAGTTGGTATCCATCCTATCAGTGAGCCAATTGCACATACCAAGTCTCCTTCTCATGTCATCTTGACTCAGTTTATACCTAACAGAGATGACGTATGGGAAAAGCTTCAGTACCTGAGTGAGGATACGCCACACTGATGTTGGTTTGATGCCTAGTTCCCGGGAGCGCCGGCGGTGGGACTTCTTGGGACTGTGCACTGCAGAATCCCGCACGGCGTCGATGTTGGCTTGGCTCTTGGTTACTGATGCTGGCCTGCCACTGTTGCCCTTGCTCTGATTGTGAACTGTACCCTTGTGCTCAAAATGTTTCACAATATGTTAAATGGCACAACTTGTGGGTCCATCATGTGTTCTGAGGTCATATTCCTGGCAGAATCTCCGGCAGGTGTCTACATAGGATTGTCTCATACCACAGAGCCACCACTTTTCCCTTCTGCTTCACTGTCAATGGCGTAGTTTAGCTATGGTGCTAGAAATCCCAGGGAACAAATACCACGAAAACACCACCAAACCCTGAAAAGGAAAACTGTATTATTCAAAAAACAAAGAAATGGCAGGAAGTCAAAGTTGTATCAATCTTTTTGAAACACCCGTAGGGCGTATAGGTGACACAAACATGTACGCCTTCATCACACCCGGTTTTAATTCCCCATAAGCTTTCTACATCCACCCAAGTATTCGTACGGCATGGTGTTGTCCAGAAACCCTTGCAGAAACCTTATGGCAGACTTTACAAAGCTCTACAATTATCCGAGAAGACCTTCATACTTGATATTAACGGTGGTAGTGATACAGTCTCTATAAATCGCTTGAAGCCAGCTTTTGACGCAGCTCCAGAACCAACCCTCCCACTGACCAATGTTCAACACTGACTACAACAATGCCCTGAGACTTGCTTTGGGTGTCGTGTTCACTTCCTAGCACAATATTTATGAGAATACATTTTGTTTGTTGGCTATTTCTCTTTGTTGTGACTTTTTTGGACAATCTACATATTTTTTTACTTGGACAGTCTACATCTCTTCTCCTACACCAATTTTTTTTCTTCCTCGTACCCCAATTTACGTATTTGGTTTGTACCTTCCATTTGATTCACGCACGAGGAGGGGTCGTATTGTAGCGGCATCATTTTGCCTTTGATTTTGTAATATGTGAACACACTCTGGCTTTGTTTTAACAGTATTTCCCGGCAGGGGTTTTGAGAGTTTCTACTGTTTAGGTTTAAGAAAGAATTGACTCGGAATGCGAACGTTTTGGATAGCTTTTGTTCCACACTAAAAGTGTAGAGCAGAGTACGAGAGTTGCACATTCATTATCATATATCCTCTATCTCTCAGTTAGAAACAATGATATGTCTACATTAACCAAATGTCACTCTTACTCGAGCAATTCCAAACACACTTTATCTACTGTATGCTAACAAATGCTATTTCTTCCTTACCGCAGATACACCTGAGCAGTGTGTCAACTGCAAAGATGGATACTATTTGTAAGTTGTTTTAAAACTTACCGACTCGTCATTTGTGATCTCACGTATCTCTTTGTCTTACTTCTTTCTCCTTTTTTTTTACACTCTTTGTCTATCTCTCCTTCTATCTCCTTGTCTTCTTTTTCACACTCTTTATCTTCCCCTCATTTTCTCTCCCTGGTTAAATGTTTTCATTTTTTCATTTTCATTTAACTTTGTCATTTTATACTGATCGCTATTCACTTTACCGATGTTTTTGAAATGTGTCCTCACCCTCTTACATTCACTGAAATTTTTCCGTCTCAGTGCCATTATTTCTTCATCAACTGCCCCCATCACACTGTTGAAGTGATGTTAACATAATATGGTACTTTAGTGCTAACAAGGTAACCAAACTTCAAACAGGATCCTGATGTTACCGCAAAACAAAAGGCATTTCCCAAATCGGTGCTAGAATTTTCTTCTCTTGTACCCCAAAACCAGATGTCGATCAATATTCCAGTGGATCATTGTCATCTGTATTTTTGTGAACACTTTGCATCGATATCGATACTGTTAAATATTTGGTTGCTTGGGAGTCCACAGGAGGCATAACATTGTATCTCGTGGAGCTAGCCAAAAATCCCTTGTTCTTATGCATAAACAAGGGGGAATTTTGAACTGCCAACCCCCTCCATTATGCTCCATATATGCCTCTTCCCTGTCCTCCATTTTACTCCTATCTCCTCCCAAACCTCTTTCCAATCTCTCCCCAGCACTCCCACACTCTTTCTTAATATCCAGAGTTGAGGGTCATGGAGGAGCTAGAAGATAGAATGGACCAGGGTGCAACAAAACAAAATGTACAGCAGAAGGAGAGGGGAAACACAACAGCAGGGTTGAGAGACAAAAGAAAGAGAGACCGAAAATAAGGGATGTGAGGAAGAATGAGGACTTGGGGAGGACACAGGGGGTGGAGAAGATGGAAACAAAAGCAAACTATCATTAAGGAAACGAGGAAATTTGGAGAGAGGTGGGGTTGGGGAGAGTTAATGGGGATATAAAAGATCAAGGTTTTGGATGGGGATGAGCTGAGATGGTGGTACATGACTGTCTTCAAAACCTGGAGTGAAGAATGAGATTGAAGAGAATGTGAAAGCTGGTTCCACAGGTGGGCCAAAAGTGAAACGAATGACTGGAGGTGAGCAGTGATTCTGGATTTTGGGAGTTTCACCAGAAGGGGGTTGATTGTAGAGTACGTGCACCCTGCAGAAACCTGGGAAGGGGGGGGGGGTGGAGAGGGAGGAATGGAAAGGAAAGAGCGGAAAGGAAAGAGCATGGAAAGGGAAGAGCAGAGGGTGCAAGACCGAGAAGTGCGAGAAGACAGAGAGACTACCTGCCGTCTACAAGGCAAAGTGATAGGCCCATAGACTCAGCTTCATCGTGGGATATTCCAATGATCTTGAAGGCTTTGGTTTTCACGAAGTCAAGCTGAGGAAGCTGTGAGGCAGGGGTGCCAGCCCAAAGGGGAGAGCAGTACTCCGTTAAGCTGCGTATGAAGGCATTATAGGTAGATAACAGTTCTGGTGTGCCAAGGAGGGACTTTGCACGATGGAGGATGCCCAGTTGGTGACTGGCTTTGGAGGACAACTTAGAGTTGTGGTTTGACCTAGAAAGATCATGGCTGATAATGAGGTCCATACGTTTGAGTGACTAAACTTCTTCAAGAGGATTGTTAAGAAAGTCAATGGGAGGTTTTGTCAAACGTTCCTTTCAGAGAGCAAGAGTTGAAGGGTGAGATCTGTCAGCATTGAAAGACATATTATATTCCAAGTGTTTGACCAGCTCATGATACTATAATTGGCTGCAAATAGTGAAGAGATAACTGCCTACCTATTTGAAGGATGTTATGGCAGAGGGTGGAGCCATCAGCAAAGAGATAAAAAGGATTTTCCCAAGAGTCAGAGGGATCATTGATGAAAATGAGGAATATTATGGGGTCTAGAAGGGAGAGGTAATGAAAGGATCCCGTTGAGAGCCACACATTAGCTTCGTTTATGGAGGACGTCAGTAAGCCAAGTGTGGAGTTGGCTTTTGATGCCTTTTGCAGAGTTTGGTGAGCATGGCAGGATGTCAGACTGTATCAGATGCTCAAGATATGTCCAGAAACTGACGATCTCATGTCTGATATTGAGGGCCTCCATCCATTATTGGGAGAGCAGAAGCAGCATGTCCATGGTAGAGTGAGCTGGTTTGAAACAAACTCTCCTCACCACCTTTACTCTCTCGCCCTTATTATCGTCCCCTCTCTGTATTATAATAAAATATATATATTTTTCAATTTAGCTCCCACTCACCCATTTCTGGGTCATGTTGTATATAATAAAAAGATGGCTCTGAATGAGGGAAGTATATGACATTTATTGCACTCTATCAATTGTGTATGGAGTGTTTAAACCTAATTAAAAACATTCTCATTAACATTTTGATTAATCTTTTAAAATATGCCACCTCCACAACACGGCTATTTGTACAACCAATTTGAATCAGCTCTGCAGTCAATTACCTAATACTCTGATTTTTCCTTTGCCTCCTTTCCTCTACCCAAAATACAGTCTCAATGGTCACTGCCGACAGGTTTGTCCACATGGCCGCTACCCTGACAACGGCTCTCGCCGTTGCCTTTCCTGTCCAGCTCTCTGCTCAGACTGTTCAGCCTACGAGACCTGTGAACATTGCCACGAGGGTGCCTTTCTTCTAGGTAAAGTTTGGGCCGATTGATCCAGATGTGTCAAATAATTATCTTTTCACTTTTAAACATAGAGGCCATCTTTGTATTATGTACACAAGAGAAGTTAGATGTTTGGGGGAGGCGGAGGGGGGGGGAGGAAGAGGGCGAGAATTGCGGAGGGTCTTTCTTTGTGTATTCCTCAATTCAGTGTTTGCTTTCGAATCTTGTGTCACCAACCCCTCGCTCTCGGTACGCACCCTACCCTGTCACACACAACTGCTCCCAGACTCGTGTCTTTCGCACTTGAGAATGTGGAGAAATATTTGGCAACCCTCGACTCTGATTCTGCAACTGGCTCAGACGGCATCAGCTCATGTGTTCTAAAAACCTGCTCTGCTGTTCTTTCACATCTTCTTTCTGCTCTGTTCACTCTTTCAATTGCCTGATGTCATCTTCCATCTGCTTGCAAATCAGCCAATATCACCGCATTACATAAAAGAGTGCAAATACTGATCCCCTTAACTACATATCAATTATCTTGCTTCCAATCATCAGCAAGGTCATGGAATCCATCATTGCAGTTGGCATAAAATCATTCCTTTTCTTCAATGACCTCATGTCAGGTCATCAATTCAGATTCAGACATGGTCACTATACCTTCGACATGCTGCTTCTACTCTCCCAACAATGGATGGAAGCCCTCAATGTCAGACACAAGATGAAGGCCAACTCTTGAGACATATCTCGAGCTTTGAATACAGTCTGGCATCCCACCTTGCTCTCCAAACTCTCTGTCTATGACATCCAAGGCTAACTCCACACATGGCTTTCTGAATTCCTCTTCTACATGTGGCTCTCAATGGAATCTTTTCATATCCTCTCCCTGTTAAAGCAGGAGTGCCCCAAGGCAGTATTCTGGGCCAAGTCCTATTCCTAATCTTCATCAAAGATTTCTCTGACTCTGGAAAATCCTCTTTATCTATTTGCTGAAAACTCCACCCTCTGCCGTGACATCCCTCAGCAGCCTCTTCCCTCTCTTCAGACATGATGAAATCACAAGCTGGTGAAGCACTTTCAAAAAACAACAACAATTGTACACATGATCAAGGCTTGTGGAAGAGCAAGTGCAGAATGGAAGGGAACATCATGGAAAGGGAAGAAATACCAACAGCAGAGTAAAAGTGAGAGTGAGATCAAGGGGGGGCAGGGGGGGGGGAGGTCACATGGGTGTGAGCAAGTTGCACACAAACTGAATTAAACACAGAAAGAAGAGGAAGGGGAAGGCAGGGAAGAAACAGAAAAGGTCCATCTGGCAAACTCTCCTTCTACTACATGTGGCTCTCAATCTTTCTTAAGAATCCTCTTGAAGAAATTCAATCAGTCTCACTATCAGCCATGATCGCTCTTGGGCAAGCCACATTTCTAAGTTGGCCTCCAAAGCCAGTCACCAACTGGGTATTCTCCGTATGGGCCTGTCACTTTCCCATCACAAACAGGTGAGTATTTTCTCTGTCTCCTACCGCCTCCTCTCTCGTCTTGCACTTCCGTGCTTTGGCTCCCACCACCCAGGTTTCTACCAGGCACACGCAGTCCACCAGCAACCCTCCTTCTGGTGAAATTCCCAAAATCCAGGATCACTGTTAACCTCCACTCATTCGTTCCTCTATTTTTTCCCACCTGTGGAATCAACTTTCACATCCTCTTCAATCTCATTCTGCCCCTTCAGGTCTTCAAGACAACTGTTCACTGCCATCTCACATCGTCCCCAACCCAAAACCATGATCTTTTCTACCCTCATTAACCCCACCCCAAATCGCTCCTAATTTTACAGTTTTTCCTCATTGGAGCTTCCTTCTCCATGCATGTTTTGGGTCCTGTTTTTGCCTGTTATGTCCTGATCCGTTCAGTGTATTAGCTCTTCCACGAGCTTCGACTATGTATCCCAAATGTATTTTTTTTAATGTTTAGCTTGGCGGAGGTATATATGCGCTCCACCGAGTGCCATTCTAGTTTATCTATATGATCATATTAAATTCTTACATCGATATTGTTGAGTTTCTTATCAAGTTCATCGATTAGGAGGTGTACATCAAAACAGGCAATGATGGACAAACACTGCAATTAAAAAAAAAAACTAATTAGAGGATATGGAAATACATTCCGATTAAATTTAGTTATACAGTATTAATAATATAAAATACAGTACAGGTATGTAAAGTAAGTAGGATATACCTGTCTGTCAACAGAAATCCAAAATCATATCCCTCCATCAAGTCAAAATCATCCCCTTCCACCAAAGGGAAGTGAAGAACTCGTCTTCAGACAAGTCCTGAGACAATGCATTTATAATCTCCTCCTGATCTTTGGTGAGAAGTGCGTGTTCCTTTTGGACTTCGAAGGGACAAGAACTGGAGGGGCATGAAAAATATTTTAAAAACAAACTACAATCAAACTGGGATCAATGTTGTACATGTAAGATTTTAAATAAAGAAAAAAAAGTGCATACCGGTCTGTCCAACAGAACTTTTAAGTCATCCTTCATTGTGTCTTGCTTTGAGTATAGAACCTCATCAGGGAGTTCTTCAAGAGGTACTTTTATATCATCTACTTCCATCTCGTCTTTCCTGTCCATGAGCAGAGAAACTCTCGAAGCAGGCAATGGAGAACTATACTGTACTTGTCTGTCCCAAACTTGCCTTTTTATACTCTCAGACAGCATTAGAAGGCCGCACAGTTAATCGTTAATCTATGACTAATGCTGCTTGCAAGCACAGCAGCCGAATCACCATGCACGAATGACTTGTAGAAGTTAATCATTCATCTGAAAGGTGAACACAAGCAGGTGTGGAGATGTTAATGGAGGGACAGGGGGGTGGATGGGTGATATTAAAGCTCTCTCAAAGCATTACACTTTTACAGCACAAAAGGTCAAGTGCCCTCGAACTTATTTTTAAACCCACGTTGTTTTTAGAACGATGAATAAGTAAACACGAAAGATGTGCAAAGCACGATACTTATGAAACCCAATTAAGCAACAGTTGCCGTGGAAACAGCAATTTAGTGATTTTGAAAATTTGACCTATCAAGTGTTGATACATGATTGATTGTTACACATACAAAAATCTGGCTGATGCATTTTCTAATTGCGGCCTAATAGGTGTTTTGCATATTTCGGATGGCCTTGATCTTGACCATTGACTAAATTTGACCAAATTATATACAGATATACTACACATACATACAAATAAGCTGCATAAGTTTCAATTTTATATCTCAAAAAATTCTTCAGATATGATAATAATAAACTCACAAAAAGTCCCATTTCATTATAATGGAGTGAAATTGTTGTCATGGAAACCGTTGACATATCAAAATAGCTAAATTGATCGATCTTTCTAAATTTTAATGAACAAGGACTGCGACTCAATATGCAAATCCAGTTTAAATTTCAAGTTAATCAGACAAAAATTTATGATTGGGTGGAGTTTCCACATTACTTGCTGAAATTTACAACACAAAACGGTGCTCCGACTGGCTCCCTTGGTTGCGCTGACGAACCTTCCAGCGAACTGCAGACTTGACGGGCTCCAACGACGACTCCAACTCGCCACCAACTGCTCGGCTAACAGCCGAATGTCCCACTCGCCAACTCCTCGACTCGCCTCTGGTGTCTCTGCTCGGCTTTTTATAGCCCCAAGGGGAGGGGCCGCTGTGGGCTTCGCCACCCGATATCGGCGCCTTCCCCCTTTTCACCTTTGAACCTTCACCCAGGCTGTATCCGCCCCTCTCACATGCGGACGTGGTTGAAATCGCCGATCACACGCGGACGTGGTTGAAATCGCCGATCACACGCGGACGTGGTGAATCGCCGATTCTGTCACAGCACGAGTTCGCACCGACGGCACTTTGCCGCTGTCGAGGATGTTATGGTGTCGTGGAGGAGTCGATATATTGTTGAGATGACGTGGTTTGTTGTTGAGGAGATGTTGTGTTTGTTTAAATAAAAGATAGAGAAAGAATAACGGCTAACTCAAAGATGCACAGCGGCACACGAACAATGCCCGTTTTACATTGGTGGGGGAATCTAACCTGGAACACACACTTATCGAAATAACTGATCTTCGGGAACCTGAATGGTGTTCTGTGAATTTCCACCACCGTAACACTACCCCCTCCCCTTTTTACAGACTCGTCCCGAGTCGTCAAATTTTCATGTGCCCTCATGTGTAAGTTCTCCCCTAGTAATCTTACCTTTGGATCCCTGAGTGCGACATTTGGTGTATCCGTGTCCCAAAAGTAAATAACCTATGGGCTGTGTAATCACTAAACAAACTCACTTCAATACAGACGACTTATCTACAATTGCCGGCGCTACGACAAACATGCAGGGGGAGCAAAACTTATGTACAATTTTACCTTATGCCTTAACCTTATAAATTTACACTAAACCATGACCCAGGACTGATGGACTCTGTGGGGAAAAGGGCAT
>CM068963.1:48575970-48607395 GCA_035128595.1 Eptatretus atami | reverse complement strand
AGAGAGAGATTCATACTGCACAAATCAAACTAAACTGGATATTGAAGAGTTAAGAACAAATGCTTTACGGGGAGGGGAAAGCGACTTTCAGGCCACCCTCTGACATGTTACTTCCAGCTTTCACTAACAGCCACCCAGACCAAACAAAACATTAAGTTTTAAGAAACAAAAAGCATAACCCAAAAGTTTTCTGGTACAACTAACTCCCTCACAAACTTGATGTTGCCAGCCATCACACTTATTAAAAAAGCCTGAAAAAGTTTTTTTTTTTTACGGAGTCATTTAAAAGCAACTTCAGCACAGGAGAGAGGCTATTAGGCACATCAAGCCTGCGCTATATATAATATTGCCAAACTTATGGTTGTTTTGTCATACGCTACTCAATCATTTTAAATGCCGAGCTTCAAGCAGGAGGCAGCATACGGAAATTTTAAAAGCTTTGGTATGACAGCCGGTGTTTGAGCCAAAGACTTCCCAGGAGTTGGAGAAGATGCTCTAAACCATGACACCACTGAGTCTGTGATTGAAAATTCTGGCTACCTCATACTGATTGAAATTTGTGATCCATGTTGTGGTGTGAAATTTTGTTCAGATTATGATATTGTGATTATGATAATAGCAGTTGCATGGTCTTCCTACTGGACAGGCGAAAGATCAAAGACAGACCGCCGAATGTGGTGGATTGTGGCATCGGCTGTGCTGATTGCACTTGCAGGTAAGACATTATTTAGTTGGCTTCTGACATTCAGACTTGAGGCTGGAAAAAGAATAGTTTCAGAAGTAAAAACACAAGGAACACAAGGAATAGACACAGGGAGGCCATCAGCCATAGCCTTGTTGCACATCAACATCCACCCAATTTTCAACAACCAGACCAAAATAGAGAAATGCAAATGTTTCTTCTTTTTTACAATTAATGTTTTTTTGTGGGTTTTTGTATTGTTTTTGTAGTTTTTTATCCCCCAGGGAAGGGGCATGGGCTTGGGTAAAAAACAGACATCACCACAACAACCACCCCTTGATGAGACCCCCCGACAACAGACTCCTTTACACATGCACACAATCACCCATCAATGCTCAAGCTTACTAAAGTCCTGTCAACATCCCTAAACCCCTCTATCTCCATAACTCCATGGTTACCGATTGAATTCTAATTTAAACTTATCTTAACTGTTTTCTTGCTGCCACTACCTTTCCAAGGAGGCCCCCCATTCCATGCATTTAAATCTACTCTCTGAGTAAAAGGCTCCCTGCCTGCTACCGTCTTAACTCTCCTACTTCTTACTCTCAGGCTTTATGGTCCAAAGTAGTTCCCTCAACTTCGAGCTATCTAACTTTGGGTTTGATTTCCGACCAACTATAAATATCTCACACTGATGGTTTGCTTGGCGGGCATTGATTGCACAATGAGGTGCCCGTCCATTGGATTGGACGTGATGTAGTGGCAATTAATGCATTGTTTTGCTTTTGTGGAAATGTTAATTACAAACCAATGTTTTCATGCACATGCTAATTGTTATATTATTGAATATCTATTGTGGCAAAAAGTAGGACAGGAGGAAGAAATACACAGGGAGTATGTATGAAGCTACCACTGTTGATTGAATTATATATTCAACACCGTGAAGGGAGTTGTAAACATTGAAAATTAATTTGGATGGGAACAACCGTTGAAGTTGGGTGGGTAAATAGGGCCAATCTCAGCCATGGACCCTTTCCACCTCACAACAAAAACCCAGCAGTTTTCAAGCAGTCAAAAATTAATTTGCCCGATATGATTTGCTCAATACGTAAAGGTTCCAATACGTACCGTAACCAAACTACAAAATGAACAAATTAACGCCAATTTCGGTAAGTTCGCCATTTCTTTGTGTAATTTCCCTTCTATAATGTATACTCACGACCTCGAGGTCGTTTGCGCCATTGAAGCGTGCCAAAACTTCATAACGTGTTGGTTCGGTTCAACTTGCTTATACAGTTCTTTCCTCGTATCGCTCTACCCACCGTTAAAACGTTCCCTCAATATACAGTATCGGTAAGTTACTTCGGGGTAGTTATTGTATCAAAATAGCGAATTTTATGCATCAATTATATTTAGGGAATTAAATCCACAATAGCTAAACTACGGGAGCTGGAGTAGTAGTTGGAGAAGACGAAAGACGTAAGGCTTGATGTAATATGTTGAGTTTTAAACCAATAAAAGAGCTGGAGACGTTGAGGCGGATGCCCCACAATGGCAGCAAGTATAATTTGGAATTTATTTCCATGATATATCATTATAATGGTCAATAAAACAAGTAGCTTATGTTCACCAAGAGGTCGAACTGGGTCTCTGACCAAGTTTAGTGGCATATTGCTCAGAAGTTTTGACGTGATTGGTGTTTATGACACAGGACACACCGACTGACTGACCAAAACACGACAGACAGAAACAGACAGACAGACAGACAAGACAGACAAACAGAAAATATCATTTATTATTTAGATTTCGAACAGATCTACAGTAGTAAAGAGTTGAGGTGTGTGTGTTGTGTGTGTGTGTGTGTGTGTGTGTGTGTGTTTGTGTGTGTGTGTAATATATATATACATACATGTATTTCTATACAATACAGTATATATATATATATATTACATTCATATATATATATACAAACAAATATATATATATACATATATATAATATATATATAATATTATATTATGTGTGTGTGTGGAAATATATATAATGTTCCGAATTCCGCGCGTGTTCGACACCCACGCACGACCGCTTAGGGCCCAACCGCAGCCGCGCGTCCACCGATGACCCGGATTGCAGTCGTAGTTCCGGACAACCCCGGAAACCTGCTCGGGGTGCCTTAACACACCCATAAATTGCCAATATTCTGTCCACGGCGGTTTAGGGTTTAATCGCCGAATCCTTGAATACCTAATTATACCGCAGAAGAAGTACGAAGAATTTATACCTCAAAACGGACCTTGAGCGGGGCGAGCCGTACCTGTGCCCGCACCGTGCGTGAACCCGAGCGGGAGATCCCAAGGTCCGTCGGACCAAATTGACCACTTTTTACTTGCTTTTAAACCTGCTAATTTCCCGAGCGCAGCCTTGAGAAGTCAATGGGGGAATGACGCAACAAGCAGGATTTACATTCAAAAATGGGCATTTATTTTTAGACAAGCATCAATGGGGGAAGGGACATGACACGGAGAAAAGCCGACAGCGGATGTATATCATTTATGTACAGGCATTGCACCTAACCATCAATTTCTACTTACAAAGACAAGGCGCCACAGAACAGATTTCATACAAAAACCCAGAAAAGAAATGGGCCCGTGAGTCTTTATTCGAAACCCGGAGCCTGGATGACCGAAGGCTCGCAAGAGGCCGCACAGGTACCTGGCTGCCCTGGGTCGGCTTCGAAGCCCTTCGGGTCGTGACCCGTGGTGTCTCTCCTGCCCTCGTGTCGCATCGCGCCAGTCGCTTGAGCGGCCAAGACCGCTAAGCTTGTCGGAGCGCTTGAGCGCTGCTTGGTCTTCTCGGTGGTCCGGCTCTCGTCGCGGCCTTGGTCGGGCCTGGCGGCGATGCTTTCGGAGGAGTGAACGGGTCCTTGCCTCTTATAGAGTTGATGTTTCTTGGTGACCCGTCCACTACTAGCGACGTCGCTCGACCGCCTATCAGGGCTGTCTCGCCCGGACCAACCAAGCTCTGCCGCTGTCCGTCGACTGTCCGTCCAAGCGCTTCAGACTGGCTCTCCTCGCCCGGACTCCGACGAACTCGGCCGGACTGGCTGCTTCCGCCGAGCGACCACTCCTTCTCTACTTCTCAGCTTCCACACACGACTGTCTTCCAACTGGCTCTCCTCGCCCGCGATTCCTGCTTCCGCCTCGACTCCTACTCCTGCGCGACTCCCCCTTCTGCCTCGAACTCGCTCGAGCTCCGCCCTTTTATTGGCCTGGGCGAGCCGCCCCTTGAACTCTCACCGAGGCCGGGGCTCCGCCACTTTCACCTCCGACCTCTCACCCTCGAAAGCCTCGCTGGAAACCCCATGTTTGACGTCACTGGTTTGTTTCGGGAAAAGCCATCCTGTGATTCGAATATGGTAATCGGCGCATAATGACGCTTGGTGCGGAGGTGGCGTTGTTTTGCGTAGGATGGGAGATGACAGTTGTTGTCTGTTCGTGTTGTAGGAGATGATGGTGTTGTGATGTTTTTAAATAAAGATAGAAAAAGAATAATAGCTACCTCAAAGATTCACAGCCCGGCACACGAACAATTCCCTTTACACATCGGGTGGGGATTCTAACCTGAAACACATACAGTACTTATCAAATAACTGATCTCCGGGGAACCTGTATGATGTTTTGTGAATTTCCACAACCGCAACAATATATATATATATGGCTTGGAGTTGGCTTAATGGTTAGGGTGGTGGGCTTTGGACCAAGGGGCCTGAATTCAAATCCCACTCGGCTGTTGAATTAATACCAGGTGGGGTTGACTTCATCCTTCCGAGGTCAGCAAAAATTAGTGCCAGCATGCTGGTATCCTGTTATCGGAGTGGCGACCGTCCAGGATTGTGTCCAATAACCAAGGAGACTGCTGAGCAGCACCAACGCTCTGAACAGAGTATGGTCCCAATGGATGTATATATATATATATATATATTTATATATATATATAATTATAATATATAATATATATATATAATATATATATATAAATATAATATAGGCATGGTGTTCTCTTAATGGTTCGTGTGGGCTTGAGATCCTAGGATCCTGAGTTTCACTCTCACCCCACTCACCCCTCTCCTACACCACCTCTCCCTTTCTTCACCCATTCTCTCAATATTCCTGTCAGCGGAGCAACCTGGCTGTATTTCTGGTATCATAATATGAATGGCACCCAGGATGTTGTCAACGTCCTTTATATATGTTTGTCAGATAAAGCTTTCCACCAATTGTTTTTGTTTCAACCATCAAACACCACTCGGTAGCTTTTCAACACAGATAGCATTCAACCATCACTACGGATCATGGTAGCCAGTTCGAGTTGGCTCTATTTCATCAGCTGACTCAATTCCTGGGTGCTGAATGGATGTGAATCACCACTGGGCATCAGTAGTGAATGGTATTGTAGAACATTTCTACTGCCAACTCAAGTCTTCCTTGAAAGCTATTTCCCGACTGTTTTGTCTTTCCCTCTCCCACCCTCTTGTCTCCTGCCCCCCCCCCAACCCCCTTGTTGTGCGTTGTGTGTTAGCTCTCATACGAGCCAGACAATGTTTACAAAAAATAAACAAAGCACATGGCAACTCCACACACTGGACGGACGACATTTCTATGGTACTGCTTGGTCCGTGAGCTGCTCTAAGAGACCACCTTGGATGTTCCACTGCCAGAGCTATGGTGCACTGCTTCGTCTCTCAGGATAATTCTTCTCAACATCCAAGGATACCCACCCACAACCACCAACTCCACCTTCCAACTTAATTCGACCATGTACAGGATGTTCAAAAGGAGTGATGCAACTTTAAATGTTCATTTACAAAGAAAGAGAACCTCAAGAATGTGAACCAAACATTTATTGAAAGGTTATGACATGGTATTTTCTATCCCTGATTGCTATTGCAGGAAGTCACTGCTGGAGTTAGTGAGAGCCAAGGTCTGAAATTGGCATTTACACAAAATCCTTGTAATTGACGTTCTCGATGTGTGCCCGTTCACGGTTCAGACAGGCATTGATCCTGACTCCAAAGTTCTGTCCAACTTTACTACAGGTCTCATTTGGCACTTCCTGGAGGTAGTCTGACACCTCCTGCTTCGATCATCCAGTGTGGTAGGGCAGTTGGTATCCATCCTATCAGTGAGCCAATTGCACATACCAAGTCTCTTCTCATGTCATCTTGACTCAGTTTATACCTAACAGAGATGACGTATGGGAAAAGCTTCAGTACCTGAGTGAGGATACGCCACACTGATGTTGGTTTGATGCCTAGTTCCCAGGAGCGCCGGCGGTGGACTTCTTGGGACTGTGCACTGCAGAATCCCGCACGGCGTCGATGTTGGCTTGGCTCTTGTTACTGATGCTGGCCTGCCACTGTTGCCCTTGCTCTGATTGTGAACTGTACCCTTGTGCTCAAAATGTTTCACAATATGTAAAATGGCACAACTGTGGGTCCATCATGTGTTCTGAGGTCATATTCCTGGCAGAATCTCCGGCAGGTATCTACATATGATTGTCTCATACCACAGAGCCACCACTTTTCTCTTCTGCTTCACTGTCAATGGCGTAGTTTAGCTATGGTGCTAGAAATCCCAGGGAACAAATACCCGACGATAACACCACCAAACCCTGAAAAGGAAAACTGTATCAGTCAAAAACAAAGAAATGGCAGGAAGTCAAAGTTGTATCAATCTTTTTGAAACACCCGTAGGGCGTATAGGTGACACAAACATGTACGCCTTCATCACACCGGTTTTAATTCCCCATAAGCTTTCTACATCCACCCAAGTATTCGTACGGCATGGTGTTGTCCAGAAAACCCTTGCAGAAACCTTATGGCAGACTTTACAAAGCTCTACAATTATCCGAGAAGACCTTCATACTTGATATTAACGGTGGTAGTGATACAGTCTCTATAAATCGCTTGAAGCCAGCTTTTGACGCAGCTCCAGAACCAACCCTCCCACTGACCAATGTTCAACACTGACTACAACAATGCCCTGAGACTTGCTTTGGGTGTCGTGTTCACTTCCTAGCACAATATTTATGAGAATACATTTTGTTTGTTGGCTATTTCTCTTTGTTGTGACTTTTTTGGACAATCTACATATTTTTTACTTGGACAGTCTACATCTCTTCCCTACACCAATTTTTTTTTCTTCTGTACCCCAATTTACGTATTTGGTTTGTACCTTCCATTTGATTCACGCACGAGGAGGGGTCGTATTGTAGCGGCATCATTTTGCCTTTGATTTTGTAATATGTGAACACACTCTGGCTTTGTTTTAACAGTATTTCCCGGCAGGGGTTTTGAGAGTTTCTACTGTTTAGGTTAGAAAGAATTGACTCGGAATGCGAACGTTTTGGATAGCTTTTGTTCCACACTAAAAGTGTAGAGCAGAGTACGAGAGTTGCACATTCATTATCATATATCCTCTATCTCTCAGTTAGAAACAATGATATGTCTACATTAACCAAATGTCACTCTTACTCGAGCAATTCCAAACACACTTTATCTACTGTATGCTAACAAATGCTATTTCTTCCTTACCGCAGATACACCTGAGCAGTGTGTCAACTGCAAAGATGGATACTATTTGTAAGTTGTTTTAAAACTTACCGACTCGTCATTTGTGATCTCACGTATCTCTTTGTCTTACTTCTTTCTCCTTTTTTTTTTCACTCTTTGTCTATCTCTCCTTCTATCTCCTTGTCCTTCTTTTTCACACTCTTATCTTCCCCTCATTTTCTCTCCCTGGTTAAATGTTTTCATTTTTCATTTTCATTTAACTTTGTCATTTTATACTGATCGCTATTCACTTTACCGATGTTTTTGAAATGTGTCCTCACCCTCTTACATTCACTGAAATTTTTCCGTCTCAGTGCCATTATTTCTTCATCAACTGCCCCCATCACACTGTTGAAGTGATGTTAACATAATATGGTACTTTAGTGCTAACAAGGTAACCAAACTTCAAACAGGATCCTGATGTTACCGCAAAACAAAAGCCATTTCCCAAATCGGTGCTAGAATTTTCTTCTCTTGTACCCCCAAAACCAGATGTCGATCAATATTCCAGTGGATCATTGTCATCTGTATTTTTGAACACTTTGCATCGATATCGATACTGTTAAATATTTGGTTGCTTGGGAGTCCACAGGAGGCATAACATTGTATCTCGTGGAGCTAGCCAAAAATCCCTTGTTCTTATGCATAAACAAGGGGGAATTTTGAACTGCCAACCCCCTCCATTATGCTCCATATATGCCTCTTCCCTGTCCTCCATTTTACTCCTATCTCCTCCCAAACCTCTTTCCAATCTCTCCCAGCACTCCCACACTCTTTCTTAATATCCAGAGTTGAGGGTCATGGAGGAGCTAGAAGATAGAATGGACCAGGGTGCAAACAAACAAAATGTACAGCAGAAGGAGAGGGGAAACACAACAGCAGGGTTGAGAGACAAAAGAAAGAAGAGACCGAAAATAGGATGTGAGGAAGAATGAGGACTTGGGAGGACACAGGGGTGGAGAAGATGAAACAAAAGCAAACTATCATTAAGGAAACGAGGAAATTTGGAGAGAGGTGGGTTGGGAGAGTTAATGGGGATATAAAAGATCAAGGTTTTGGATGGGGATGAGCTGAGATGGTGGTACATGACTGTCTTCAAAACCTGGAGTGAAAATGAGATTGAAGAGAATGTGAAAGCTGGTTCCACAGGTGGGCCAAAAGTGAAACGAATGACTGGAGGTGAGCAGTGATTCTGGATTTTGGGAGTTTCACCAGAAGGGGTTGATTGTAGAGTACGTGCCCTGCAGAAACCTGGAAGGGGGGGGGGTGGAGAGGGAGGAATGGAAAGGAAAGAGCGGAAAGGAAGAGCATGAAAGGAGAGCAGAGGGTGCAAGACCGAGAAGTGCGAGAAGACAGAGAGACTACCTGCCGTCTACAAGGCAAAGTGATAGGCCCATAGACTAGCTCATCGTGGATATTCCAATGATCTTGAAGGCTTTGTTTCACGAAGTCAAGCTGAGGAAGCTGTGAGCAGGGGTGCCAGCCAAAGGGAGAGCATATCCGTAAGCTGCGTATAAGGATTATAGGTAGATAAAGTTTCTGGTGTGCCAAGGAGGGACTTTGCACGAGGGGATGCCAGTTGGTGACTGGCTTTGGAGGACAACTTAGAGTTGTGGTTTGACCTAGAAAGATCATGGCTGATAATGAGGTCCATACGTTTGAGTGACTAAACTTCTTCAAGAGGATTGTTAAGAAAGTCAATGGGAGGTTTTGTCAAACGTTCCTTTCAGAGAGCAAGAGTTGAAGGTGAGATCTGTCAGCATTGAAAGACATATTATATTCCAAGTGTTTGACCAGCTCATGATACTATAATTGGCTGCAAATAGTGAAGAGATAACTGCCTACCTATTTGAAGGATGTTATGGCAGAGGGTGGAGCCATCAGCAAAGAGATAAAAAGGATTTTCCCAAGAGTCAGAGGGATCATTGATGAAAATGAGGAATATTATGGGTCTAGAAGGGAGAGTAATGAAAGGATCCCGTTGAGAGCCACACATTAGCTTCGTTTATGGAGGACGTCAGTAAGCCAAGTGTGGAGTTGGCTTTTGATGCCTTTTGCAGAGTTTGGTGAGCATGGCAGGATGTCAGACTGTATCAGATGCTCAAGATATGTCCAGAAACTGACGATCTCATGTCTGATATGAGGGCCTCCATCCATTATTGGGAGAGCAGAAGCAGCATGTCCATGGTAGAGTGAGCTGGTTTGAAACAAACTCTCCTCACCACTTTACTCTCTCGCCCTTATTATCGTCCCCTCTCTGTATTATAATAAAATATATATATTTTTCAATTTAGCTCCCACTCACCCATTTCTGGGTCATGTTGTATATAAAAAAAGATGGCTCTGAATGAGGGAAGTATATGACATTTATTGCACTCTATCAATTGTGTATGGAGTGTTTAAACTAATTAAAAACATTCTCATTAACATTTTGATTAATCTTTTAAATATGCCACCTCCACAACACGGCTATTTGTACAACCAATTTGAATCAGCTCTGCAGTCAATTACCTAATACTCTGATTTTCCTTTGCCTCCTTTCCTCTACCCAAAATACAGTCTCAATGGTCACTGCCGACAGGTTTGTCCACATGGCCGCTACCCTGACAACGGCTCTCGCCGTTGCCTTTCCTGTCCAGCTCTCTGCTCAGACTGTTCAGCCTACGAGACCTGTGAACATTGCCACGAGGGTGCCTTTCTTCTAGGTAAAGTTTGGCCGATTGATCCAGATGTGTCAAATAATTATCTTTTCACTTTTAAACATAGAGGCCATCTTGTATTATGTACACAAGAGAAGTTAGATGTGTTGGGGGAGGCGGAGGGGGGGGGGAGGAAGAGGGGAGAATTGCGGAGGGTCTTTCTTTGTGTATTCCTCAATTCAGTGTTTGCTTTCGAATCTTGTGTCACCAACCCCTCGCTCTCGGTACGCACCCTACCCTGTCACACACAACTGCTCCCAGACTCGTGTCTTTCGCACTTGAGAATGTGGAGAAATATTTGGCAACCCTCGACTCTGATTCTGCAACTGGCTCAGACGGCATCAGCTCATGTGTTCTAAAAACCTGCTCTGCTGTTCTTTCACATCTTCTTTCTGCTCTGTTCACTCTTTCAATTGCCTGATGTCATCTTCCATCTGCTTGCAAATCAGCCAATATCACCGCATTACATAAAAGAGTGCAAATACTGATCCCTTAACTACATATCAATTATCTTGCTTCCAATCATCAGCAAGGTCATGGAATCCATCATTGCAGTTGGCATAAAATCATTCCTTTTCTTCAATGACCTCATGTCAGGTCATCAATTCAGATTCAGACATGGTCACTATACCTTCGACATGCTGCTTCTACTCTCCCAACAATGGATGGAAGCCCTCAATGTCAGACACAAGAAAGGCCAACTCTGAGACATATCTCGAGCTTTGAATACAGTCTGGCATCCCACCTTGCTCTCCAAACTCTCTGTCTATGACATCCAAGGCTAACTCCACACATGGCTTTCTGAATTCCTCTTCTACATGTGGCTCTCAATGGAATCTTTTCATATCCTCTCCCTGTTAAAGCAGGAGTGCCCCAAGGCAGTATTCTGGGCCAAGTCCTATTCCTAATTCATCAAAGATTTCTCTGACTCTGGAAAATCCTCTTTATCTATTTGCTGAAAACTCCACCCTCTGCCGTGACATCCCTCAGCAGCCTCTTCCCTCTCTTCAGACATGATGAAATCACAAGCTGGTGAAGCACTTTCAAAAAACAACAACAATTGTACACATGATCAAGGCTTGTGGAGAGCAAGTGCAGAATGGAAGGGAACATCATGGAAAGGGAAGAAATACCAACAGCAGAGTAAAAGTGAGAGTGAGATCAAGGGGGGCAGGGGGGGGAGGTCACATGGGTGTGAGCAAGTTGCACACAAACTGAATAAAGCACAGAAAGAAGAGGAAGGGAGAGGGGCAGGAGAAGAACAGACAGAAGAATCGCATCATCTGGCAAACTCTCCTTCTACTACATGTGGCTCTCAATCTTTCTAAGAATCCTCTTGAAGAAATTCAATCAGTCTCACTATCAGCCATGATCGCTCTTGGGAAGCCACATTTCTAAGTTGGCCTCCAAAGCAGTCACCAACTGGGTATTCTCCGTATGGGCCTGTCACTTTCCCATCACAAACAGGTGAGTATTTTCTCTGTCTCCTACCGCCTCCTCTCTCGTCTTGCACTTCCGTGCTTTGGCTCCCACCACCCAGGTTTCTACCAGGCACACGCAGTCCACCAGCAACCCTCCTTCTGGTGAAATTCCCAAAATCCAGGATCACTGTTAACCTCCACTCATTCGTTCCTCTATTTTTCCCACCTGTGGAATCAACTTTCACATCCTCTTCAATCTCATTCTGCCCTTCAGGTCTTCAAGACAACTGTTCACTGCCATCTCACATCGTCCCCAACCAAAACATGATCTTTCTACCCTCATTAACCCCAAACCCCAAATCGCTCCTAATTTTACAGTTTTTCCTCATTGAGCTTCCTTCTCCATGCATGTTTTGGGTCCTGTTTTTGCCTGTTATGTCCTGATCCGTTCAGTGTATTACTCTTCCACGAGCTTCGACTATGTATCCCAAATGTATTTTTTTTAATGTTTAGCTTGGCGGAGGTATATATGCGCTCCACCGAGTGCCATTCTAGTTTATCTATATGATCATATTAAATTCTTACATCGATATTGTTGAGTTTCTTATCAAGTTCATCGATTAGGAGGTGTACATCAAAACAGGCAATGATGGACAAACACTGCAATTAAAAAAAAAAACTAATTAGAGGATATGGAAATACATTCCGATTAAATTTAGTTATACAGTATTAATAATATAAAATACAGTACAGGTATGTAAAGTAAGTAGGATATACCTGTCTGTCAACAGAAATCCAAAATCATATCCCTCCATCAAGTCAAAATCATCCCCTTCCACCAAAGGGAAGTGAAGAACTCGTCTTCAGACAAGTCCTGAGACAATGCATTATAATCTCCTCCTGATCTTTGGTGAGAAGTGCGTGTTCCTTTTGGACTTCGAAGGGACAAGAACTGGAGGGGCATGAAAATATTTTAAAAACAAACTACAATCAAACTGGGATCAATGTTGTACATGTAAGATTTTAAATAAAGAAAAAAAAGTGCATACCGGTCTGTCCAACAGAACTTTTAAGTCATCCTTCATTGTGTCTTGCTTTGAGTATAGAACCTCATCAGGGAGTTCTTCAAGAGGTATTTATATCATCTACTTCATCTCGTCTTTCCTGTCCATGAGCAGAGAAACTCTCGAAGCAGGCAATGGAGAACTATACTGTACTTGTCTGTCCCAAACTTGCCTTTTTATACTCTCAGACAGCATTAGAAGGCCGCACAGTTAATCGTTAATCTATGACTAATGCTGCTTGCAAGCACAGCAGCCGAATCACCATGCACGAATGACTTGTAGAAGTTAATCATTCATCTGAAAGGTGAACACAAGCAGGTGTGGAGATGTTAATGGAGGGACAGGGGGTGGATGGGTGATATTAAAGCTCTCTCAAAGCATTACACTTTTACAGCACAAAAGGTCAAGTGCCCTCGAACTTATTTTTAAACCCACGTTGTTTTTAGAACGATGAATAAGTAAACACGAAAGATGTGCAAAGCACGATACTTATGAAACCCAATTAAGCAACAGTTGCCGTGGAAACAGCAATTTAGTGATTTTGAAAATTTGACCTATCAAGTGTTGATACATGATTGATTGTTACACATACAAAAATCTGGCTGATGCATTTTCTAATTGCGCCTAATAGGTGTTTTGCATATTTCGGATGGCCTTGATCTTGACCATTGACTAAATTTGACCAAATTATATACAGATATACTACACATACATACAAATAAGCTGCATAAGTTTCAATTTTATATCTCAAAAAATTCTTCAGATATGATAATAATAAACTCACAAAAAGTCCCATTTCATTATAATGGAGTGAAATTGTTGTCATGGAAACCGTTGACATATCAAAATAGCTAAATTGATCGATCTTTCTAAATTTTAATGAACAAGGACTGCGACTCAATATGCAAATCCAGTTTAAATTTCAAGTTAATCAGACAAAAATTTATGATTGGGTGGAGTTTCCACATTACTTGCTGAAATTTACAACACAAAACGGTGCTCCGACTGGCTCCCTTGGTTGCGCTGACGAACCTTCCAGCGAACTGCAGACTTGACGGGCTCCAACGACGACTCCAACTCGCCACCAACTGCTCGGCTAACAGCCGAATGTCCCACTCGCCAACTCCTCGACTCGCCTCTGGTGTCTCTGCTCGGCTTTTTATAGCCCCAAGGGAGGGGCCGCTGTGGGCTTCGCCACCCGATATCGGCGCCTTCCCCCTTTTCACCTTTGAACCTTCACCCAGGCTGTATCCGCCCCTCTCACATGCGGACGTGTTGAAATCGCCGATCACACCGACGTGGTTGAAATCGCCGATCACACGCGGACGTGGTTGAAATCGCCGATTCTGTCACAGCACGAGTTCGCACCGACGGCACTTTGCCGCTGTCGAGGATGTTATGGTGCGTGGAGGAGTCGATATATTGTTGAGATGACGTGGTTGTTGTTGTTGAGGAGATGTTGTGTTTGTTAAATAAAAGATAGAGAAAGAATAACGGCTAACTCAAAGATGCACAGCCCGGCACACGAACAATGCCCGTTTTACATTGGTGGGGGAATCTAACCTGGAACACACACTTATCGAAATAACTGATCTTCGGGAACCTGAATGGTGTTCTGTGAATTTCCACCACCGTAACACTACCCCCTCCCATTTTTACAGACTCGTCCCGAGTCGTCAAATTTTCATGTGCCCTCATGTGTAAGTTCTCCCCTAGTACATCTTACCTTTGGATCCCTGAGTGCGACATTTGGTGTATCCGTGTCCCAAAAGTAATAACCTATGGGCTGTGTAACTAACTAAACAAACTCACTCATACAGACGACTTATCTACAATTGCCGGCGCTACGACAAACATGCAGGGGGAGCAAAACTTATGTACAATTTTACCTTATGCCTTAACTTATAAATTTACACTAAACCATGACCCAGGACTGATGGACTCTGTGGGGAAAAGGGCATGGCAAAGTTAATCAGTATATGTGAGGGTGAGCGCTCCGCAGCTGAAGGTCGGATGTCTTCGGGGCCTGTTCAAAGGTCCCGTTGTCTGTCACTGAACCTTTTGCTTTGTCTTCAGCTGCTGGAGGCAACTCACCCCAACCCGGCATGCCATATGCCATCCCACAGGCCATTTGAAGAGGGTAGCCAGGCTGCCCAAATGCAGTCTCTGGCTCCCTTTGCAGGGACAAGAAGGTAGCCGGCTGCCCAATGCAGTCCCAGGCTTCCCCTTGAATTGAACACAAGAAGCAGTGAATACAAGCACAGGAGGTAGCCGGCTGCCCAATGCAGTCCCAGGCTTCCCCCTTGAAATGGACGCAAGCAAACACAAAACGGTGCACGGGCTGCATCAATGTAGTCCCCGTGTGCGGCTGCCTGCAGGGCAGTCCCCGCAACTTGCGCGATGATCCTGGCGCACATAGTAATGGATGGACACTGGGGCAAATGCAAGACAAAGGGTAGCAGGCATGGGTCAAGGCAGAGGCAGGCAGACAAGGCATGGCGAGGCAAGGCTGGAACAGGCCGCTGTAGCACAACAGGCCGGCATATGAAGCCGGCCGGCCTCTTGTCTCGTTCTGGAGGGAGTGCGGTGGTGCCGGCCGCTCTGAAGGCGGGCTCGGACCTACCCTACTGTCTCCCTCCCAACCTATCGCCTTTGCCTGTCTCTGTCCATACCAACTCCCTTAGTTTGCAAAAATCCAAATTTAGCCCCATCTTATTTATTTACTCTATTTATAATTTCTCTTCCTAACCCCCTTTATCGTCTCTGCCCGGCTAACCTATAGTCATCCTAGCCTACTCCCAACCCTACGTTCCTTTCCTGGAGGGGAATAAGGAAGAGCTTGCATCCTGCCCTGAGGCCCAATTAAGCCTCAGAATGGCCTCCTCAGATTTCAGCGATCTAACCCAAGGTGGGTCCAGCGCCTACCGAGAGCGAAGGGATGGATGGTGCGGAGTGGTAAACTTTCTATCTACCCTAACATTTATTACACCTTAACTACCCCGGGGCTTCCAACAAATGCCTCTCACTTTAAACTATTGGTTCTACCAACCAAGATTCCCGTCACCTGTGTTGGTGCCCTCACAAATTTGGGCCTTGCCCTCAAATTTTCCTTCGTGCCCTCGCACGGTTTCGTGGCTGGGCCGTGTGGCTCACTTGGCAGGAACTACCCTCTGCCGAATCTCCAACTATGGCACCCCCGGGCCCTGAGACTGTCTCCGAGCCTACCAGCTCCCTAGAGAGAGATTCATACTGCACAAATCAAACTAAACTGAGATATTAAGAGTTTAGAACAAATGCTTTACGGGAGGGGAAAGCGACTTTTCAGGCCACCCTCTACATGTTACTTCCAGCTTTCACTAACAGCCACCCAGGACCAAACAAACATTAAGTTTAAGAAACAAAAAGCATAACCCAAAAGTATTTTCTGGTACAAACTAACTCCCTCACACAACTTGATGTGCCAGCCATCACACTTATTAAAAAAGCCTGAAAAGTTTTTTTTTTTTACGGAGTTCATTTAAAAGCACACTTCAGCACAAAGGAGAGAGGCTATTAGGCACATCAAGCCTGCGCTATTATAATATTGCCAACTTATGGTTGTTTTGTCATACGCTACTCATCATTTTTAATGCCGAGTTCAAGCATGGAGGCAGCATACGGAAATTTTAAAAGTCTTTGGTATGACAGCCGGTGTTTGAGCCAAAGACTTCCCAGAGTTGGAGAAGATGCTCTAACCATGACACCACTGAGTCTGTGATTGAAATTCTGGCTACCTCATACTGATTGAAATTTGTGATCCATTTGTTGGTGGTGAAATTTTGTTCAGATTATGATTATTGTGATTATGATAATAGCAGTTTGCATGGCTTCCTACAGGACAGGCGAAAGATCAAAGACGACGGCGAATTGTGTGGATTGTTGGCTCGGCTGTGCTGATTGACTTGCAGGTAAGACATTATTTAGTTGGCTTCTGACATTCAGATTGAGGCTGGAAAAGAATAGATTTCAGAAGTAAAAACACAAGGAACACAAGGGAATTAACACAGGGGAGGCCATCAGCCCATCAGCCTTGTGCACATCAACATCCACCCAATTATTCAACACCAGACCAAAATAGGAGAAATGCAAAATGTTTCTTCTTTTTTAACAATTAATTGTTTTTGTTGGGGGTTCTTGTATTGTTTTTTGTAGTTTTTGTATCCCCCCAGGGAAGGGGCATGGGCTTGGGTAAAAAACAGACATCACCACACAACCACCCCTTGATGAGGACCCCCCGACCACAGCACTCCTTACACATGCACACAATCACCCATCAATGCTCAAGCTACCTAAAAGTCCTGTCAACATCCCTAAACCCCTCTATCTCCATACTTCCATGGTTACCGATCTGAATTCTAATTTTAAACTTATCTAACTGTTTTCTTGCTCCACTACCTTTCCAGGGAGAGCCCCCCCATTCCATGCATTTAACTACTCTCTGAGTAAAAGCGTCCCTGCACTGCTACCGTCTTAACTTCCTACTCTTACTCTCAGGCTTTATGGTCCAAAGTAGTTCCCTCAATTGAAGCTATCTAACTTTTGGGTTTGATTATCCGACCAACTATAAATATCTCACACTGATGGTTTGCTGGCCGGGCATTGATTGCACAATGAGGTGCCCGTCCATTGGATTGGACGTGATGTAGTGGCAATTAATGCATTGTTTTGCTTTTGTGGAAATGATTAATTACAAACCAATGTTTCATGCACATTCTAATTGTTATATTATTGATATATCTATTGTGCAAAAAGTTAGGACAGGGAAGGAGAAAACACAGGGAGTAATGTATGAGCTACCACTGTTGATTGAATTTATATATTCAACAACCGTTGGAAGGGAGTTGTAAACATTGAAAATTAATTTGGATGGGGAACAACCGTTGAAGGGGGTGGTAAATAGGGCCAACCTCCAGCCATGGACCCTTTCCACCTGCACACAAAAACCCCAGCAGTTTTCAGCAGTCAAAAATTAATTTTGCCCGATATGATTTGCTCAATACGTAAAGGTTCCAATCGTACGTAACCAAACTACAAATGAACAAAATTAACCCAATTTCGGTAAGTTCGCCATTTTCTTTGTGTAATTCCCTTATATAATGTATACTCACGACCTCGGGTCCGTTTGCGCCATTGAATGCGTGCAAACGTTCATAACGTGTGTGGTTCGGTTCAACTTGCTTATACAGTTCTTTCCTCGTATTCGCTCTACCCACCGTTAAAACGTTCCCTCAATATTACAGTACGCGTAAGTTAAACTTCGGCCGGTAGTTATTGTATTCAAAATAGCGAATTATATGCATCAATTATATTTAGGGAATTAAATCACAATAGCTTAAACTTACGGGAGCTGAGAGAGTTGGAGAAGACGAAAGACGTAAAGGCTTTGATGTATATGTTGAGTTTAAACCAATAAAGAGCTGGAGACGTTGAGGCGATGCCCCAAAATGGCAACAAGTATAATTTGAATTTAATTTCATGATATATCATTATTAATGGTCATAATAAAACAAGTAGCTTATGTTCACCAAGAGGTCGAACTGGGTCCATGACCAAGTTTAGTGGCATATGGCTCAGAAGTTTTGACGTGCCATTGGTGTTTATACACAGACACACCGACATGACGACCAAACACGACAGACAGAAACAGACAGACAGACATGACAAGACAGAACAAACAGAAAATATGCATTTATTTATTAGATTTCGATACAGCATTACAGTATAAGAGTGAGGTGTTGTGTGTTGTGTGTGTGTGTGTGTGTGTGTGTGTGTTTTGTGTGTGTGTAGTAATATATATATACATACATGTATTTCTATACATACAAGTATATATATATATATATACATTCATATATATATATACAAACATAAATATATATTATACATATATATACATATATATATAATATTATATTAATGTGTGTTGTGTGGAAATATATATATGTTCCGAATTCCGCGCGTTCGACACCCACGCACGACCGTTAGGGCCCAAACCGCAGCGCGCGTCCACCGAATGACCGGATTGCAGTCGTAGTTCCGGACAACCCCGGAAACCTGCTACCGGGGTGCCTTAACACACCATAAATTGCCAATATTCTGTCCACGGCGTTTTAGGGTTAATCGCCGAATCATTGAGATACCTAATTATACACGCAGACAGAAGTACCGAGAATTTATACCTCAACGGACCTTGAGCGGGGCGAGCCTACCTGTGCCCGCACCGTGCGTGAACCCGAGCGGGAGATCCCAGGTCCGTCGGACCAAATTGACCACTTTTTCTTGCTTAACAGCCTGCTAATTTTCCCGAGCGCAGCCCTGTGGAAGTCATGGGGGAATGACGCAACAAGCAGGATTTACATTCAAAAATGGGCATTTATTTTTAGACAAGCATCAATGGGGGAAGGGGACATGACACGGAGAAAAGCCGACAGCGGATGTATATTCATTTATGTACAGGCATTGCACCTAACCATCAATTTCTACTACAAAGACAAGGCGCCACAGAACAGATTTCATACAAAAACCTCAGAAAAGAAATGGGCCCGTGAGTCTTTATTCGAAACCCCGGAGCCTGGATGACCGAAGGCTCGCAAGAGGCCGCAAGGTACCTGGCTGCCCTGGGTCGGCTTCGAAGCCTTGCGGGTCGTGACCGTGGTGTCTCTCCTGCCCTCGGTGTCGCATCGCGCCAGTCGCATTGAGCGCAAGACCGGCTTAGAGCTGTGCGAGCGGCTGAGCGCTGCTTGGTTCTCTCGTGGTCCGGCTCTCGTCGCGGCCTTGGTCGGGCCTGGCGGCGATGCTTTCGGAGGAGTGAACGGGTCCTTGCCTCTTATAGAGTTGATGTTCTTGGTGACCCGTCCACACTAGCGACGTCGCTCGACCGCCTTCAGGGCGTCTCGCCCGGACCAACCAAGCTCTGCCGCTGTCCGTCTGACTGTCGTCCAAGCGCTTTCAGACTGGGCTCTCCTCGCCCGGACTCCGACGAACTCGCCGGACTGGCTGCTTCTCGCCGAGCGACCACTCCTTCTCTACTTCTCAGCTTCCACACACGACTGTCTTCCAACTGGCTCTCCTCGCCCGCGATTCCTGCTTCCGCCTCGACTCCTACTCCTGCGCGACTCCCCCTTCTGCCTCGAACTCGCTCGAGCTCCGCCCTTTTATTGGCCTGGGCGAGCCGCCCCTTGAACTCTCACCGAGGCCGGGGCTCCGCCACTTTCACCTCCGACCTCTCACCCTCGAAAGCCTCGCTGGAAACCCCATGTTTGACGTCACTGGTTTGTTTCGGGAAAAGCCATCCTGTGATTCGAATATGGTAATCGGCGCATAATGACGTTGGTGCGGAGGTGGCGTTGTTTTGCGTAGGATGGGAGATGACAGTTGTTGTCTGTTCGTGTTGTAGGAGATGATGGTGTTGTGATGTTTTTAAATAAAGATAGAAAAAGAATAATAGCTACCTCAAAGATTCACAGCCCGGCACACGAACAATTCCCTTTACACATCGGGTGGGGATTCTAACCTGAAACACATACAGTACTTATCAAATAACTGATCTCCGGGGAACCTGTATGATGTTTTGTGAATTTCCACAACCGCAACAATATATATATATATGGCTTGGAGTTGGCTTAATGGTTAGGGTGGTGGGCTTTGGACCAAGGGCCTGAATTCAAATCCCACTCGGCTGTTGAATTAATACCAGGTGGGGTTGACTTCATCCTTCCGAGGTCAGCAAAAATTAGTGCCAGCATGCTGGTATCCTGTTATCGGAGTGGCGACCGTCCAGGATTGTGTCCAATAGCCAAGGAGACTGCTGAGCAGCACCAACGCTCTGAACAGAGTATGGTCCCAATGGATGTATATATATATATATATATATTTATATATATATATAATTATAATATATAATATATATATATATATATATATATATAAATATAATGGCATGGTGTTCTCTTAATGGTTCGTGTGGGCTTGAGATCCTAGGATCCTGAGTTCACTCTCACCCCACTCACCCCTCTCCTACACCACCTCTCCCTTTCTTCACCCATTCTCTCAATATCCTGTCAGCGGAGCAACCTGGCTGTATTTCTGGTATCATAATATGAATGGCACCCAGGATGTTGTCAACGGTCCTTTATATATGTTTGTCAGATAAAGCTTTCACCAATTGTTTTTGTTTCAACCATCAAACACCACTCGGTAGCTTTTCAACACCACGATAGCATTCAACCATCACTACGGATCATGGTAGCCAGTTCGAGTTGGCTCTATTTCATCAGCTGACTCAATTCCTGGTGCTGAATGGATGTGAATCACACTGGGCATCAGTAGTGAATGGTATTGTAGAACATTTCTACTGCCACTCAAGTCTTCCTTGAAAGCTATGTTCCCGACTGTTTTGTCTTTCCCTCTCCCACCCTCTTGTCTCCTGCCCCCCCCCAACCCCCTTGTTGTGCGTTGTGTGTTAGCTCTCATACGAGCCAGACAATGTTTACAAAAATAAACAAAGCACATGGCAACTCCACACACTGGACGGACGACATTTCTATGTACTGCTTGGTCCGTGAGCTGCTCTAAGAGACCACCTTGGATGTTCCACTGCCAGAGCTATGGTGCACTGCTTCGTCTCTCAGGATAATTCTTCTCAACATCCAAGGATACCCACCCACAACCACCAACTCCACCTTCCAACTTAATTCGACCATGTACAGGATGGTTCAAAAGGAGTGATGCAACTTTAAATGTTCATTTACAAAGAAAGAAACCTCAAGAATGTGAACCAAACATTTATTGAAAGTTATGACATGGTATTTTCTATCCCTGATTGCTATTGCAGGAAGTCACTGCTGGAGTTAGTGAGAGCCAAGGTCTGAAATTGGCATTTACACAAAATCCTTTGTAATTGACGTTCTCGATGTGTGCCCGTTCACGGTTCAGACAGGCATTGATCCTGACTCCAAAGTTCTGTCCAACTTTACTACAGGTCTCATTTGGCACTTCCTGGAGGTAGTCTGACACTCCTGCTTCAGATCATCCAGTGTGGTAGGGCAGTTGGTATCCATCCTATCAGTGAGCCAATTGCACATACCAAGTCTCTTCCATGTCATCTTGACTCAGTTTATACCTAACAGAGATGACGTATGGGAAAAGCTTCAGTACCTGAGTGAGGATACGCCACACTGATGTTGGTTTGATGCCTAGTTCCAGGAGCGCCGGCGGTGGACTTCTTGGGACTGTGCACTGCAGAATCCCGCACGGCGTCGATGTTGGCTTGGCTCTTGTTACTGATGCTGGCCTGCCACTGTTGCCCTTGCTCTGATTGTGAACTGTACCCTTGTGCTCAAAATGTTTCACAATATGTAAAATGGCACAACTGTGGGTCCATCATGTGTTCTGAGGTCATATTCCTGGCAGAATCTCCGGCAGGTATCTACATATGATTGTCTCATACACAGAGCCACCACTTTTCTCTTCTGCTTCACTGTCAATGGCGTAGTTTAGCTATGGTGCTAGAAATCCCAGGGAACAAATACCGACGATAACACCACCAAACCCTGAAAAGGAAAACTGTATCAGTCAAAAAACAAAGAAATGGCAGGAAGTCAAAGTTGATCAATCTTTTTGAAACACCCTAGGGCGTATAGGTGACACAAACATGTACGCCTTCATCACACCGGTTTTAATTCCCCATAAGCTTTCTACATCCACCCAAGTATTCGTACGGCATGGTGTTGTCCAAAAACCCTTGCAGAAACCTTATGGCAGACTTTACAAAGCTCTACAATTATCCGAGAAGACCTTCATACTTGATATTAACGGTGGTAGTGATACAGTCTCTATAAATCGCTTGAAGCCAGCTTTTGACGCAGCTCCAGAACCAACCCTCCCACTGACCCAATGTTCAACACTGACTACAACAATGCCCTGAGACTTGCTTGGGTGTCGTGTTCACTTCCTAGCACAATATTTATGAGAAACATTTTGTTTGTTGGCTATTTCTCTTTGTTGTGACTTTTTTGGAACAATCTACATATTTTTTACTTGGACAGTCTACATCTCTTCCCTACACCAATTTTTTTTTCTTCTGTACCCCAATTTACGTATTTGGTTTGTACCTTCCATTGATTCACGCACGAGGAGGGGTCGTATTGTAGCGGCATCATTTTGCCTTTGATTTTGTAATATGTGAACACACTCTGGCTTTGTTTTAACAGTATTTCCCGGCAGGGGTTTTGAGAGTTTCTACTGTTTAGGTTTAAGAAAGAATTGACTCGGAATGCGAACGTTTTGGATAGCTTTTGTTCCACACTAAAAGTGTAGAGCAGAGTACGAGAGTTGCACATTCATTATCATATATCCTCTATCTCTCAGTTAGAAACAATGATATGTCTACATTAACCAAATGTCACTCTTACTCGAGCAATTCCAACACACTTTATCTACTGTATGCTAACAAATGCTATTTCTTCCTTACCGCAGATACACCTGAGCAGTGTGTCAACTGCAAAGATGGATACTATTTGTTAAGTTGTTTTAAAACTTACCGACTCGTCATTTGTGATCTCACGTATCTCTTTGTCTTACTTCTTTCTCCTTTTTTTTTTTCACTCTTTGTCTATCTCTCTTCTATCTCCTTGTCCTTCTTTTTCACACTCTTATCTTCCCCTCATTTTCTCTCCCTGGTTAAATGTTTTCATTTTTCATTTTCATTTAACTTTGTCATTTTATACTGATCGCTATTCACTTTACCGATGTTTTTGAAATGTGTCCTCACCCTCTTACATTCACTGAAATTTTTCCGTCTCAGTGCCATTATTTCTTCATCAACTGCCCCCATCACACTGTTGAAGTGATGTTAACATAATATGTACTTTAGTGCTAACAAGGTAACCAAACTTCAAACAGGATCCTGATGTTACCGCAAAACAAAAGCATTCCCAAATCGGTGCTAGAAATTTTCTTCTCTTGTACCCCCAAAACCAGATGTCGATCAATATTCCAGTGGATCATTGTCATCTGTATTTTTGAACACTTTGCATCGATATCGATACTGTTAAATATTTGGTTGCTTGGGAGTCCACAGGAGGCATAACATTGTATCTCGTGGAGCTAGCCAAAAATCCCTTGTTCTTATGCATAAACAAGGGGGAATTTTGAACTGCCAACCCCCTCCATTATGCTCCATATATGCCTCTTCCCTGTCCTCCATTTTACTCCTATCTCCTCCCAAACCTCTTTCCAATCTCTCCCAGCACTCCCACACTCTTTCTTAATATCCAGAGTTGAGGGTCATGGGGAGCTAGAAGATAGAATGGACCAGGGTGCAAACAAACAAAATGTACAGCAGAAGGAGAGGGGAAACACAACAGCAGGGTTGAGAGACAAAAGAAAGAAGAGACCGAAAATAGGATGTGAGGAAGAATGAGGACTTGGGAGGCACAGGGGTGGAGAGATGAAACAAAAGCAAACTATCATTAAGGAAACGAGGAAATTTGGAGAGAGGTGGGTTGGGAGAGTTAATGGGGATATAAAAGATCAAGGTTTTGGATGGGGATGAGCTGAGATGGTGTACATGACTGTCTTCAAAACCTGGAGTGAAAGATGAGATTGAAGAGAATGTGAAAGCTGGTTCCACAGGTGGGCCAAAAGTGAAACGAATGACTGGAGGTGAGCAGTGATTCTGGATTTTGGGAGTTTCACCAGAAGGGGTTGATTGTAGAGTACGTGCCCTGCAGAAACCTGGAAGGGGGGGGGGTGGAGAGGGAGAATGGAAAGGAAAGAGCGGAAAGGAAGAGCATGGAAAGGAGAGCAGAGGGTGCAAGACCGAGAAGTGCGAGAAGACAGAGAGACTACCTGCCGTCTACAAGGCAAAGTGATAGCCCATAGACTAGCTTCATCGTGGATATTCCAATGATCTTGAAGGCTTTGTTTCACGAAGTCAAGCTGAGGAAGCTGTGAGCAGGGGTGCCAGCCCAAAGGGAGAGCATACTCCGTAAGCTGCGTATGAAGGATTATAGGTAGATAACAGTTTCTGGTGTGCCAAGGAGGGACTTTGCACGATGGGGATGCCCAGTTGGTGACTGGCTTTGGAGGACAACTTAGAGTTGTGGTTTGACCTAGAAAGATCATGGCTGATAATGAGGTCCATACGTTTGAGTGACTAAACTTCTTCAAGAGGATTGTTAAGAAAGTCAATGGGAGGTTTTGTCAAACGTTCCTTTCAGAGAGCAAGAGTTGAAGGTGAGATCTGTCAGCATTGAAAGACATATTATATTCCAAGTGTTTGACCAGCTCATGATACTATAATTGGCTGCAAAATAGTGAAGAGATAACTGCCTACCTATTTGAAGGATGTTATGGCAGAGGGTGGAGCCATCAGCAAAGAGATAAAAAGGATTTTCCCAAGAGTCAGAGGGATCATTGATGAAAATGAGGAATATTATGGGTCTAGAAGGGAGAGTAATGAAAGGATCCCGTTGAGAGCACACATTAGCTTCGTTTATGGAGGACGTCAGTAAGCCAAGTGTGGAGTTGGCTTTTGATGCCTTTTGCAGAGTTTGGTGAGCATGGCAGGATGTCAGACTGTATCAGATGCTCAAGATATGTCCAGAAACTGACGATCTCATGTCTGATATGAGGGCCTCCATCCATTATTGGGAGAGCAGAAGCAGCATGTCCATGGTAGAGTGAGCTGGTTTGAAACAAACTCTCCTCACCACCTTTACTCTCTCGCCCTTATTATCGTCCCCTCTCTGTATTATAATAAAATATATATATTTTCAATTTAGCTCCCACTCACCCATTTCTGGGTCATGTTGTATATAAAAAAAGATGGCTCTGAATGAGGGAAGTATATGACATTTATTGCACTCTATCAATTGTGTATGGAGTGTTTAAACTAATTAAAAACATTCTCATTAACATTTTGATTAATCTTTTAAATATGCCACCTCCACAACACGGCTATTTGTACAACCAATTTGAATCAGCTCTGCAGTCAATTACCTAATACTCTGATTTTCCTTTGCCTCCTTTCCTCTACCCAAAATACAGTCTCAATGGTCACTGCCGACAGGTTTGTCCACATGGCCGCTACCCTGACAACGGCTCTCGCCGTTGCCTTTCCTGTCCAGCTCTCTGCTCAGACTGTTCAGCCTACGAGACCTGTGAACATTGCCACGAGGGTGCCTTTCTTCTAGGTAAAGTTTGGGCCGATTGATCCAGATGTGTCAAATAATTATCTTTTCACTTTTAAACATAGAGGCCATCTTGTATTATGTACACAAGAGAAGTTAGATGTTGGGGAGGCGGAGGGGGGGGGGAGGAAGAGGGGAGAATTGCGGAGGGTCTTTCTTTGTGTATTCCTCAATTCAGTGTTTGCTTTCGAATCTTGTGTCACCAACCCCTCGCTCTCGGTACGCACCCTACCCTGTCACACACAACTGCTCCCAGACTCGTGTCTTTCGCACTTGAGAATGTGGAGAAATATTTGGCAACCCTCGACTCTGATTCTGCAACTGGCTCAGACGGCATCAGCTCATGTGTTCTAAAAACCTGCTCTGCTGTTCTTTCACATCTTCTTTCTGCTCTGTTCACTCTTTCAATTGCCTGATGTCATCTTCCATCTGCTTGCAAATCAGCCAATATCACCGCATTACATAAAAGAGTGCAAATACTGATCCCTTAACTACATATCAATTATCTTGCTTCCAATCATCAGCAAGGTCATGGAATCCATCATTGCAGTTGGCATAAAATCATTCCTTTTCTTCAATGACCTCATGTCAGGTCATCAATTCAGATTCAGACATGGTCACTATACCTTCGACATGCTGCTTCTACTCTCCCAACAATGGATGGAAGCCCTCAATGTCAGACACAAGAAAGGCCAACTCTGAGACATATCTCGAGCTTTGAATACAGTCTGGCATCCCACCTTGCTCTCCAAACTCTCTGTCTATGACATCCAAGGCTAACTCCACACATGGCTTTCTGAATTCCTCTTCTACATGTGGCTCTCAATGGAATCTTTTCATATCCTCTCCCTGTTAAAGCAGGAGTGCCCCAAGGCAGTATTCTGGGCCAAGTCCTATTCCTAATTCATCAAAGATTTCTCTGACTCTGGAAAATCCTCTTTATCTATTTGCTGAAAACTCCACCCTCTGCCGTGACATCCCTCAGCAGCCTCTTCCCTCTCTTCAGACATGATGAAATCACAAGCTGGTGAAGCACTTTCAAAAAACAACAACAATTGTACACATGATCAAGGCTTGTGGAAGAGCAAGTGCAGAATGGAAGGGAACATCATGGAAAGGGAAGAAATACCAACAGCAGAGTAAAAGTGAGAGTGAGATCAAGGGGGGCAGGGGGGGGAGGTCACATGGGTGTGAGCAAGTTGCACACAAACTGAATAAACACAGAAAAAGAGGAGGGAGGGGGCAGGAGAAGAACAGCAGAAGACCATCTCTGGCAAACTCTCCTTCTACTACATGTGGCTCTCAATCTTTCTAAGAATCCTCTTGAAGAAATTCAATCAGTCTCACTATCAGCCATGATCGCTCTTGGGAAGCCACATTTCTAAGTTGGCCTCCAAAGCAGTCACCAACTGGGTATTCTCCGTATGGGCCTGTCACTTTCCCATCACAAACAGGTGAGTATTTTCTCTGTCTCCTACCGCCTCCTCTCTCGTCTTGCACTTCCGTGCTTTGGCTCCACCACCCAGGTTTCTACCAGGCACACGCAGTCCACCAGCAACCCTCCTTCTGGTGAAATTCCCAAAATCCAGGATCACTGTTAACCTCCACTCATTCGTTCCTCTATTTTTCCCACCTGTGGAATCAACTTTCACATCCTCTTCAATCTCATTCTGCCCTTCAGGTCTTCAAGACAACTGTTCACTGCCATCTCACATCGTCCCCAACCAAAACATGATCTTTCTACCCTATTATTACTACCCTCATAACCCCACCAATCGCTCCTAATTTTACAGTTTTTCCTCATTGAGCTTCCTTCTCCATGCATGTTTTGGGTCCTGTTTTTGCCTGTTATGTCCTGATCCGTTCAGTGTATTCTCTTCCACGAGCTTCGACTATGTATCCCAAATGTATTTTTTTTAATGTTTAGCTTGGCGGAGGTATATATGCGCTCCACCGAGTGCCATTCTAGTTTATCTATATGATCATATTAAATTCTTACATCGATATTGTTGAGTTTCTTATCAAGTTCATCGATTAGGAGGTGTACATCAAAACAGGCAATGATGGACAAACACTGCAATTAAAAAAAAAAACTAATTAGAGGATATGGAAATACATTCCGATTAAATTTAGTTTATACAGTATTAATAATAAAAATACAGTACAGGTATGTAAAGTAAGTAGGATATACCTGTCTGTCAACAGAAATCCAAAATCATATCCCTCCATCAAGTCAAAATCATCCCCTTCCACCAAAGGGAAGTGAAGAACTCGTCTTCAGACAAGTCCTGAGACAATGCATTTATAATCTCCTCCTGATCTTTGGTGAGAAGTGCGTGTTCCTTTTGGACTTCGAAGGGACAAGAACTGGAGGGGCATGAAAATATTTTAAAAACAAACTACAATCAAACTGGGATCAATGTTGTACATGTAAGATTTTAAATAAAGAAAAAAAAGTGCATACCGGTCTGTCCAACAGAACTTTTAAGTCATCCTTCATTGTGTCTTGCTTTGAGTATAGAACCTCATCAGGGAGTTCTTCAAGAGGTATTTATATCATCTACTTCATCTCGTCTTTCCTGTCCATGAGCAGAGAAACTCTCGAAGCAGGCAATGGAGAACTATACTGTACTTGTCTGTCCCAAACTTGCCTTTTTATACTCTCAGACAGCATTAGAAGGCCGCACAGTTAATCGTTAATCTATGACTAATGCTGCTTGCAAGCACAGCAGCCGAATCACCATGCACGAATGACTTGTAGAAGTTAATCATTCATCTGAAAGGTGAACACAAGCAGGTGTGGAGATGTTAATGGAGGGACAGGGGGTGGATGGGTGATATTAAAGCTCTCTCAAAGCATTACACTTTTACAGCACAAAAGGTCAAGTGCCCTCGAACTTATTTTTAAACCCACGTTGTTTTTAGAACGATGAATAAGTAAACACGAAAGATGTGCAAAGCACGATACTTATGAAACCCAATTAAGCAACAGTTGCCGTGGAAACAGCAATTTAGTGATTTTGAAAATTTGACCTATCAAGTGTTGATACATGATTGATTGTTACACATACAAAAATCTGGCTGATGCATTTTCTAATTGCGGCCTAATAGGTGTTTTGCATATTTCGGATGGCTTGATCTTGACCATTGACTAAATTTGACCAAATTATATACAGATATACTACACATACATACAAATAAGCTGCATAAGTTTCAATTTTATATCTCAAAAAATTCTTCAGATATGATAATAATAAACTCACAAAAAGTCCCATTTCATTATAATGGAGTGAAATTGTTGTCATGGAAACCGTTGACATATCAAAATAGCTAAATTGATCGATCTTTCTAAATTTTAATGAACAAGGACTGCGACTCAATATGCAAATCCAGTTTAAATTTCAAGTTAATCAGACAAAAATTTATGATTGGGTGGAGTTTCCACATTACTTGCTGAAATTTACAACACAAAACGGTGCTCCGACTGGCTCCCTTGGTTGCGCTGACGAACCTTCCAGCGAACTGCAGACTTGACGGCTCCACGACGACTCCAACTCGCCACCAACTGCTCGGCTAACAGCCGAATGTCCCACTCGCCAACTCCTCGACTCGCCTCTGGTGTCTCTGCTCGGCTTTTTATAGCCCCAAGGGAGGGGCCGCTGTGGGCTTCGCCACCCGATATCGGCGCCTTCCCCCTTTTCACCTTTGAACCTTCACCCAGGCTGTATCCGCCCCTCTCACATGCGGACGTGTTGAAATCGCCGATCACACCGACGTGGTTGAAATCGCCGATCACACGCGGACGTGGTTGAAATCGCCGATTCTGTCACAGCACGAGTTCGCACCGACGGCACTTTGCCGCTGTCGAGGATGTTATGGTGCGTGGAGGAGTCGATATATTGTTGAGATGACGTGGTTGTTGTTGTTGAGGAGATGTTGTGTTTGTTAAAATAAAAGATAGAGAAAGAATAACGGCTAACTCAAAGATGCACAGCCCGGCACACGAACAATGCCCGTTTTACATTGGTGGGGGAATCTAACCTGGAACACACACTTATCGAAATAACTGATCTTCGGGAACCTGAATGGTGTTCTGTGAATTTCCACCACCGTAACACTACCCCCTCCCATTTTTACAGACTCGTCCCGAGTCGTCAAATTTTCATGTGCCCTCATGTGTAAGTTCTCCCCTAGTACATCTTACCTTTGGATCCCTGGAGTGCGACATTTGGTGTATCCGTGTCCCAAAAGTAATAACCTATGGGCTGTGTAACTAACTAAACAAACTCACTCATACAGACGACTTATCTACAATTGCCGGCGCTACGACAAACATGCAGGGGGAGCAAAACTTATGTACAATTTTACCTTATGCCTTAAACTTATAAATTTACACTAAACCATGACCCAGGACTGATGGACTCTGTGGGGAAAAGGGCATGGCAAAGTTAATCAGTATATGTGAGGGTGAGCGCTCCGCAGCTGAAGGTCGGATGTCTTCGGGGCCTGTTCAAAGGTCCCGTTGTCTGTCACTGAACCTTTTGCTTTGTCTTCAGCTGCTGGAGGCAACTCACCCCAACCCGGCATGCCATATGCCATCCCACAGGCCATTTGAAGAGGGTAGCCAGGCTGCCCAAATGCAGTCTCTGGCTCCCTTTGCAGGGACAAGAAGGTAGCCGGCTGCCCAATGCAGTCCCAGGCTTCCCCTTGAATTGAACACAAGAAGCAGTGAATACAAGCACAGGAGGTAGCCGGCTGCCCAATGCAGTCCCAGGCTTCCCCTTGAAATGGACGCAAGCAAACACAAAACGGTGCACGGGCTGCATCAATGTAGTCCCCGTGTGCGGCTGCCTGCAGGGCAGTCCCCGCAACTTGCGCGATGATCCTGGCGCACATAGTAATGGATGGACACTGGGGCAAATGCAAGACAAAGGGTAGCAGGCATGGGTCAAGGCAGAGGCAGGCAGACAAGGCATGGCGAGGCAAGGCTGGAACAGGCCGCTGTAGCACAACAGGCCGGCATATGAAGCCGGCCGGCCTCTTGTCTCGTTCTGGAGGGAGTGCGGTGGTGCCGGCCGCTCTGAAGGCGGGCTCGGACCTACCCTACTGTCTCCCTCCCAACCTATCGCCTTTGCCTGTCTCTGTCCATACCAACTCCCTTAGTTTGCAAAAATCCAAATTTAGCCCCATCTTATTTATTTACTCTATTTATAATTTCTCTTCCTAACCCCCTTTATCGTCTCTGCCCGGCTAACCTATAGTCATCCTAGCCTACTCCCAACCCTACGTTCCTTTCCTGGAGGGGAATAAGGAGAGCTTGCATCCTGCCCTGAGGCCCAATTAAGCCTCAGAATGGCCTCCTCAGATTTCAGCGATCTAACCCAAGGTGGGTCCAGCGCCTACCGAGAGCGAAGGGATGGATGGTGCGGAGTGGTAACTTTCCTATCTACCCTAACATTTATTACACCTTAACTACCCCGGGGCTTCCAACAAATGCCTCTCACTTTAAACTATTGGTTCTACCAACCAAGATTCCCGTCACCTGTGTTGGTGCCCTCACAAATTTGGGCCTTGCCCTCAAATTTTCCTTCGTGCCCTCGCACGGTTTCGTGCTGGGCCGTGTGGCTCACTTGGCAGGAACTACCCTCTGCCGAATCTCCAACTATGGCACCCCCGGCCCTGAGACTGTCTCCGAGCCTACCAGCTCCCTATGATCT
>CM068963.1:48553731-48568969 GCA_035128595.1 Eptatretus atami | reverse complement strand
ATATATATATATATAAATATAAATATATGGCATGGTGTTCTCTTAATGGTTCGTGGTGGGGCTTGAGATCCTAGGATCCTGAGTTTCACTCTCACCCCACTCACCCCTCTCCTACACCACTCTCCCTTTCTTCACCCATTCTCTCAATATTCCTGTCAGCGGAGCACCTGGCTGTATTGCTATACATAATAATGAATGGCACCCAGATGTTGTCAACGGTCCTTATATATGTTTGTCAATAAAGCTTTCACCAATTGTTTTTGTTTCAACCATCAAACACCACGTTAGCTTTTCAACACCAGATAGCATTCAACCATCACTACGGATCATGGTAGCAGTTCGAGTTGGCTCTATTTCATCAGCTGACTCAATTCCTGGGTGCTGAATGGATGTGAATCACACTGGGGCATCAGTAGTGAATGGTATTGTAGAACATTTCTACTGCCAACTCAAGTCTTCCTTGAAGATATGTTCCCGACTGTTTTGTCTTTCCCTCTCCCACCCTCTTGTCTCCTGCCCCCCCCCCAACCCCTTGTTGTGCGTTGTGTGTTAGCTCTCATACGAGCCAAGACAATGTTTACAAAAATAAACAAAGCCAATGGCAACTCCACACACTGGACGGACGACATTTCTATGTACTGCTTGGTCCGTGAGCTGCTCTAAGAGACCACCTTGGATGTTCCACTGCCAGAGCTATGGTGCACGCTTCGTCTCTCAGGATAAATTCTTCTCAACATCCAAGGATACCCACCCACAACCACCAACTCCACCTTCCAACTTAATTCGACCATGTACAGGATGGTTCAAAAGAGTGATGCAACTTTAAATGTTCATTTACAAAGAAAGGAAACCTCAAGAATGTGAACCAAACATTTATTGAAAGGTTATGACATGGTATTTTCTATCCCTGATTGCTATTGAGAAGTCACTGCTGGATTAGTGAGAGCCAAGGTCTGAAATTGGCATTTACACAAAATCCTTTGTAATTGACGTTCTCGATGTGCTGCTTCACGGTTCAGACAGGCATTGATCCTGACTCCAAAGTTCTGTCCAACTTTACTACAGGTCTCATTTGGCACTTCCTGGAGGTAGTCTGAACCTCCTGCTTCAGATCATCCAGTGTGGTAGGGCAGTGTTATCCATCCTATCATGAGCCAATTGCACATACCAATTTCTCTCATGTCATCTTGACTCAGTTATACCTAACAGAGATGACGTATGGGAAAAGCTTCAGTACCTGAGTGAGGATACGCCACACTGATGTTGGTTTGATGCCTAGTTCCAGGAGCGCCGGCGGACTTCTTGGGACTGTGCACTGCAGAATCCCGCACGGCGTGATGTGTGCTTGGCTCTTGGTTACTGATGTGTGCTGCCACTGTTGCCCTTGCTTGATTGTGAACTGTACCCTTGTGCTCAAAATGTTTCACAAATGTTAAAATGGGCCAACATTTGTGTGTCGCATCATGTGTTCTTTCGGTCATATTTTGGCAAATCTCCGGCAGTATCGTACTATGATGTTTTCTCATACACAGAGCCACCACTTTTCTTCTTCGCTTCACTGTCAATGGCGTAGTTTAGCTATGGTGCTAGAAATCCCAGGGAACAAATACCACGATAACACCACCAAACCCTGAAAAGGAAAACTGTATCAGTCAAAAAACAAAGAAATGGCAGGAAGTCAAAGTTGTATCAATCTTTTTGAAACACCCGTAGGGCGTATAGGTGACACAAACATGTACGCCTTCATCACACCCGGTTTTAATTCCCCATAAGCTTTCTACATCCACCCAAGTATTCGTACGGCATGGTGTTGTCCAGAAAACCCTTGCAGAAACCTTATGGCAGACTTTACAAAGCTCTACAATTATCCGAGAAGACCTTCATACTTGATATTAACGGTGTAGTATACAGTCTCTATAAATCGCTTGAAGCCAGCTTTTGACGCAGCTCCAGAACCAACCCTCCCACTGACCAATGTTCAACACTGACTACAACAATGCCCTGAGACTTGCTTGGGTGTCGTGTTCACTTCCTAGCACAATATTTATGAGAATACATTTTGTTTTGTTGGCTATTTCTCTTGTGTTGTGACTTTTTTGGACAATTACATATTTTTTTACTTGGACAGTCTACATCTCTTCTCCTACACCAATTTTTTTTCTTCCTCGTACCCCAATTTACGTATTTGGTTTGTACCTTCCATTTGATTCACGCACGAGGAGGGGTCGTATTGTAGCGGCATCATTTTGCCTTTGATTTTGTAATTGTGAACACACTCTGGCTTTGTTTTAACAGTATTTCCCGGCAGGGGTTTGAGAGTTTCTATGCTGTTAGGTTAAGAAAGAATTGACTCGAATCCGAACGTTTTGGATAGCTTTTGTTCCACACTAAAAGTGTAGAGCAGAGTACGAGAGTTGCACATTCATTATCATATACCTCTATCTCTCAGTTAGAAACAATGATATGTCTACATTAACCAAGTCACTCTTACTCGAGCAATTCCAAACACACTTTATCTACTGTATGCTAACAAATGCTATTTCTTCTACCGCAGATACACCTGAGCAGTGTGTCAACTGCAAAGATGGATACTATTTTAAGTTGTTTTAAAACTTACCGACTCGTCATTTGTGATCTCACGTATCTCTTTGTCTATACTCTTTCTCCTTTTTTTTTTTACACTCTTTGTCTATCTCTCCTTCTATCTCCTTGTCTTCTTTTTCACACTCTTTATCTTCCCCTCATTTTCTCTCCTGGTTAAATGTTTTCATTTTTCATTTTCATTTAACTTTGTCATTTTATACTGATCGCTATTCACTTTACCGATGTTTTGAATGTGTCCTCACCCTCTTACATTCACTGAATTTTTCCGTCTCATGCCATTATTTCTTCATCAACTGCCCCCATCACACTGTTGAAGTGATGTTAACATAATATGGTACTTTAGTGCTAACAAGGTAACCAAACTTAAACAGGATCCTGATGTTACCGCAAAACAAAAGCATTTCCCAAATCGGTGCTAGAATTTCTTCTCTTGTACCCCCAAAACCAGATGTCGATCAATATTCCAGTGGATCATTGTCATCTGTATTTTGTGACAAACTTTGCATCGATATCGATACTGTTAAATATTTGGTTGCTTGGGAGTCCACAGGAGGCATAACATTGTATCTCGTGGAGCTAGCCAAAAATCCCTTTTCTTATGCATAAACAAGGGAATTTTGAACTGCCAACCCCCCTCCATTATGCTCCATATAGCCTCTTCCCTGTCCTCCATTTTACTCCTATCTCCTCCCAAACCTCTTTCCAATCCTCCCCAGCACTCCCACACTCTTTCTTAATATCCAGAGTTGAGGGTCATGGAGGAGCTAGAAGATAGAATGGACCAGGTCAACAAAACAAAATGTACAGCAGAAGGGAGGGGAAACACAACAGCAAGGTTGAGAGACAAAAGAAAAGAGACCGAAAATAAGGATGTGAGGAAGAATGAGACTTGGGAGACACAGGGTGGAGAAGATGAAACAAAAGCAAACTATCATTAAGGAAACGAGGAAATTTGGAGAGAGGGGTTGGGAGAGTTAATGGGGATATAAAAGATCAAGGTTTTGGATGGGGATGAGCTGAGATTGTGGTACATGACTGTCTTCAAAACCTGGATGAAGAATGAGATTGAAGAGAATGTGAAAGCTGGTTCCACAGGTGGGCCAAAAGTGAAACGAATGACTGGAGGTGAGCAGTTATTCTGGATTTTGGGAGTTTCACCAGAAGGGGTTGATTGTAGAGTACGTGCCCTGCAGAAACCTGGAAGGGGGGGGGTGGAGAGGAGAATGAAAGAAAGACAAGGAAAGGCATGGAAAGGAAGAGCAGAGGGTGCAAGACCGAGAAGTGCGAGAAGACAGAGAGACTACCTGCCGTCTACAAGGCAAAGTGATAGCCCATAGACTCAGCTTCATCGTGGGATATTCCAATGATCTTGAAGGCTTGGTTTTCACGAAGTCAAGCTGAGGAAGTGTGAGCAGGGGTGCCAGCCAAAGGGAAGACAGTACTCCGTTAAGCTGCGTATGAAGCATTATAGTAGATAACAGTTCTGGTTGCCAAGGAGGGACTTGCACGATGAGGATGCCAGTTGGTGACTGGCTTTGGAGGACAACTTAGAGTTGTGGTTTGACCTAGAAAGATCATGGCTGATAATGAGGTCCATACGTTTGATGACTAAACTTCTTCAAGAGATTGTTAAGAAAGTCAATGGGAGGTTTTGTCAAACGTTCCTTTCAGAGAGCAAGAGTTGAAGGTGAGATCTGTCAGCATTGAAAGACATATTATATTCCAAGTGTTTGACCAGCTCATGATACTATAATTGGCTGCAAAATAGTGAAGAGATAACTGCCTACCTATTTGAAGGATGTTATGGCAGAGGGTGGAGCCATCAGCAAAGAGATAAAAAGGATTTTCCCAAGAGTCAGAGGGATCATTGATGAAAATGAGGAATATTATGGGTCTAGAAGGGAGAGTAATGAAAGGATCCCGTTGAGAGCCACACATTAGCTTCGTTTATGGAGGACGTCAGTAAGCCAAGTGTGGAGTTGGCTTTTGATGCCTTTTGCAGAGTTTGGTGAGCATGCAGGATGTCAGACTGTTATCAGATGCTCAAGATATGTCCAGAAACTGACGATCTCATGTCTGATATTAGGGCCTCCATCCATTATTGGGAGAGCAGAAGCAGCATGTCCATGGTAGAGTGAGCTGGTTTGAAACAAACTCTCCTCACCACCTTTACTCTCTCGCCCTTATTATCGTCCCCTCTCTGATATATAATAAAATATATATATTTTTCAATTTAGCTCCCACTCACCCATTTCTGGGTCATTTGTATATAAATAAAAAGATGGCTCTGAATGAGGGGAAGTATATGACATTTATTGCACTCTATCAATTGTGTATGGAGTGTTTAAACCTAATTAAAAACATTCTCATTAACATTTGATTAATCTTTTAAAATATGCCACCTCCACAACACGGCTATTTGTACAACAATTTGAATCAGCTCTGCAGTCAATTACCTAACTCTGATTTTCCTTTGCCTCCTTTCCTCTACCCAAAATACAGTCTCAATGGTCACTGCCGACAGGTTTGTCCACATGGCCGCTACCCTGACAACGGCTCTCGCCGTTGCCTTCCTGTCCAGCTCTCTGCTCAGACTGTTCATCACTACGAGACCGTGAACATTGCCACGAGGGTGCCTTTCTTCTAGGTAAAGTTTGGGCCGATTGATCCAGATGTGTCAAATAATTATCTTTTCACTTTTAAACATAGAGGCCATCTTGTATTATGTACACAAAGAGGAAGTTAGATGTGTTGGGGAGGCGGAGGGGGGGGGAGGGAAGAGAGAATTGCGGAGGTCTTTCTTTGTGTATTCCTCAATTCAGTGTTTGCTTTCGAATCTTGTGTCACCAACCCCTCGCTCTCGTACGCACCCTACCCTGTCACACACAACTGCTCCCAGACTCGTGTCTTTCGCACTTGAGAATGTGGAGAAATATTTGGCAACCCTCGACTCTGATTCTGCAACTGGCTCAGACGGCATCAGCTCATGTGTTCTAAAAACCTGCTCTGCTGTTCTTTCACATCTTCTTTCTGCTCTGTTCACTCTTTCAATTGCTGATGTCATCTTCCATCTGCTTGCAAATCAGCCAATATCACCGCATTACATAAAAGAGTGCAAATACTGATCCCCTTAACTACATATCAATTATCTTGCTTCCAATCATCAGCAAGGTCATGGAAATCCATCATTGCAGTTGGCATAAAATCATTCTTTTCTTCAATGACCTCATGTCAGGTCATCAATTCAGATTCAGACATGGTCACTATACCTTCGACATGCTGCTTCTACTCTCCCAACAATGGAGAGCCCTCAATGTCAGACACAAGATGAAGGCCAACTCTTGAGACATATCTCGAGCTTTGAATACAGTCTGGCATCCCACCTTGCTCTCCAAACTCTCTGTCTATGACATCCAAGGCTAACTCCACACATGGCTTTCTGAATTCCTCTTCTACATGTGGCTCTCAATGGAATCTTTTCATATCCTCTCCCTGTTAAAGCAGGAGTGCCCAAGGCAGTATTCTGGGCCAAGTCCTATTCCTAATCTTCATCAAAGATTTCTCTGACTCTGGAAAATCCTCTTTATCTATTTGCTGAAAACTCCACCCTCTGCCGTGACATCCCTCAGCAGCCTCTTCCCTCTCTTCAGACATGATGAAATCACAAGCTGGTGAAGCACTTTCAAAAAACAACAACAATTGTACACATGATCAAGGCTTGTGGAAGAGCAAGTGCAGAATGGAAGGGAACATCATGGAAAGGGAAGAAATACCAACAGCAGAGTAAAAGTGAGAGTGAGATCAAGGGGGGCAGGGGGGGGAGGTCACAATGGGTGTGAGCAAGTTGCACACAAACTGAATTAAACACAGAAAGAAGAGGAAGGGGAAGGCAGGGAAGAAACAGAAAGGTCCATCTGGCAAACTCTCCTTCTACTCATGTGGCTCTCAATCTTTCTTAAGAATCCTCTTGAAGAAATTCAATCAGTCTCACTATCAGCCAATGATCGCTCTTGGGCAAGCCACATTTCTTAGTTGGCCTCCAAAGCCAGTCACCAACTGGGTATTCTCCGTAGGGCCTGTCACTTTCCCATCACAAACAGGTGAGTTTTCTCTGTCTCTACCGCCTCCTCCTCTCTCGTTTGCACTTCCGTGCTTTGGCTCCCACCACCCAGGTTTCTACCAGGCACACGCAGTCCACCAGCAACCCTCCTTCTGGTGAAATTCCCAAAATCCAGGATCACTGTTAACCTCCACTCATTCGTTCCTCTATTTTTCCCACCTGTGGAATCAACTTTCACATCCTCTTCAATCTCATTCTGCCCCTTCAGGTCTTCAAGACAACTGTTCACTGCCATCTCACATCGTCCCCAACCCAAAACCATGATCTTTTCTACCCTCATTAACCCCACCCCAAATCGCTCCTAATTTTACAGTTTTTCCTCATTGAGCTTCCTTCTCCATGCATGTTTTGGGTCCTGTTTTTGCCTGTTATGTCCTGATCCGTTCAGTGTATTTAGCTCTTCCACGAGCTTCGACTATGTATCCCAAATGTATTTTTTTTAATGTTTAGCTTGGCGGAGGTATATATGCGCTCCACCGAGTGCCATTCTAGTTTATCTATATGATCATATTAAATTCTTACATCGATATTGTTGATTCTTATCAAGTTCATCGATTAGAGGTGTACATCAAAACAGGCAATGATGGACAAACACTGCAATTAAAAAAAAAAACTAATTAGAGGATATGGAAATACATTCCGATTAAATTTAGTTTATACAGTATTAATATATAAAATACAGTACAGGTATGTAAAGTAAGTAGGATATACCTGCTGTCAACAGAAATCCAAAATCAATCCCTCATCAAGTCAAAATCATCCCCTTCCACCAAAGGAAGTGAAGAACTCGTCTTCAGACAAGTCCTGAGACAATGCATTTATAATCTCCTCCTGATCTTTGGTGAGAAGTGCGTGTTCCTTTTGGACTTCGAAGGGACAAGAACTGGAGGGCATGAAAATATTTTAAAAACAAACTACAATCAAACTGGGATCAATGTTGTACATGTAAGATTTTAAATAAAGAAAAAAAAGTGCATACCGGTCTGTCCAACAGAACTTTTAAGTCATCCTCATTGTGTCTTGCTTTGAGTATAGAACCTCATCAGGGAGTTCTTCAAGAGGTACTTTTATATCATCTACTTCCATCTCGTCTTTCCTGTCCATGAGCAGAGAAACTCTCGAAGCAGGCAATGGGAGAACTATACTGTACTTGTCTGTCCCAAACTTGCCTTTTTATACTCTCAACAGCATTAGAAGGCCGCACAGTTAATCGTTAATCTATGACTAATGCTGCTTGCAAGCACAGCAGCCGAATCACCATGCACGAATGACTTGTAAAAGTTAATCATTCATCTGAAAGGTAACACAAGCAGGTGTGAGATGTTAATGGAGGGACAGGGGGGTGGATGGTGATATTAAAGCTCTCTCAAAGCATTACACTTTTACAGCACAAAAGGTCAAGTGCCCTCGAACTTATTTTTAAACCCACGTTGTTTTTAGAACGATGAATAAGTAAACACGAAAGATGTGCAAAGCACGATACTTATGAAACCCAATTAAGCAACAGTGCCTGGAACACAGCACAATTTAGTGATTTTGAAAATTTGACCTATCAAGTGTGATACATGATTGATTGTTACACATACAAAAATCTGGCTGATGCATTTTCTAATTGCGCGCCTAATAGGTGTTTTGCATATTTCGGATGGCCTTGATCTTGACCATTGACTAAATTTGACCAAATTATATACAGATATACTACACATACATACAAATAAGCTGCATAAGTTTCAATTTTATATCTCAAAAAATTCTTCAGATATGATAATAATAAACTCACAAAAGTCCCATTTCATTATAATGGAGTGAAATTGTTGTCATGGAAACCGTTGACATATCAAAATAGCTAAATTGATCGATCTTTCTAAATTTTAATGAACAAGGACTGCGACTCAATATGCAAATCCAGTTTAAATTTCAAGTTAATCAGACAAAAATTTATGATTGGGTGGAGTTTCCACATTACTTGCTGAAATTTACAACACAAAACGTGTCTCCGACTGGCTCCCTTGGTTGCGCTGACGAACCTTCCAGCGAACTGCAGACTTGACGGGCTCCAACGACGACTCCAACTCGCCACCAACTGCTCGGCTAACAGCCGAATGTCCCACTCGCCAACTCCTCGACTCGCCTCTGTGTCTCTGCTCGGCTTTTTATAGCCCCAAGGGGAGGGCCGCTGTGGGCTTCGCCACCCGATATCGGCGCCTTCCCCCTTTTCACCTTTGAACCTTCACCCAGGCTGTATCCGCCCCTCTCACATGCGGACGTGGTGAAATCGCCGATCACACGCGCGACGTGGTTGAAATCGCCGATCACACGCGGACGTGGTTGAAATCGCCGATTCTGTCACAGCACGAGTTCGCACCGACGGCACTTTGCCGCTGTCGAGGATGTTATGGTGTCGTGGAGGAGTCGATATATTGTTGAGATGACGTGGTTGTTGTTGTTGAGGAGATGTTTGTTTGTTTAAAATAAAGATAGAGAAAGAATAACGGCTAACTCAAAGATGCACAGCCCGGCACACGAACAATGCCCGTTTTACATTGGTGGGGAATCTAACCTGGAACACACACACTTATCGAAATAACTGATCTTCGGGAACCTGAATGGTTTCTGTGAATTTCCACCACCTAACACTACCCCCTCCCATTTTTACAGACTCGCTCCCGAGTCGTCAAATTTTCATGTGCCCTCATGTGTAAGTTCTCCCCTAGTACATCTTACCTTGGATCCCTGAGTGCGACATTTGTGTATCCGTGTCCCAAAAGTAAATAACCTATGGGCTGTGTAACTAACTAAACAAACTCACTCATACAGACGACTTATCTACAATTGCCGGCGCTACGACAAACATGCAGGGGAGCAAAACTTATGTACAATTTTACCTTATGCCTTACTTATAAATTTACACTAAACCATGACCCAGGACTGATGGACTCTGTGGGGAAAAGGCATGGCAAAGTTAATCAGTATATGTGAGGGTGAGCGCTCCGCAGCTGAAGGTCGGATGTCTTCGGGCCTGTTCAAAAGGTCCCGTTGTCTGTCACTGAACCTTTTGCTTTGTTCTTCAGCTGCTGGAGGCAACTCACCCCAACCCGGCATGCCATATGCCATCCACAGGCCATTTGAAGAGGTAGCCAGGCTGCCAAATGCAGTCTCTGGCTCCCTTTGCAGGGACAAGAAGGTAGCCGGCTGCCCAATGCAGTCCCAGGCTTCCCCTTGAATTGAACACAAGAAGCATGAATACAAGCACAGGGAGGTAGCCGCTGCCCAATGCAGTCCCAGGCTTCCCCTTGAAATGGACGCAAGCAAACACAAAACGGTGCACGGGCTGCATCAATGTAGTCCCCGTGTGCGGCTGCCTGCCGGGCAGTCCCCGCACTTGCGCGATGATCCTGGCGCACATAGTAATGGATGACACTGGGGCAAATGCAAGACACAAGGGTAGCAGGCATGGGTCAAGGCAGAGGCAGGCAGACAAGGCATGGCGAGGCAAGGCTGAACAGGCCGCTGTAGCACAACAGGCCGGCATATGAAGCCGGCCGGCCTCTTGTCTCGTTCTGGAGGAGTGCGGTGGTGCCGGCGCCTGAAGGCCGGCTCACCTACCCTACTGTCTCCCTCCCAACCTATCGCCTTTGCCTGTCTCTGTCCATACCACTCCCTTAGTTTGCAAAAATCCAAATTTAGCCCCATCTTATTTATTTACTCTATTTATAATTTCATCTTCCTAACCCCCTTTATCGTCTCTGCCCGGCTAACCTATAGTCATCCTAGCCTACTCCCAACCCCTACGTTCCTTCCTGGAGGGGAATAAGGGAGAGCTTGCATCCTGCCCTGAGGCCCAATTAAGCCTCAGAATGGCCTCCTCAGATTTCAGCGATCTAACCCAAGGTGGGTCCAGCGGCCCTACCGAGACGAAGGGATGGATGGTGCGAGTGGTACATTTCCTATCTACCCTAAACATTTATTACACCTTAACTACCCGGGCTTCCAACAAATGCCTCTCACTTTAAACTCTTGGTTCTACCAACCAAGATTCCCGTCACCTGTGTTGGTGCCCTCACAAATTTGGGCCTTGCCCTCAAATTTCCTTCGTGCCCTCGCACGGTTTCGGCTGGGCCGTGTGGCTCACGTTGGCAGGAACTACCCTCTGCCGAATCTCCAACTATGGCACCCCCGGGCCCTGAGACTGTCTCCGAGCCTACCAGCTCCCTATGATCTGGGAGTGCCCTCTCTGGCTACTCCCCCTCGACGCTCACGTGGCAGGCTGGCGCCACGGGCCCTTTCCGGGGTGCCCGTGCCACGACACTGCCCACGTGGCCATTGGCGTACGGACCCCACTTCATGCGGGCCCACTACGCTATCCGGCCCCTCTTGGCCCTTGGCCTGCCGCGGCTGACTAGTCTGGTGCCTGGGTGCCCACTAAGCGATACTCACCGTTCACAGCCACGCTCCCAGCCCGTCAACGAATCCTGCACCCCTCCAAACGGGATTCGGGCCTACAATCGCACCAACAGCAAAACGACTTCCATTTTGTCAATTTGGCTAACCCACTAACTAACATTATTCTACCCCGGGTCCCTTGGTGGGAATCACTCTTCCCCCCAATCACCCATCGCACCATGCATTCCACAATCACCCCATCTACAGCCGCTGGGGCCCTTACTCACTCATCAAGTACATTTTTCACTTTTCACTTCTCATTTCTCACATCGCTGAACACTGCCATTCCACTCACTGGGTCCCCTAGCTGACTCGTGCTTCCTCGTCAGCCCTTAAACTATAGCACATCCTTTTAACACTACGTAGCTAAGCTACGTCCCCACTACACATTCAAGGTCTGTCAGTGTCTTCCAAATCCAAAAATCCCATACTCTAAGTGTAAACTGAAATCCCTCTAATTAATCCATTCCACGGGCTCGATGAGGAACAACCTATGTCCCCATGAAGCCGGTCTAACTAAGCTAACCCGTCCCGCTAGCTAGTTGTCTTCCTGTGCCCTAAGCAAGGGGGTCTCCTACCCCCTGCCTGGGGTACTGGAAGCGAGCTTTCCCTCTAATTTGCACCTCCATGGTGGTGGTTTACGGCACGCCCGTTAGTCCTTACGGGCGATACCGGTCCCTTCAACGGCCGGTCCGTGCGGCAATGACGTCACCCTGGGAATTCCCCAAGCGCTCGCTTTCGCGGGTTCCCCACACGAACAGCGCCGTTCCTCCGGCATTCGTGCCGCGAGATTCCCGCCGATGACGTCACACGCGCACTGAGCCTGCAGCTGGCGCGCGCGTAGCGTCCTGGAAACCCGCTCCGCGTGTTCCGCGAACAGAACATGCGGTATGCAGCACGAAATGCCCTGAACACGCGTCCACGTGGGGACCCGCATGTTCCAAATCCACCTAACACTCGTCGCCATTTAACCGTCCTCACGACGGCCTTTTTCGATACGCGGGACGTTCCCGCGCCGGCTTCCCTGTACGAAAACGCGCGCGCGAGGGCCGTTCGCTATCTGCCGAAAGGGCCCCGCACACGACGTCCCGTGAAACCGGCATGGTTCTCGAAACAGCTACAAGCGGTCCATTCGGCTCGCTGTTCCCGTCTCTTGTCTGGACCCGTCCGCGTTTCACGCACGCACTCACACACGCCATGTTACTCACGCACGCCATGACACTCACGCTACGCGCACGTTTCAGCACACATTTCGACGCACTCTTCACCACACACACCAGGACAATCGCGCTGGGGATTCGCGCTACCACAAGCGTTCCCGGGGTCTCCATACCCCCAAGCTCCGCGTGTACCCGTTCACACCATGAGCCCCATATAACTCGCACAGGGCGACCGAACCCACCTGGTCGCGCATCCGCTTCAAGGGGCATATTCCCTCCCCTTGTTCCTGGAGGAGGCTATCCTGCTGCTCGCACCGGGTCACGACACATTCCCCAAGCTCCCCTTCATTGTCCCTCGCTAACTCCATGTGTGTGTGTTCGTCTTTAGTTTCATTTAATTCACCCTCTATCTCCCGTGTCTCTGTTTTTATTTCCATTGTCTTTGTTGTTCGTTCCGTCATCTCCTCGTGTCTCGCCCTGCACGTTCCAGTCACCCCATTTAATTTTTCCCTCTCTGTGACCGTCAATTTTTCTACCGTCGTCACATCCACGTGTCTCACCCTACACGTCTCCCGAATTATAGTGACGGCGTCTCTCGTCACCTCTCCCTCCTTTAATTCCTCTGTCTCCATCGCGGGACCGACACAATCCACACTCCCTCTCGTCGGTTCGGTCCCTCCGCCACGTGGCCCGCCATTTTGTGCTCCATGTTCCGCGTTCGTCGCGCGGCAACCGCCGTTATGCCTCTCATGCCCGTCCTCATTGCCTCTTGCCCTGCCTGGAGATTCACAGCCCCATGTCCTGCATCTCACCCCTCAGTGTCTGCATATTTGTATCCATGTTGTTTTTCATTTCTTTTTTTATGCCATCCATTTGTTTTCCATCCATTGCGCACCTATTTTCATTTTGTTCTTCCATGCCATCCATTTTGCCAGCAAAATTGTCAATAGCTGGCTCATGTCAAGTGGCCCTGTGGCAGTCGATTCGCCATTATCGGTCGCGGTTTCGCTGGGGACCGGGAAGGAATTTGACGGAGGGGGGGGGGGGGTGTCAAAAACCGCCGCGCCCATTTAGAGCTCTGCGTTTGGTTGTGGGGGGTGTTCAACCTGCATAATGGTTCCGTCCTGGGCCTCTGGTTCTATTAACACTATATCTAAACCACCCTGCCCTGCTCGTCTTGAGCTGCCATTTTGCGTATCGGGAATAAATTTGAGTGCTCGTATTTTAATGGAACCGGAGGGTCGCTTCGCACACCCCTGATTCGGTTCCGTAAATTTCGTTTGGAGACTGATGGGTTTGAATTCCGCTCCCTGACACCAGTGTTGTAGATTTCACCCGTTCGGCATGCTTTTTCAGCCCAATCCAGGCCGCGCGTCCACCGAATGCGACAATCTAGTCGTAGCTTCCGGACAAACGCCGAAACCCAGCTACGGGTGTTTTTAATACACCACAAACTTGTCAATGCTCTGCCCGCGCTACAGGGTTTATCGCCGAATTATCGATTTACCTAATTATTCGCGCGGACAGACTACCGAGAGTTTGTACCTCGACGGGACCTGCACGAAAACGAGCCGCTTAAGCAGCTCGTTCCGTATGCGAAGCCGAGCGGTTATAAATCGCCAAATCCCGTCGGACCAAATGATCACTTTTATCGGCTTTAAAAGCCAGCTAATTCCCCGAACGCATCATGGCATCAAGGAGAAAGTGACGCAAAAGCGGTTGACATTCAAACAATGGGTATTTATTTCCACCCAGCACGTAAGCAGTCAATGGGGGGGATGGGGACAGGACACTACGACGTATGCCAGCGTACTACGATGTTTGCCAGCGTGCTCTTAACGTATACAAACTTACCCATAACGTATTCGACTGTGGCCAGCGTTTTAGCACAATTTTGCATACGTCAGGCATACGTTGGCTAGATCGTCAAGGTGTGACAGGGCCTTTACTGGTGTTCGTGTAGCCTTGTTTTCAGTCCCTTCGAGGTCTCTGTAATGTAGTGGGCAGCGCAGTTGCTACAATTTATTTTATAAATGACAGCTGATTTGTCCTCCCAATTCAATCGGTCTTCTGAAATCCTCCCAAACTGAAATTATCAAGGAAGCAATTAGGAGTAATTAGTTTATTGATGATAAAGTGACATCAATCCAGGTGTTATCAATCAGGATGATCAATCTCTCAACGTCATGTATAAATGGTATGTGGTTTTTCAATCCTGTCTCTGATGATGGGCTCGAGTGAGAGCTTTGAAAGTGAGACTTTAAAAACTTTCGTCCCAGTCATCGATCTTATTTTATCTTCAAGTATGGTGCCTGGGTACAAATATTTTCCTCTATTAAGCATATATATATACCTTGTCGATCTGATGAAAATTGATGATTTTATGTGACCTTACCTTTTGCCCTTTTGACCTATTGCCCTCAAAAGAATAGGCTTCTAACTTGTAGCTACCTGTACCAGATGGTTAAGGTTCCTGAAGATCAGAGAAAAAGCGACCTGTAGGTGACAGACAGAATAACAGACCAGACCAACCAATGTCCTATACTTGTGAATCTTTTGATTTTGCAAGAAATAAAAGACTATGTGACTATGTAGTTATAAAGCTGTTTTATGATTACATCATCATAGGAGGGGTTGGGTGTCTCAGGTAGTGTCCCAGAACTGTCATTGTTACCCTACTGACGTGCCACTGAGATAAATCCGGATCAGAAAGTTTACCAACTTCTCATATAGATACCCATTGGTATTCCATGCAATATGGTTACTGAAATTACCATCTCATTCACCAAGTCAAGTCTCTTGAAATTATCACCTTTTCACCAAAAAAAACAAATTTAAAATACAAAATAACTTCATTGCAAGTGCATGATGACGTGTTCAACAACCTCACCAAGTGTGCTTATCTCTGTTT
>CM068963.1:48537001-48553194 GCA_035128595.1 Eptatretus atami | reverse complement strand
TTATGCCATCCATTTGTTTTCCATCCATTGCGCACCTATTTTCATTTTGTTTCTTCCATGCCATCCATTTTTGCCAGCAAAATTGTCAATAGCTGGCTCATGTCAAGTGGCCCTGTGGCAGTCGATTCGCCATTATCGGTCGCGGTTTCGCTGGGGACCGGGAAGGAATTTGACGGAGGGGGGGGGGGGGTGTCAAAAACCGCCGCGCCCATTTAGAGCTCTGCGTTTGGTTGTGGGGGTGTTCAACCTGCATAATGGTTCCGTCCTGGGCCTCTGGTTCTATTAACACTATATCTAAACCACCCTGCCCTGCTCGTCTTGAGCTGCCATTTTGCGTATCGGGAATAAATTTGAGTGCTCGTATTTTAATGGAACCGGAGGGTCGCTTCGCACACCCCTGATTCGGTTCCGTAAATTTCGTTTGGAGACTGATGGGTTTGAATTCCGCTCCCTGACACCAGTGTTGTAGATTTCACCCGTTCGGCATGCTTTTTCAGCCCAATCCAGGCCGCGCGTCCACCGAATGCGACAATCTAGTCGTAGCTTCCGGACAAACGCCGAAACCCAGCTACGGGTGTTTTTAATACACCACAAACTTGTCAATGCTCTGCCCGCGCTACAGGGTTTATCGCCGAATTATCGATTTACCTAATTATTCGCGCGGACAGACTACCGAGAGTTTGTACCTCGACGGGACCTGCACGAAAACGAGCCGCTTAAGCAGCTCGTTCCGTATGCGAAGCCGAGCGGTTATAAATCGCCAAATCCCGTCGGACCAAATGATCACTTTTATCGGCTTTAAAAGCCAGCTAATTCCCCGAACGCATCATGGCATCAAGGAGAAAGTGACGCAAAAGCGGTTGACATTCAAACAATGGGTATTTATTTCCACCCAGCACGTAAGCAGTCAATGGGGGGGATGGGGACAGGACACTACGACGTATGCCAGCGTACTACGATGTTTGCCAGCGTGCTCTTAACGTATACAAACTTACCATAACGTATTCGACTGTGGCCAGCGTTTTAGCACAATTTTGCATACGTCAGGCATACGTTGGCTAGATCGTCAAGGTGTGACAGGGCCTTTACTGGTGTTCGTGTAGCCTTGTTTTCAGTCCCTTCGAGGTCTCTGTAATGTAGTGGGCAGCGCAGTTGCTACAATTTATTTTATAAATGACAGCTGATTTGTCCTCCCAATTCAATCGGTCTTCTGAAATCCTCCCAAACTGAAATTATCAAGGAAGCAATTAGGAGTAATTAGTTTATTGATGATAAAGTGACATCAATCCAGGTGTTATCAATCAGGATGATCAATCTCTCAACGTCATGTATAAATGGTATGTGGTTTTTCAATCCTGTCTCTGATGATGGGCTCGAGTGAGAGCTTGAAAGTGAGACTTTAAAAACTTTCGTCCCAGTCATCGATCTTATTTTATCTTCAAGTATGGTGCCTGGGTACAAATATTTTCCTCTATTAAGCATATATATATACCTTGTCGATCTGATGAAAATTGATGATTTTATGTGACCTTACCTTTTGCCCTTTTGACCTATTGCCCTCAAAAGAATAGGCTTCTAACTTGTAGCTACCTGTACCAGATGGTTAAGGTTCCTGAAGATCAGAGAAAAATGCGACCTGTAGGTGACAGACAGAATAACAGACCAGACCAACCAATGTCCTATACTTGTGAATCTTTTGATTTTGCAAGAATAAAAGACTATGTGACTATGTAGTTATAAAGCTGTTTTATGATTACATCATCATAGGAGGGGTTGGGTGTCTCAGGTAGTGTCCCAGAACTGTCATTGTTACCCTACTGACGTGCCACTGAGATAAATCCGGATCAGAAAGTTTACCAACTTCTCATATAGATACCCATTGGTATTCCATGCAATATGGTTACTGAAATTACCATCTCATTCACCAAGTCAAGTCTCTTGAAATTATCACCTTTTCACCAAAAAAAACAAATTTAAAATACAAAATAACTTCATTGCAAGTGCATGATGACGTGTTCAACAACCTCACCAAGTGTGCTTATCTCTGTTTCGCGCCCATTTAGAGCTCTGCGTTTGGTTGTGGGGGGTGTTCAACCTGCATAATGGTTCCGTCCTGGGCCTCTGGTTCTATTAACACTATATCTAAACCACCCTGCCCCTGCTCGTCTTGAGCTGCCATTTTGCGTATCGGGAATAAATTTGAGTGCTCGTATTTTAATGGAACCGGAGGGTCGCTTCGCACACCCCTGATTCCGGTTCCGTAAATTTCGTTTGGAGACTGATGGGTTTGAATTCCGCTCCCTGACACCAGTGTTGTAGATTTCCCCCCGTTCGGCATGCTTTTTCAGCCCAATCCAGGCCGCGCGTCCACCGAATGCGACAATCTAGTCGTAGCTTCCGGACAAACGCCGAAACCCAGCTACGGGTGTTTTTAATACACCACAAACTTGTCAATGCTCTGCCCGCGCTACAGGGTTTATCGCCGAATTATCGATTTACCTAATTATTCGCGCGGACAGACTACCGAGAGTTTGTACCTCGACGGACCTGCACGAAACGAGCCGCTTAAGCAGCTCGTTCCGTATGCGAAGCCGAGCGGTTATAAATCGCCAAATCCCGTCGGACAAAATGATCACTTTTATCCGGCTTTAAAAGCCAGCTAATTCCCCGAACGCATCATGGCAGTCAATGGAGAAAGTGACGCAACAAGCGGGTTGACATTCAAACAATGGGTATTTATTTCCACCCAGCACGTAAGCAGTCAATGGGGGGGATGGGGACAGGACACTACGACGTATGCCAGCGTACTACGATGTTTGCCAGCGTGCTCTTAACGTATACAAACTTACCCATAACGTATTCGACGTGTGCCAGCGTTTTAGCACAATTTTGCATACGTCAGGCATACGTTGGCTAGATCGTCAAGGTGTGACAGGGCCTTTACTGGTGTTCGTGTAGCCTTGTTTTCAGTCCCTTCGAGGTCTCTGTAATGTAGTGGGCAGCGCAGTTGCTACAATTTATTTTATAAATGACAGCTGATTTGTCCTCCCAATTCAATCGGTCTTCTGAAATCCTCCCAAACTGAAATTATCAAGGAAGCAATTAGGAGTAATTAGTTTATTGATGATAAAGTGACATCAATCCAGGTGTTATCAATCAGGATGATCAATCTCTCAACGTCATGTATAAATGGTATGTGGTTTTTCAATCCTGTCTCTGATGATGGGCTCGAGTGAGAGCTTGAAAGTGAGACTTTAAAAACTTTCGTCCCAGTCATCGATCTTATTTTATCTTCAAGTATGGTGCCTGGGTACAAATATTTTCCTCTATTAAGCATATATATATACCTTGTCGATCTGATGAAAATTGATGATTTTATGTGACCTTACCTTTTGCCCTTTTGACCTATTGCCCTCAAAAGAATAGGCTTCTAACTTGTAGCTACCTGTACCAGATGGTTAAGGTTCCTGAAGATCAGAGAAAAATGCGACCTGTAGGTGACAGACAGAATAACAGACCAGACCAACCAATGTCCTATACTTGTGAATCTTTTGATTTTGCAAGTAATAAAAGACTATGTGACTATGTAGTTATAAAGCTGTTTTATGATTACATCATCATAGGAGGGGTTGGGTGTCTCAGGTAGTGTCCCAGAACTGTCATTGTTACCCTACTGACGTGCCACTGAGATAAATCCGGATCAGAAAGTTTACCAACTTCTCATATAGAGTACCCATTGGTATCCATGCAATATGGTTACTGAAATTACCATCTCATTCACCAAGTCAAGTCTTCTTGAAATTATCACCTTTTCACCAAAAAAAACAAATTTAAAATAACAAAATAACTTCATTGCAAGTGCATGATGACGTGTTCAACAACCTCACCAAGTGTGCTTGGCCGGCCTGCTGCCTTCTTCTGCAAGATGCGACCAGTCTCCATAAACTTTTTGTGCCATTCACGAATATTTTTCTCGATGATGGCTACCTTCCAGAGGTCATCCTGAAGCTTCGTTGAACAGAACATGTACAGCTGATTTGGTCTCTGTAAACCAGGCAACACAATGCATTTTCTCTTGTGGGGATGCCTTTTGCAGTGAATGTGATGTCACATGTCACAGAGCATACCTGGAAATGAAAACAGAACTTTGAGGAATGTTCTTTCAGATGCAGCAAACCACATCATTGTAAAAATGGTACGTGCTGCTTCCTTGCTTGACGGTCAGCATTTATAATATGAAAGGCATGAACAATTTCCATTGGTGGGCACCCATCGGGAGGAGGAAATTTCTCCTTAGGAAATGCCCCGCTGAGTGCGGTAAGAAAAGTGGCGCCATTGTTGTGATGTTGCTGGTACCCAGAGTGCCCCCAGAGAGTGATGGAACTTCCCTCAAGCTCATTGGCTGTTTGTTTTGTCTAACAGTCTTCTGTTGTGTCGCGTATGTTCGTCTGTATATTCGTGTGTATGTGGCAGCTCAACTATGAGCCGAAGATCTTGTTAAAAAAAAGCACCTTAGTAAGGAAGTATGTGATTGTTTTTATACAATATTTATCAAGAATGTTAGGTTTGGAGAAAAGATACCAGTAAATTGATAATGCATATATAGCTGAGATTCAAGCTAATAAAGTCTTATCGATGATTTTGCTGAGAGCATTTGGTGCTGTTTGACAAGCATTTGAGAGATGTTACGCTGGTTGCCCCTGCAGTTAATGCATTGACACGTCAGGAAAGTCAGGTACATTGGTTAACATGTTTATCTAAGTCGTCCATGTGTGTTTCTCAGAAAACTCTTGTACTTCTGCATGTCCCAACGGGTCCTACGGAGATAGCGTGGAGCGACGCTGCCAAAAGTGCCACCCATCATGCACCACCTGCTTTGGCATCCTTGCCTCTCACTGTCTCTCCTGTACCTCTGGAGCAATTCTCTCTGCTAATCATTGCAAGCGAATGACCGTTTGCAGCCACAATGAGTTTCTAGATGGTGAGACTTTGTTGCTTTGGTGTGGTCTGGAGGAACGCATGCAAACTTTTGCTTCACAGCTTTATAATTTGACGTCGTTCTCAATGATCATGCTAACCATCTTTCCATCAGACAAGCGGGGAACCTGCAGCCCTTGCCATCCATCGTGTGCATCTTGCTCAGGGCCGGGTCGCTCCCTATGCCTCTCATGTCCTGACGGTATGTACCATGCACCATGCAAATTTCAGAGTGCTTACACCATACTGATTGTTTAAAGGTAATAAGAAGAGTGCAACTACAGATTGAAGCATGAAAAAAGTTAGTTTGTCGATTTTAAATGTGACTGTTTCTCCTTTATGAAGTCTCGTGGGTGTCTCGAGCCAATTCACCATGGTGGTATCGTTTCTGAATATTCGTTGACATCAGTCATGCTTATCATTAATATCATATAAAGAGTGGGCAAAGCACATATTTCTTGTGTTTTCTGAACTTTTGTTTGTTTGCTTTTTTAATGCAGGTATCGAGTCTTGGGTAAGAGCAGAATAACAAAAGGGGAAAAGGTAAATAGACTCCACAAAATTGCGTGAAGGGAAAATAGTTTGACCAGAACATAGGGTTGCAAACCTTCTGGTGTTATATTTGCTCAGCTGGGGTTTGAACTCAGGACCCTAAGATCGTAAGCCAACTGCCTTCACCGCTAATCTACCACCAGTCTATAAAATGCAGTGAAAGTCAGATAAATTGGTTTAAATTATTAATTTGGACTCATCTTGCTTTTATGATAACCATGTTTGTACGAGGTTGCTCATGTGTATGAATAATTTGCACTTTGTCTTTAAACTTCCAAACCGGACTCGTCATTTCCTTGACATTTTCACGCACTGTACACATACACCAGACAAGATGAACAAATAGCTAAAGTCACGTGACCTCATGAAGTTGTAATCATATAATGCTTTGGTCGGTTGTTAATGAGCAATCTTTGGGTAATAAGTGGAAAAAAAATGCAACAATAAAACCTGTTCCCACTGAGATGTTGTTAGTAGGTGGCAGTAGCTATTAGCAGGGATGTTATTAAGTGGCATTGACTGTAATTACTTTTTCTTAATTGCCTTTTTCAACCTGAGATTGCATCAGGAAGAAAAAGAGTTACCTGGGTGTGACCTGCAATGTCGACCACCGATTTTCCCATGGCAATCAAAGACCAGTTTTACGTTTGTCCAGAATTTTTAGACCCACGAGAGTCGGATCAGAATTTTGACAACAAACGTTTTGAAACAAAATTTCCTTTGACCTGACGACACAACACTTCGATCAACCGGGCTGCGAATGCATTTCTTTCATAAATCAACAACGCCATGTTTTGGATTATTTCAGGTGTACCGTAGCTTTAACCTTCTGGCCTTCCTGTTCCAATGGTGGTTTTCGGAAGAGGTCTCCCAGGCAAAAATGCTGCCGTTAGAACTTTAGTATATGAGAGTAGTACTCTCATATACTATAGTTAGTAACAGGTCCAACTACAGTAGTTGTACGCAGTAGTCCAACTAATTCCCAACTACGCAGGGAATTACGACAGGAAAGGAATGCTATTTTTTCCTGGGCTAGTTCTAGAAACCACGCGGCAGCTTCAACATGGTCGAGGGAATGTATTTGGCAAAATGTCAACTTAGGTGGTGAATACCCTAATGATGTTACACAGCCTTTAAGCAAGGAATTTAATTATCATTATTTTGGGCTATCGGCAAGAAAAATCATTACCTTTTTTTGCTGAAGCATAAATTTCATGACAGGCATTGTTACAATTGGCCGCGAACAATGATGTTGATTTGGGGTGAAAGAAGACACCTAAACAGTACAAGCAACATGGTTTTATTCACAATTAGTGAAAGCTGAAGATTTAACGTGGTGGAAGTACATACTCTTTAACATTCATGCTGTTCCACTTCCATTTAACATATCCCACTCCTTATTTTCAAATTACAGTATAACAAGGCAGAATGCACCTATGGTCCTTCCATGCACAGCCATTCTCCATCCATACACCACCGTACACCCTGTAGTGGTACACACCCTACACCACCGCAAGTCCAACACAGACACAGCAAAAAATTCTTCCCATTGTCTCTCCAGTGAAAATACCGAATGCACCCAAGGTCCCCTGCAGGCAGTGTCCCTCCATGATACACACCGTGCACAGCCGCCCGCAATGGCATAACCCGTCGAGGGTTCCAACCACCAACCTCACAGATTAGTGCAGCATTTACATGATGGATTGACCACATGACGTGTGTGTCATACGTCACTGTACTCGCTCAGCTCGCTGAAAGTGGCTGCATTTCATCTCTTTATATCAATTTGATGAAGAATTGTAAGTTTTTCTTGTGATGTTGACCTTCCTTATGTGAAAATAATATTCCACAGCAAATTTGGGGCAAATGTACGTGTGCAGTCTCAGCTCTCTGGCAAGATGTCATGGCATAGGAGCTGTTCATCACTTTAGTATTACAGATGCTAAGACAGGATACAAAGTATATGTTCATGAAATGTGTTGTATTTGTCTTAAGTTTTGAGATTGATTCAAATTGAATGCAGCACATGAATGCCGTTTTCATTTTCTCTCTCTCTCGCTCTCTCGCTCTCTCGTTGGTGCTGCCTAAGCAGTCTCCTTGGCCTTTGGGCACAATCCTGGACGGGTCGCCACTCCGACACAGGATACCAGCAAGCTGGCCCTCATTTTGCTGACCACGGAAGGATGACAGGCAGAGTCAACCCCACCTGGTATAAATTCAACAGCCAAGGAGGATTTGAACTCAGGATCCGAGGCTCCCAAGCCCACCACCCGAAACCATTAAGCCAACACCAGGCAAATTCCAGTAATGGAGGTTTAGATTTCACAGAGTCTAGGAGAGACAAATGTGGTGCTGGTGTGCAAGTCCATAGCAATGGTCCCAAGTAACCTGCAACCGGTGGGTTTGGCCTGCCGTTGTTATACCTCCAACTCCGTTGATCCACCGAGGCTGTAATCAACCGGCATTTGATTTCCAAGCTTTCCGGGTAAAAAGTAAGCATTGTGCAACAGCCAATCAGAATAGCACGGTATTTCAAAAAGTTGTGGATGGATTATTACAAAACTTTGTGGAAGAGTTGGGTAGGTAACAAGAACAAGCCAATTAGATTTTGGGTTAGGTCCAGATGCAGATCCGGCCTAACAGTGGGATACAAAACGTAAACCATTCAGCCTGGCAGAGGTATGCGCTCTACCAAGTGCTGTTCTAGTTAGCTCTGATTCTTCAAGGAAAATCTTGGATTGACAGAGGTAGCCCAGTCTGTAGCTGGCTTTGGATGCCAGCTTTGCTATCTGGTGTGCCCGGGAGTCTTCATGGATGATGGTGAGGCCTAGAAGTTCAAAATACTGAAGCTTTTCCAGTTGCTGACCATGGAAATAGACAGGTGGGTTCGTTTGATGATCCTTTCGGAGCGACAGGTTGAGATGGTGAGATTTTACAGAATTGAAGGACATGTTTCATTCATCAAACCAGAATCTAATCGAATAGCATTCCAGCTCCTTCACTAGTTTCAAAACGGAATAAAAAAAATAATTCCAGATCAGCTGAGAGTGACGCAGCTGCCATCTGCCGAGCAGTGGGATGCTGGTACAATACAATGTGGAGTCCTCTGTGAAAAGGAACAGAGGGTTTTCCAAAGCATTAGAGAGGTCATTTAGATTGATTATGAACATGACTGAGACCAATACACTGCCTTGGGGAATTTCAGCCTCCATTGGGGAGGGGAGGAACAGGTTCCATTGACAGCAAAATGTTAACTGCACCGATGGAAATTGGAGGAATGAATGCGGCCTTGAATGCCACAGGTAGAGAACTTGGCAAGCAAAGCAGGATGCCAGACTGTGTCGAATGTCCGAGCTATGTCCAAGGAGACGGTTGCATATTTTCTGGAAGCGCAGCGATGATGCTTGTGCGGTACCCCATGGAGGTTAAGGCAGGAATATGGAATTTGGGTTAGATTGCTGTTGTCATTTTCCCACTCAATTTGCAAGAGAAACTGTGAGATCTTGAATGTCCTCCAGAAAATGCTGGCAGCTGAAACACCAGGATTAATGTCCCATTTGATGACTGGCACACTAACTGATATATAATGATTTGCATATAAAGTACTAAGAAAAATGTAAGTTGATCGATTAAAAAAAAATTAGTTATAAGCTATTCTTGTTGTGGGAGATTAGTCGGTGTTTTTTTTAAAAATCTTGAAATGGATTTTTTTAAAGTCCTGTATAAGACAAGCCAAGTAGGATTTGGACTTCTTTTATTGCATGCATCACATGGCTGCTGATTTACTGGGGAGTACGGCTGTGTAGCTAATTCAGTCCCACCTCCAGCCAGTTTAGGGCAGGAATTTCTGGAAATTTGCCCAGGATGCCAGTGATAACTCACCTACTCGATGCAGACGCATCTTCAAATTAACGTCCATCCTTGGGACAGCACACTTTGTAATCCAATGCCCTGCCTGTGAAACTCCAATCCTGCAGTTGATAGTTAGGTTGGGAATCAAACCCAGCCTATACAGCTCAAAGTTAAGTGTTCAACCACTGAGATATTTTAACAAACCCACTGTTTGAGATAAATGGCTCTTAATCCTTAATCAAACAATCACTGCATTGATAAATTATTGTGACTGATATTATGCAGGTTATTTTAAACAAAATATAAGAATTCTCTTATGATAAGTAGAAATATTTTTCACAATATTTTGAAAACTTTCATTGACCTTGATCTCATCCTTTGTCTGAATTTCCAGTTCCAAGTTTAGCCCCAATTTTTTTATCTTGCATTTCATCGACTTGAGTCACACTCATGTCTGAGCTTTGGACATGATTCCTACATAACTGATATTGAGCCATGAAAGATGTGGAGAACATTTCTCTTTCCCTACAACCCATCCCCTCACACTTCACATCCCATCATCCCTGCTGTTTCTTCAGGTCTCTTTCTTACTGGTGCCAGAAGGTGCGCAAGTCGCTGTCCTAAGGGATACGCTCTTGAACCATCACACCAAGTGTGCAAGCCTTGTCCACGTGGGTGTGCTGACTGCAACCCCAATGGGAATTGCCAACGATGCTTGGACAACCGAGAGCCTGACTCTGAAGAAACATTCTACCTGCATCAAGGATCCTGCCTTGTGGAGTGTCCTGAGTACATTCACCGATTATTATTATTATTATTATTATTATTATTTTAAATAAATTTTAAACTTAAAATTTTAATTTTGTGATGCTTCTATCTTATGCCAATGATATTGTCCTAACTGAATTAAGATAATGTCATCAGGATGCAAGGGCTGATTTATCTTGTGGAAAATCATGCAAGTTACACACTTTAAGCATTAATAACAATACCCTCTGCCTTGCTCATTGGTGTGAAAGTACAGGTTCAAGTGCAAAGTTTACTAGAATGAGCAATCACGCATTAAAGGACTTGTTTTCTGTAGTTTTATGGTATGTATTTCATTGACATACTCACATTCTAATAGTACATACTTGATGGGTGTACTCACATTCTAATTATACATACTTTATAGACAAACTCACATTCTAATTATACATACTTATAGACATACACATTCTAAATAGTACATACTTTATAGACAACTCACATTCTAATTATACATACTTTAAAGACAAACGCACATTTAATTGTACATACTTTATAGACAAACTCACATTCTAATTATACAATATACATACTTTATAGACAAACTCACATTCTAATATACATACTTTATAGACATACTCACATTCTAATAGTACATACTTTATAGACAAACTCACATTCTAATTCTACATACTTTTCGACAAACTCACATTCTAATTGCACATACTTTATAGACAGACTACATTCTAATTATACATACTTTATAGAAAAACTCACATTCTAATTATACATACTTTATAGACAGACTCACATTCTAATTATACAATAACATACTTTATAGACAAACTCACATTCTAATTATGCATACTTTATAGACATACTCACATTCTAATAGTACAACTTTATAGACAAACTCACATTCTATTTCTACATACTTTTTGACAAACTCACATTCTAATTGTACATACTTTATAACAAACTCACATTCTAATGATACATACTTTATATTCAACTCACATTATAATTATACATACTTTATAGACAAACTCACATTCTAAATATCCATACTTTATAGACAAACTCACATTCCAATTGTACATACTTATAGACAAACTCACATTCGAATTATACATAATTTATAGACAAACTCACATTCTAATAAACATACTTTAGAGACAAACTCACATTCTATTATACATACTTTATAGACAAACTCACATTCTAATTATACATACTTTTATAGACAAACTCGCATTCTAATTTACATACTTTATAGACAAACTCACATTCTAATTATAATACTTTATAGACAAACTCACATCTAATTATCCATACTTATTAGACAAACTCACATTGTAAATTATACATACTTTATAGACAAACTCACATTCTAATTATACATACTTATAGACAAACTCACATTTAATTGTAATACTTTATAGACAAACTCACATTCTAATTAACATACTTTATAGACAAACCACATTCTAATTATACATACTTTATAGCAAACTCACATTCTAATTATACATACTTATAGACAAACTCACATTCTAATTTACATACTTTATAGACAAACTCACATTCTAATTGTACATACTTATAGACAGACTCACTTCTAATTATACATACTTATAGACAACTCACATTCTAATAGTACATACTTTATTGACAAACTCACATTCTAATTATACATACTTTATGGACATACTCACATTCTAATAGTACATACTTTATAGACAAACTCACATTCTAATTGTACATACTTTCTAGACAACTCACATCTAATTGTACATACTTAAGACAGACTCACATTCTAATTATACATACTTTATAGACATACTCACATTCTAATATAATACTTTATAGACAAACTCATCTAATATACATACTTTATAGACAAACTCACATTCTAATTATACATACTGTGACGTCCACGGGACTTGAAACATCCGCCAACGAGAATGAGCCGAAACGATGGAGGCGGTTTATTTTTTTTATAACCCAAGGATGGCGGTTTTAATCGCTCTCCAGCAAACGGGACGAGGAAGGTGGCACGAGTCACTTTCACTGAGTTAATAATGTTTATTCTCTAACCAGAACGATAATAAGACTCGGCAAGAGGAGGGATCCGGGGGCGATTCGACGGGAGGTGTTGGGTTCGGGCGTGGGGGAAACACACAATTCCAATGGATATACAAATCTCAAACCTCTAAGGCGCCAGGTACAACACACACACACGCAACACACAAAATGTAGCTAGTGGTCAGGCTTGCCCGTGGTGTCGACGTAAAAGTCACTGGATTGTGCCGGACGAGCTGGCGTTGCGCCCGTCAGAGGCAGGAGACACGGTGGTGCCGAGGTTCCGTCAGCCTTCCGCGCAGAACCGCGGTTTCCGGCCTGTGAGCTCCAACCAGCCACCGTGGTGCGGTTCCTGGTGGTGTCGACCTCCTGGTGTAGGCCCAAGACCGCTCACAGCCGCCAGGGAGCCAGTTCTAGCGCCAAGATGCGAGCAGGAGAGGGAGGCAGGTCCGCCTGCCGTTCGGTCCGTACTCGCGAGCCAGCAGAACCCGAGAGCCAACGAGGTGAGGCACGAGCACCAGCAAGGCCACGAGACACGACGAATCGAGGAACGAACAAGCGCAACCAGAGAGAGAGCTCTGTGTGCCACCTCGACGAGAGCTTTTCCTTTTTCCCTCCTCCTTCCCCTCTCCCAACCAGATCGCTTTTTCTACTCGAGTCCTCGTCACTCCCAATGGAGCCCTTTTATTGCCCTCTGCCTGTTTGCCTTCCGTCAATCGTGATCAAGGGGCGGAGCCATCCGCAGCACCGTCCTGTTACGTCACGGCAAGCCTACAGGAAATACTAAAAGGGGATACGCATAAAAACTTACCCTAACCCGTCTCCCTATCTAATTACGTGACATCATTTCCCCTTAAAGAAATGGACATTTACTAGACAATTTATCACCACTGAATTGCTACTTATAACATCGAGATCCTGGTACAACTCGAACAGCATGGATACCTAATTAAACATCCTAATTTCCCTTTGAATGCATACCCCCCCCCCCCCCTCAGAGTAACAATACTTTATAGACAAACTCACATTCTAATTATACATACTTTATAGACAAACTCACATTCTAATTGTACATACTTTATAGACAAACTCACATTCTAATTATACTACTTTATAGACACACATTTAATACATACTTTATGACAAACTCACATTCTAATTATACATACTTTATGACAAACTCACATTCTAATTATACATACTTTTATAGACAAACTCACATTCTAATTGTACATACTTTATAGACAAACACATTCTAATTATAACATACTTATATACAAACTCACATTCTAATTATACATACTTTATAGACAAACTCACATTCTAATTATACATACTTATAGACAACTCACATCTAATTATACATACTTTATAACAAACTCACATTCAATTATACAACTTTATAGATGTACTCACATTCTAATTATACATACTTTATAGACGTACTCACATTATAATTATACATACTTTAAGACAAAACTCTCATCTAATTATCATACTTTATAGACGTACTCACATTCTAATTATACATACTTATAGACTACTCAACATTCTAATTATACATACTTATAGACGTACTCACATTCTAATTACATTCTTTATAGACGTACTCCATATAATTGCAAATACTTTCTGACTACTTACAGGTGTGTTTGTGGCTTATCTTGGCACCATTTTGTGCAGGCATCCATCCATTGGGACCATACTCTGTGCAGAGTGTTAGTGCTGCCTAAGCATTCTCCTTGGCTATTGGGTACAATTCTGGACAGGTCACCACTCCAACACAGTATACCAGCAAGCTGGCTCTCATTTTGCAGACCTCGGAGGATACAGGCAGAGTCAACCCCACCTGGTATTAATTCAACAGCCGAATGGGATTTGAACTCAGGATCCAAGATCCCAAGCCCACCACCCTACCATTAAGCCAACACCAAGACTTAGACAAACAGAAACAGACGGACCCAAATGCAATACCCTCTTCCTCTGGCGAGGGTAATAATAATCTTATCCTTTCCACTCCATGATTTTATTTCACAATATTCATAACTTCCCTATATAACTAGTTTCTAACATTGAAATTGTGGGTCAATCTGAAAAGGGATTTTAAATTTTTTTAGTTGATACAGATGCCCTCTCTCACCTTTTCCCTTCCCTTCCTTCATGAATCATTTAAATTGGAAAATTTTCATTCAAGAGATAAGTGATGAGTCACATATACATTAAAAAAAAATATATAATATATATAATATATTATGTTATTTACATGCAGGTGAATTTGGTGCATTTTAACGATTGAAGGGTTGGGTTGTTTCGTGTCCCTCACAACAGTATGATTCTTCTATGGAATGATCAAACACACTCCTTGTGACACACACACACACACACACACAACACACACCACACACACACAACACACACACACACACCACACACGTGGTGGGGCATGCTTGCAGATACTGGTAGGCCATAATACATCCGGACCTAGCTTCTTCATCCGTGCTACAGAGCTGGGATAACTTCATTTCTTTCACAGTAATTATGAAATATTACACTTTTTTCAAACATCTTTATCCCATAGCGAAATATTGCACATAAATCGAAAAAGTATGGATAAAATCACAGCTAAGAATATTGAATGTTAGTGAACTCACTGATAAATTTTGGTGAATGGGAAAAAGCATTATAGAACATTGCGGCACAACTGCAGCTAATTAGCGCAATTGACCAATCACAAGTGACTTTCTATCCAGCATGACCACCGATAAAGACAATAGTGTGATGCCTACATATGATGACTCAGATAAGAAGACTGCCGAGTTTTTGACAAAATTTTGTGTTATGCACGTTGTTTTATCAACAAAGAGTAATTTAATTCAGTTAACAATGGATCATCATTTTTGACTGATTGTGAGCAGTACAAGAGCCAAGTTGCCACGGACACGCAGCTGATCTCGTTTAGATTTCGACGATAACACAATGGGCGTCACCCTCAACCCGACAAATGAAAATAGGATATCATTAAGAGTGTACAATCTTCTGTGATGTCATAAAGTCAGGAGGAAGGCCAAGGATCAAAACAGAAATCTAATGCTCAAGGTGTGGCTTTCAAGGGATCTTTTCATTCTTCCCTTGTTAAGACGGAGTGCCCCCAAGGCAGTGGCTGACCAGTCCTATTCATAATCTTCATCAATGATACTCTCGACACTCTGAAAAATATCTTTATCTCTTTAATGATGATTCACCCTCCCGTGAGACCCTCATCCTTCAGATAGGCAGCCTCTTCCATTTCTCAGACTTGATATAATCACAGCTGGTCAACACTGGATATGTCAACAGCCACAAATTCCACACTCACCCTATCTCTCCAAAAGGACCTCTGGAAAACCCACCCACTCTACTTTCTCTAACAACCTCACAAAACCACTGAATAAAAAAGTTCACTACAAAGTTTTGAGGCACTCACACATTAGCTATGATCATTTATGGGCAACCATATTTCCAACGTGGCCTCCAAAGCTCATCCCCAACTGGGCTCCATGCATCGTACAAGCCCCCTCATTGCACACCGAACTCCTAATCCACCTACAAGGCTTCGCTGCAGCTATGTAAGTAGACTCCGCTGTGTGCTGCTCCCTCTCTCAATCTTCGGCCAAACTTATGCTGTGAAAACAAGGCTTCAAAATCATCAAAATCTCTCGTGATGAATGCCGAGTCATGGGCCATCACTTCCATCGCAAACAAGCTCAGCATCCCTCGTCTCTACCGCATCCTTTCTGGTCTTGCACCCTCTGCTCTTTTCCCCAGGTCTGCAGGGACAACGCAGTCCACCATCAACCTCCTTAATGTGGAAACTCCCAAAAGTGCAAATCACTGCTTACCTCTACGCATTCATTCTTGTCTTCTCCACCCTGTGGAACCAACTTTCCACATTCTCTTCAATCTCATTCTCCCTCCAGATCCGCAACGAAAGCTGTTCACCACAA
>CM068963.1:48497622-48525948 GCA_035128595.1 Eptatretus atami | reverse complement strand
AGCCTCCACATTCTAATTATACATACTTTATAGACAAACTCACATTCTAATTTACATACTTTATAGACAAACTCACATTCTAATAATACATACTTTATAGACAAACTCACATTCTAATTATACATACTTTATAGACAAACTCACATTCTATTATAACATACTTTATAGACAAACTCACATTCTATTATACATCTTTATAGACAAACTCACATTCTAATTTACATACTTTATAGACAAACTCACATTCTAATATACATACTTTATAGACAAACTCACATTCTAATTATACATACTTTATAGACAAACTCACATTCTAAATTATACATACTTTATAACAAACTCACATTCTAATTATACATACTTTATAGACAAACTCACATTCTAATTATACATACTTTATAGACTTACTCACATTCTAATTATACATACTTTATAGACGTACTCACATTTAATCTATAACATCATTATAGACAAACTCACATTCTAATTATACATACTTTATAGACGTACTCACATTCTAATTATACATACTTTATAGACGTACTCACATTCTAATTATACATACTTTATAGACGTACTCACATTATAATTGCAAATACTTTCTTGACGTACTTACAGGTGGTGTTTGTGGCTTATCTTGGCACATTTTGTGCAGGCATCCATCCATTGGGACCATACTCTGTGCAGAGTGTTAGTGCTGCCTAAGCATTCTCCTTGGCTATTGGGTACAATTCTGGACAGGTCACCACTCCAACACAGTATACCAGCAAGCTGGCTCTCATTTTGCAGACCTCGGTAGGATAACAGGCAGAGTCAACCCCACCTGGTATTAATTCAACAGCCGAATGGGATTTGAACTCAGGATCCAAGGATCCCAAGCCCACCACCCTAACCATTAAGCCAACACCAGACTTAGACAAACAGAAACAGACGGACCCAAATGCAATACCCTCTCCTCTGGCGAGGGTAATAATAATCTTTATCCTTTCCCACTCCATGATTTTTATTTCACAATATTTCATAACTCTCCCTATATGAACTAGTTTCTAACATTGAAATTGTGGGTCAACTGAAAAGGGATTTTAAAATTTTTTTAGTTGATACAGATTGCCCTCTCTCACCTTTTCCCCATTCCCTTCCTTCATGAATCATTTAAATTGGAAACATTTTCATTCAAAGAATAAGTGATGAAGCTCACATATACATAAAAAATATATATATATATATATATATATATATGTTATTTACATGCAGGGAATTTGGTGGCATTTTTACGATTGAAGGGTTGGGGTTGTTCTGTGTCCTCACAACAGTATGATTCTTCTGTGGAATGATCAAACACACTCCTTTGTGACACACACACACACACACACACACACACACACACACACACACACACACACACACACACACACACACACACACACACACACGTTGGTGGGGCATGCTTGCAGATACTGGTAGGCCATAATACATCCGGACCTACTTCTTATCCGTGCTACAGAGCTGGGATAACTTCATTTCTTTCACAGTAATTATGAAATATTACACTTTTTTCAAACATCTTTATCCCATAGCGAATATTGCACATACAGTGGGGAGAACAAGTATTTGATACACTGCCGATTTTGCAGGTTTTCCCACTTACAAAGCACGTAGAGGTCTGTAATTTTTATCATAGGTACACTTCAACTGTGAACGACGGAATCTAAAACAAAAATCCTGAAAATCACATTGTATGATTTTTAAATAATTAATTTGCATTTTATTGCATGAAATAAGTATTTGATACATCAGAAAAACAACTTGATATTGGTACAGAAACCTTTGTTTGCAATTACAGAGATCAGACGTTTCCTATAGTTCTAAACCAGGTTTGCACAGACTGCAGCAGGGATTTTGGCCCACTCCTCCATACAGATCTTCTCCAGATCCTTCAGGTTTCGGGCTGTCGCTGGGCAACACAGACTTTCAGCTCCCTCCAAAGATTTTCTAATGGGTTCAGGTCTGGAGACTGGCTAGGCCACTCCAGGACCTTGAGATGCTTCTTACGGAGCCACTCCTTAGTTGCCCTGGCTGTGTGTTTCGGGTCGTTGTCATGCTGGAAGACCCAGCACGCCCCATCTTCAATGCTCTTGTTGAGGGAAGGAGGTGTTGGCCAAGATCTCGCGATACATGGCCCCATCCATCCTCCCCTCAATACGGTGCAGTCGTCCTGTCCCCTTTGCAGAAAAGCATCCCCAAAGAATGACGTTCCACCTCCATGCTTCACGGTTTGGATGGTGTTCTTGGGGTTGTACTCATCCTTCTTCTTCCTCCAAACACGGCAAGTGGAGTTTAAACCAAAAAGCTCTATTGGTCTCATCAGACCACATGACCTTCTCCATTCCTCCTCTGGATCATCCAGATGGTCATTGGCAAACTTCAGATGGGCCTGACATGTGCTGGCTTGAGCAGAGGGACCTTGTGTGCGCTGTAGGATTTTAATCCATGACGGCGTAGTGTGTTACTTATGGTTTTCTTTGATACTGTGGTCCAGCTATCTTCAGGTCATTGACCAGGTCCTGCCGTGTAGTTCTGGGCTGATTCCTCACCTTTCTCATGATCATTGAGGCTCCACGAGGTGAGATTTTGCATGGAGCCCCAGACCGAGGGAGATTGACTGTTATCTTGAACTTCTTCCATTTTCTAATAATTGCGCCAACAGTTGTTGCCTTCTCACCAAGCTGCTTGCCTATTGTCCTGTAGCCCATCCCAGCCTTGTGCAAGTCTACAATTTTGTCCCTGATGTCCTTAGACAGCTCTCTGGTCTTGCCCATTGTGGAGAGGTTGGAGTCTGATTGATTGAGTGTGGACAGCTGTCTTTTATGCAGATAACGAGTTCAAACAGGTGCAGTTTATACAGTAATGAGTGGAGAATGGGAGGCTTCTTCAAGACAAAACTAACAGGTCTGTGAGAGCCAGAATTCTTTCTGGTTGGTAGGTATCAAATACTTATTTCATGCAATAAAATGCAAATTAATTATTTAAAAATCATACAATGTGATTTTCAGGATTTTGTTTTTAGATTCCGTCTTTCACAGTTGAAGTGTACCTATGATAAAAATTACAGACCTCTACGTGCCTTGTAAGTGGGAAAACCTGCAAAATCGGCAGTGTATCAAATACTTGTTCTCCCCACTGTAAATCGAAAAAGTATGGATAAAATCACAGCTAAGAATATTGAAATGTTAGTGAACTCACGTGATAAATTTGGTGAATGGGAAAAAGCATTATAGAACATTGCGGCACAACTGCAGCTAATTAGCGCAATTGACCAATCACAAGTGACTTTCTATCCAGCATGACCACCGATAAAGACAATAGTGTGATGCCTACATATGATGACTCAGATAAGAAGACTGCCGAGTTTTTGACAAAATTTTGTGTTATGCACGTTGTTTATTCAACAAAGAGTAATTTAATTCAGTTTAACAATGGATTCATCAGTTTTTGACTGATTGTGAGCAGTACAAGAGCCAAGTTGCCACGGACACCGCAGCTGATCTCGGTTTAGATTTCGACGATACACAATGGTGCGTCACCCCTCAACCGACAAATGACAAGATAGGATATCATTAAGAGTGTTACAAATGCTTCTGTGATGTCAGTAAAGTCAGGAGGAAGGCCAAGGATCAAAACAAGAAATCTAATGCTCAAGGTGTGGCTTTTCAGGGAATCTTTTCATCTCTTCCCCTTGTTAAGACTGGAGTGCCCCCAAGGCAGTGGTCTGGACCCAGTCCTATTCATAATCTTCATCAATGATCTCTCCGACACTCTGAAAAATCATCTTTATCTCTTTAATGATGATTCAACCCTCTGCCGTGAGATCCCTCATCCTTCAGATAGGCAGCCTCTTCCATTTCTTCAGACCTTGATATAATCACAAGCTGGTCAAACACTTGGAATATGTCAACAGCCACAAATCTCACACACTCACCCTATCTCTCCAAAAGGACCGTCTGGAAAACCCACCCATCTACTTTCTTAACAACCCTCAACAAACCACTTGAAAAAAAGTCACTCAAAGTTTTGGGCCTCACCATTAGCTATGATCTTTATTGGGCAAACCATATTTCCAAGATGGCCTCCAAAGCTAGTCCCCAACTGGGCATCCTGCATCGTACAAAGCCCCTCATTGGCACACCTGAACTCCTATCCACCTACAAGGCCTTCGTCTGCAGCTTGATGTAGTAGTGACCTCCCCTGTGTGCTGGCTCCCCTGCCTCACATCTTGCTCAACTTGATGCTGTGAAAACCAAGGCCTTCAAAATCATCAAAATCTCTCGTGATGAAGCCGAGTCCATGGGCCTATCACTTCTCCATCGCAGACAAGTCAGCGATCTCTCTGTCTTCTACCGCATCCTTTCTGGTCTTGCACCCTCTGCTCTTTCCCCAGGTTTCTGCAGGGCACACGCAGTCCACCATCAACCTCCTTATGGTGAAACTCCCAAAATGCAAAATCACTGCTCACCTCTACGCATTCATTCCTGTCTTTTCCCACCTGTGGAACCAACTTCCACATTCTCTTCAATCTCATTCTTCCCTCCAGATCTGCAAGAAAGCTGTTCACCACAATCTCAGATCATCCCCCATCCAAAACGATGATCATCTTTTCTACCCCAGTTAATCACCCACCACCACCACCAAGCCCACCTCCTGAATTTATGGTTTTCCCTTCCTTAGTGTTTCCTTCTGTATCCATCTTGTCCACCCCATACATACTATGCTTCCCCTCATTCCTCCCCACATCCCTTACCTTATCCAGACCTCCCTCAATTTTATCCCTCTAATCTGCTGTTGGCATTTCCCCCCTCTTTCTACTGTTCCTTTTGTTATGTTGCTTCCTGATCTATTCAGTGTTTTAACTCTTCCACAACTCTGTATACAAAAAAAAAAATTTAAAAAGTGCGAATGGTCTGAATTCACAAATGCCATGACACGTTCGTTGATTGGTTGTTCAGCTTGGCTCACCCCCATCTTTGGGTTTATAGGAGGATTTTCATGCCTGGCTTATCACCATTAAGAAAGATTAGCAGAGGCACGTCTTGTTACGTGTTGCGAACCAAAACTTTGTCAATTACTTCTTTCAATTAAAAGTTGGAGAATTCAGCATGGATTATTTTGATTTTACACCAACTGCAAGTCTTTACGTGTGCTAATACACAAATATAATTTGTTTGTGTAGAACATGTTCAACTTAACTCCTGAGAAGGTAACTGAACAGATTCTGTGCAGTCGGTGAGTGAAGGATTCAATGTTGTTGGTTGGTGTTTAAAAGTCCAACATTTTTCATACTTAACGTGTAGATGACCTAAGGTCTATTTATAGTGAACCATTCTTGCCATCCTTACCATTCCAGCAGAAAGAATGGTAGATGTATGGAATGACGGATGTTGCATTCCATGTTTCTCATGTTGCTCTTAGAGGATACTTTGAGTCGAGTGACAATGGGACGTGTATGACTTGTGCACACGAATGCCAAGCATGCGACGGTGATGCCCACCATTGTGTCGGCTGTACCAGTGGCATGGTGCTACAAGAAGGAACGTGTCGGCACGAATGTCAGCCACGATATTTCTTGGATAGGCTGGGCAGCTGTCACCGCTGCCCTCTGCATTGTGAGCATTGTACGAATGCTTCATCCTGCACTGGTAAGTTCACTCAGACCCAGATGTGTACATGACTTCATGTCGAATGTTGTTTTCAGGTGTAAAGTGCTGTAATGTAGAACAAATGTGTATCATTTTTCCTGTGTGTATCGCACAACAAATAAGATGTGAAAGTTAAATGTACTTGACGAAAGATATTGATCCAGACATTACAGATGGAATACGTATCTTTCTGTACCCACAGAATGCAGCTTCTTGAACTCTCTACTCGAAGGCCGGTGCTATGCAACATGCCCCTTCGGCCATTTTGAAGGCACGGGTGCCAATGACGGCCACTGCGTTCCATGTCATACAAGCTGTGCCTCTTGTTCTGGCCCTGGAGTGATGAATTGTGAGGCCTGCCCCCCTCATTTTCCTCGTCTGTTTCAAGGCCAATGCCTCACTGAATGTCCACAGGGCATGTTTTATAGCACACACAGTGTAGACTGCCAAGGTAACCTGTCCTTTATTGGCACAATTATTGCCAAACCAATCAATCATTCTTTCATGTATTAATCGCTTTAAGTTGGTTATACCGCTGAACAAACTGATCTTGTGCAATTACTATCGGCGGTGGATTCTAAACTGAATTCGACATGGCTAAAGCTGCCATTGTGGTGACATTTAGGCAGGTTGTTGCATCAAAGAATACCTAATCATTAAATGTAGGCCTTTCACCAGCTTCACCATCTGCTGGAACCTGCTTGTGGATATTAACTATCAAACAGTACCTTTTAAAAGGACTTGGCCCTTGTTCATTTGCAGTACCTTTGAAAAGACTAGACCAATCACATTCAAAATTCCTCTATTCTTCGGGTTGCTGCTTCAGCAGCATGTCCAAGTGTGATTAAACAATAGCCAGGCACTCTATATGAAAGACAGCCACAAAAAGAGTGTGCAAGGGTCCATGTAATTGCACCCTCATCAGCAAATCAAAAAATTTGATTCAAAGCTCCAGCAGATGAGTCCTTTTATCCAGCTCTTAAAGCATTCAGGATACCATGAATGAAAGTGAGTGGAAATCACAAACACCTTCACTGACAAAACAGAAGAAGCAAAGATCGCAGAGAAAGAGATTTTTTTTTTCAATGACAACACTTAAGGGGATTGTCTACGCTTTAAGTACCGGTCTTGGATGCATGTTTGTGTCTCCAGGTTGGACCAGCATGACCAAAGTAGCTTATAGTTCATTAACAACATTTTCACACATCTGCATTTGCTATACATACACACGAATGTAGGGAAACAAATAAATGTAGCTAACATTTTAAGGTCAAAAACAAAGCTTCTTATGACATTTTAACCTCAAGCATTCTCATTTGTTTTTTGTTCACGGACAATTCAAATATATTTTCATGTGCAGCAATATCCGCTCCCTCCCGGAGCGAATGATGGTGTCAGTGAATGGGTTAACCAAAACCACGTTATTGGTAAAATGTCGTTTGGATGTCACCAATATGAGCAACATATACACTTAATGTGTGCAGTTAAGTACAAATACAAACGTAAACATTCATGAAATTTGTACTTTTTGTGACTTGTGATGAATATGCTTCACACAATTTACCAATATGTATCGTTATGTCGTGGTTAAAAGGACTTGAATGTATGTATCGTCTCTCCCCACTCTCAGGGGGTAAGGCACCAAGCATGGAAGCAAACTTTGGTGAAGATCAGCCATACATACATACATACATACATACATACATACATACATACATACAATATTGGCATATATTAGTATGATAGTAAACACAGATTAATGTTAGATACTAGCAGGGGTTCCCGTTGTTGCCCGGTGCTGTTCTAATCCTTTTGGCATTTTGAAGAAATCAAATTTTGTTGTTTTTTTTTGTATTTTTTTGTGGGGGCCGAAAACACTTCCCTACACCAACTCAGGAATGGGGTCGGGGATCATTTACTATCACTTCCTACATAGCTACAAAGGCTTCTGCACTATCGGGCGATTAAATATATATGTATATATGAAACCTTTTTTTTTGAAAATTTACAAAATTGGTTTTTGTCGAAAACACTCCCCGACATTCATTCATTGATGAACCTCAAAGTTTGACGAAGATCCGTTTGGCAATCTCTGAGAAAAATGGCAACACACACAGACAGACAGACAGACAGACACACAGACAGACAGACAGACAGACACACAGACAAACATCTCTCATATTGTTTAGATTTCCTTTAAGTTTCCTTTAAATACAAAGTGAAACATGTTCTATGTTGCAATCAACCGGCTGAGTTTCTTTATTGCAATATGGTGATTGTAGGATGAAATCACGACTCCATTGGATTGGCAATGGCAAACCATACAGTGTTCCTTGCTGTGGGGATCTGCATCAGTATTATAACCACAACCAAATAATGGCAATGCAACCTGCAGATTACTGCATATCATACAAATTAATGAATGAATGTGTAGCTTGAAGTGTTTGGTGTTTCACAGACAAGGTGATTCATCAACATATGTGCCATCCCTTGGATGGATGTTAAATGGGTGTCCCGTCTTCCGGCATTAGTTAGTGGGCATTAAAGATTCCACAGTGTCCTTCACGAAGAGTATGTGAGCTATTGCTGGCACCTTGAAACAAATATTGAATTCCTGCCCTGACTTCCTGAGTCGGAGTCGTGACCTGACCAGGATTGTAGCCGAGTAACTGCTTCGGCAAAACCAATGTTCTGCATAGGAAATGGTATATGATAATGATGATGATGATGATGATGATTATTATTATTGGAGTGCAATTTGGTTTCTTCAAGAAAACGTACTCGAATGTCACAAAAATTACTTTGTTGCACAGCACAGCTTCTTTCTTCATCGAGTCACATTCTCAAAGGGAGCAGGTATTTACTGGTGTCTATATAATAATACTCTTGTCACATCTGTCTCTCTGTCTGTCTGCTGGGAACACAGGACAAAATAGACTGTGTTCAATTGTGTGTGTCTCTTTCCTGAAGTGCAGAGGGCTGATGCGGGTATGCTTTCGGGCACCTCTTCCTATCTGGGCTCGCTCTTGGCTGTCCATTACCATACTGAAGGCTTTTCTCTCTCTCTCTCTCTCTCTCTCTCTCTCTCTCTCTCTCTCTCTCTCTCTCTCTCTCTCTGAGGAGAGTGTCTGGCTGATAACTGGGTGCTCTGGGCTGTATGTGGTGAACTGGAGACAAGAGGAGAGCTTTGATGGTAAGATAGAGATGATGATCCCAACTGTGTGTCTCAGCACAGCGAGGAGAGAAGAAACAGGATTTCTATGTCACTGGCTGGGCTACCCAGTTGGATCTCTTAGAGAGAGATGAGAGTTCTGTCTTTCTGGCTGAACATCCCGGGTGTATCCCTTTGCGAGGTGTGAATGTCCGGCCTTGTATATGGCCAGTCCTCTGGCCCCCATCCACGTGGGTCTTGAGCATGCGCTCTCGGTGTCCCAGCTGTGCAAGGTAGCACACGTGGCTCATCTTCCATTGTGAAATCTGTGTTTGGTGCTTTGTTGATAGCTCTGCATCGAAAGGGAACAAGGGAGATAAAGTGAAAGAATGAAGAAAGTCTGTGTAGGCCAGTGTGTCTGGCGACCACGCCCAGGAGCTCTCACTAGATCAGCCCTTCTGCCTCGGACTGATTCTCGTTCGCTCTGGCTTTCCCTCAAGGGTTCCCTCCAGACTCCAGCTTTTTATCGGAGCTCCAGCAGTCTCGTTCTCACAGCACCCAGATGCGGCGTGCCGTTTTGAACTTGAACTCCGACTTTTATAGCCAAAAATGTGTTCTCCACCATTCCCGCATATCTCCCGATCCAATAGCTTCCCTATCAGTTGGCCGTTTGATCCGGCAAAGCCCAGTGGTTACCTCAAAGCTTGGCAGTGTGGCGGAGAGTGAAGGTTTTGGTGGTGTCAGTGCTTTCGGTGCCAGACTCTCAATAAGGTGTATTAAGCATTCCATTTCAAGTATAATCTCGATATTTGTGAAATTGTAGCTTGAATAGTGTGTTTTCTACCTTGGTGCCGAGATTTGGGAAGTGCTGCATGGCTGATGTTCAGCGGCATGCATACCGTCCGGCGCTGTTGTTTCCCGCCTCTTTGATGCTGTTCCGATGGTGAATGCAGTATTTTTCTGTGTGGCACGTGGTTGAAGTTTTTTTTTGTGTCGTGTTGTGTAAAGCATTTTGTAAAATGTGTTGGATCTCTGGTAGCTTGTACCTGTTGCTGTGTTTGAGCCTGGGGAGTAACTGCTGAAATCTATCTGTCCGGGTTCTTCTGGACATCTTTGTTCTTTGTTCCTTTCACACTTCTTTCTAATTTTTTTCACTTGTCTTTATTGATTGTAATTCTTGCTTTTTCATTTGTTTTTGTCTCTTTTACCCTTTATTTCTCTCTTTGTTTATATGTCTGTCGAGGAGAAGTGAATTCTTGCAGAAAATTTTCTGTCGGACTCACTTCGCTGTGCCTGGATGGTTGGTTTGAGGGTTGTGGAGTAGCGGCTGAAACCCGAATCCTGTCCAGGTTCATCCTGATGACCTCCATCTTTGCTCTTTACTAATTCAGGTTCCTTCTGATGACTCTAATGCAGTAATTGGTCTTCCATTTTATTGGATGCATTGTGGAGATGGAGAGAGAAAGAAAGAGAGAGAGAGATAGAGAAAGAACCACAATGGGGTTGATGCTATTACAAGCACAACACATGGTCCCTTCCCATGCTGAACATTGGATTACCAAGTTAGCTACACAATATACTATGAAAAAACTATACTAGGTTCTTTTATGTTCTTTGGTACATGCGACCACGGAGGTATCTCAAAACCGTCACAATATTATTTGTTCACTCAAGTGACTTTCTGTAAAGCACAATTAAAGTTGTTCGTCAACTCCAACCTGGCAAATCCATTGAAGCAATATGGCCAATTGCCTCATACATTGATAAATTTTATCTGATTCTAATTCCATAACAGAAGATACCACAATCTCCTGCAGATTGTCACATCTCGTGCTGGACATGCACGGGCACCAAAGCGACAAAGTGCTCGGTGTGCCGTGCCGGCCTGCGAAAGAATGCTGATGGACTGTGTTCAGCACAGCCTAATCCATGTTCCAATGGGCAGTTCGAAGAAACAGAGACGGGATTATGCCACCCATGTCACTCGGTGTGCGCTACATGTGATGGTGACACAGCACAAAACTGCTTGAGCTGCGGTAATGAATCCGTGTTGTACGGTGAGTACAGGTTCAGTGAGTCATTCTTGGAGTAAAGCATCAATAAGAAAAGCAGAAAATGTTTCGTCACTGTCATATTTATTTATCATGATGATGTTTAATTATGCATCAATAACAGTATTAGTATTACTGTATTATGCTACGATATAATTGTATTTATAAATACTCAGCAAACACTGTAAACAAATCAAAGAAAGAATCAAGAAGACGGTGAAAGAAAAGGAAATTTGCTGTTAAAAATTTCTGTCAAGTTATCCAGTTCCGTCAAGTCGTGTCCGATTTCCGGTGAAATTCATGATCAGATTTCTCCAAACATCCTGATTCTACACTGCTTCCCAAAGATCTTGTTTGTCTTGTCAGATGTTTGTTTTTCCAGATCTTTGTCAATCCTGACATTGCTGTTCTCTCAAATAATCAGGTCAGGTATGGGATCATGCACCGGAGCAGCGCGTCGCTGCATCCACTTTCCACTGGTACTTCAGGGGCCTCCATCTGGCCATCCCCCAGGCAGATGCCTGGCCTATCCCTATCTCCTTGAGATGCTGATCAACCTGCTGCAACCATGAGGCACGTGGTCGGCTCGTTGGCCTCCTCCACTCATGAGGCTCCCTCGCTGTGAGAATCTGGTGAGCAGGATCAGCATCAGGAAAATGAGCCACATGTCCACACAGCTGCAGCTGACGCTCAACGACTATTCAGGTAACAAATCTCATTTGAGTCTCTCTCAGCAACCGCTCGCTGAACACAAAGTCTGACCAGCGATAGCCAAGGATTCTCCGAAGAGACCTGGTACCAAAGGAATTGTCACCCTCTCAGATCCCTGGTCAGAGTCGAAGTCTCTCATCCGCAAAGCAAGATTGGAAGCACCACGGACCTGAAGACTTGGACATTTGTCTTCCTGCCCAGGTACCGACAGCGCTACACCCCATGATCCAGTGAATCCATGATTCCTCAGGCCAGACCCAGATGTCTATTGACCTCTGACTCACAGCCAGCAGAGACACAGCCAGCAGAGTGTTGACCCAGGAAACCTGTAATCCCAGTGGCTCCAACTCCTCGTTAAGCACTTTGAGGGCCCCCAAAGGATATCTGGAGTCACCACAAAGATGACTGCATCATCTGCAAAGATCTAGGTCAGAGATCTTGACATCCCAAACAATGCACCACAGCTTGATCTCTCCGACATCCTCCCCAGAATCCAGTCTATACAAGTGCTGAAAAGTGGGGCACCAGTACACACCCCTGTCGAACTCCAGTAACAGCTGAAAATAAGTCAGAGATGGTACCACCACATCTCACAGCACTCTCAGTACCAGAGTATAGTTCAGGCGTCAGATTGATCAGTTTTGGTGGCACCCCATGAAGACACAGTATCCTCCAGAGGACATCCAAATTCATTGAATCGAACGCTTTGCAGGGATCAACAAAGGCTGCAAGCAGCCCCTGCTGAAACTCTCGTCTGCGTTCGGTGAGGACCCGAAGAGCAAGGATAGTCAATCGTTGACCTCTTTGGTGTAAAGCCTGACTGCTCTGGATGCTGGTGTTCAAGCAGATGGTGGTGAACACCTTCAATAATATCCAAGCCCAAAGACCTTGCACGGCACTGACAGCAGTGTCACCCCTTAAGTAGTTGTTGCAGTCCTGGCGATCACATTTCCCTTTCCAGAGAGAGACAACAAGGCCCCTCTTCCAGTCAGTTGGGATAATGCCTGTGTTCCAGGCAGAGCACAGAACTGCATGCAACGACACGAGTACAGCATTTCCACCAGCCTTGAGAAGTTCAGCATGGATGCCACAGATCCCTGGAGCTTTACTCCATTTCAACCGGTTCACTACAGCCTGTGTTTCCACAAACGAAGGTGGATCACAGTTGATTGGAGTGTCAGCATTTAGGATAGTAACACCCCTGCCATCCAACTCGACAGCTGGTGGATCAGTCTGGTACAACTGCTCAAAGTAACCGGCCCAGCGGGCCTTCACTTCGGACTCCACTGTCAAGAGCCTACCACCCGCCGCTCTAACTGCAGTACACCGAGGGATGGGCTTGGATGAACGCAATGCATTAATTCCCCTGTAAGCAGGACGAGTCACTTGACCACAGGTGATGCTCTACCCCCTCACAGATTCCTCACACATAGGCCTCCTTGTCCACCCTTAACGCAAGTACAGCTTTACGCCGCAGCTCTCTGAACAGCTCAGCTCTGCCATTAAGCGCCTGTGACCGCATGCCTGCTAAGCAATGTCAGTCAAGACATCCACCGGCAACATCAAGACGGTGGTCTTGAAGGCACTCCCAACTCTTCAGGATCCCTCAAAGCACACAGACCCCCAAATCTCCACTCAGCCTGTTTGCAAACTCCTCAGCTGTTCTCTCATCTTTGAGCTTCCCAACATCCAGCCTAGGCTGGGATGGTGCATTCTCCCAGATTTAAGCTGCAACTTCAGAGTTGCTACAACAAGCCTGTGGTATTATTGAGGAACTGAGCACTCCGGTAGACCTGCAGTTCTGGATCATCCTCCAGCACCATCAACGAGGACATGGTCAATCTCCTTTGCCACACGCCAGCGTTGGAATAACAAGTCTGCGATGTGCTTGTGGGCGCGGAAAACATGAACCAGCACCCCAAGTCCATGACTTCTCGCAAATCAAGGAACTTGTTCTATTCTGGTTCATAGTTCCAGACCCATGGGGACCAACAAACGTCTCATAACCATCCCTATCTGTTCCAGTTGATGCATTGAAATCCCCCAAGACTAGAAGAGTATCTCGCCTGGGGCACTAATCAACACAGACTCGGGCGTGGCAGAGAATGCGTCCTTCTGCTGAGATCACTAGCATCAGTCAGAGCATATACAGAGACCAGAGAAATGACACCCAAGGAGTGACAAATCCTTCGTCTCATAATACACTCATTGACCCGGTGTTACCTCAATTATCATTGGTGTCAGCTTATTGGACACAGCTCCAGCAACTCCTTGGGCATGGTAACCATCAGAGCGACCACACCAATAGTAGGTGTAACCACCCACCATGATATCGCCACTGTCCGGTCTCTGGACCTCAAAGAGTGCTGCAATACCTATGCTAATTCCAGCACCCACCCGAAGGGACCGCCTCAGGTTAAGCCAAGGAGATCGCCATCTCCAGTAATAACCGTCTATTAATGTCTCCTCCACACTGTCCATTCACTTCAATCTTAGAACCCAGGAACATGAAACTTTCCACTATTTCCATGTGACCGTCTCCCAATATGAACACGTTTATCTTCTCAGTTGACAAGGTTCTAGTCTTTTTTTAGGTTTAAATAAAGACCAGCTTCTACACTTTCCTTCTTCACTGTTTTCAGCAGTTTCATCAAGTCCTCTTTTCTTTCTGCCAACTGAGTGGCATCGTCAGCATACCTTGGATTATTGATACATCTTCCTCTCATCCTGAATCCAGCCTCTGTGTCGTCCAAGTTTGGTTTCCTCATGATATACTCACGATACAGATTAAACAAGTAATGGGAGATAATGCATCCATGTCTAACCTCTTTTCCAATTCCAAACCATCCTGTCTTTTCATACTCTGTTCTTACCATAGCTACTTATTTAGTGTACAGGCTTCTTCTCAGATATGTCAGGTGCTCAAATTTCCATCTGCCATTAAAGATGTGTTAATAACCTTATTGAAATGTTTTAGTTTATTTGGAGGACAATGCTCTGATGTTATCCATTTACCCTGCTTTCTCTTGTCCTCAGATCGTACTTGCCTTGACTCCTGTCCCACTGACCACTTCCTGAAAGTTGGCAAGAATGATCCGTGGAATGCTGTGTGCAGGCCATGTCACCGCACCTGTAGATCTTGTCATGGCCCAACACACAGAGATTGTGAAGACTGTCAGGACTGGGCCTTCTCACTTCAGGAGTCTTGCTTGGAGTCATGTCCTGCAGGGTATGTTGGAAATATTTGTATTTGCCATTTTGTCCGACTGAGGAATGCCAATAAGGGCACAAAAAAACTTTCTGACTCATTATTTTTACCTGGTGCGCTGGTAACTGCCCCCACTCTCTTAAAAGTTACATACTTAAAGCAATATATGTCATCCTAGAAATTCTCATAACCTGAGTTCATCCACATGGACGACAGATGAACTTACTCGCTGTAATACCTCCCCTGGCAGCTATTTTGAAACTGGTAATCCACACCGCTGTGAAGAATGCGACACTTCTTGCCGCACTTGTACTGGGCCGGGCCCTAGTGAGTGCACGTCGTGTGAGGAGGACTCTTGGCTTTTGGAAGGAGAACAGCGCTGCGATGATGCTTGTCCCAAATTTGGCTACTTTGCGGCCGATGCACAAACATGCCGTCGGTGCCATCTGAGCTGCAGGAGTTGTCATGGTGAGTGACATGCTTGAAGAAAGTTCAGCACTTAAAGCTAATGGTAGCATCATTTATTTTCTTCTACTTCATATTCTTCTTTTTCTTCTTTTTGGTCATTTACTGTCCTATTGTTTCTTGACCCCTTCTTCTTGCAGCACCCTTTAAATTGTATGTTTTGGCCTTACATGACTTTCTTTAGGGAGTATGAGTACCTATAATTCATCTTTGATTTGCTGACCTCTTCCCCTCCTTTCTATATTTCTCTAATGTGACTGCCATCCCTTCATGTCACACCATGATGAATTGGGGTGTGATATATGGGTAGGATTGGACAAATGGCCTTTTCTCCAGTCCTTGTGTGAAACTTTTTAAAAGTGTTTTTAATGAGCAACCAAGTCTTGCACCTCTTGCTTTGTAGGTGTGAGTCCACGAGATTGTGAGAGTTGTGATAAGGGAGCCAAGTTAAGTAATGGCATCTGCTATCCAATGTGCAAGGAGACCTATTATTACACTGACAAGGTAAGTTGGTTCTGCACACATCTCACACTGAAGTTATGTTGGTGGGTTGCATAAGGGGGAGGCAGCGAAGGGGGGATTTGCTCTGGTTGGTCTGGTTGGCCTCTTTGTGCTTTCCATCTCAGCACCTACCTCGTGATGTTGGGATCTCAGGTTAAGTTTCTGTATGGTGTGTTGTTTTGCTTGTTTGCTTACTTAACATCTTCGCTATTCAAGTGCATTGATGACTTATTTATATGTCTTGCATATAATATGTGTACAAGACCCTTGATGAGTCTTCACCTAGAGAAAGGAAGATGTTGAGTGTTCCACAATGGGACTCAATGGCATGTTTGAGATTGCTGTTGCATTGATTGATGGTGAGGAGACTGAAAGAATGTAGCAAGAGCACAACTTCAGCTATTGTGTCAATGAATACTACTGTGAATATCTACAGTAAACTGGAAGGGCACTCGGGAGAGCGCATACCTCCACCACGTAATACCTGATCCACGAGAACATATCAGGCCCAATACATTTTTATAATATCATGCTATACAGCACTATATCATTTTTGGTCTTCTCTCTCAATGGTGAAGAATCACTTTAAAAATTATATAATTCTCGTATCCAGATTCGGATCTTCACCAAAATCGAACCAATTTTTCTGTGCCGTACACCCAACATGTCCACCAAGTTTCATCCGAATCCGTCCCCAACTTTTTGAGATATCCTGTACACAAACAGACAAACAAATAGAGAGACAGACAGAAAGAGTGAAAACATAACCTCCTTCACCTTTGGTGGTGGAGGTACAGTAATAAACAACTTATAAGTACTCATTAGGATGGGAACCAAATGAGAGGACCCCCTTAACCCCAGCACCCAAATTCCAAAAGTCAGGTGTGACACCAGCATGCATGTCAGCACACTTCCCCTCTGAGTTCATCCGAATGCTGCATATTACAGGAATTAGGTCAATTTTGCTCCACGGCACCATTATATATCTGAACATGCTGGATGGACACGTCATAAGAGTTCGAAAAAATGCCTACCAATGAATATTGAGCGATAATCTTTAACCTTCTTCCTGTCATTAGTTCAGGGTCTTTAACGTTAGTTCAGTATGGTAGAGTTAACCATAGTTAACAATTTTACCCCAGTTGTTTCTACAATTTGCTGTCCCATGCACTTTTTCACACTGGAAAAATAATATTTACCCAATTGTAGTCTGGTTAGGTCTGTTATCTAGTTACCCCACGCACGTGAAACAAAAAGCGGGGTCAAGCAATTGGTTCACTTCTGACGGTCTGTCCTGTCTACAAACATCGGTTTATGATTGAGGAACAACTACATTTCATTTGAATGTTAGATTTTGAATACGAATCAGAACAATAATCAGAAAACAGATTTGTAGTTTAGCAGTACTTTGGCTCTGAATTTGTCCCAGTCTGCACATGTGCAGAGAGGAGTGAGATCATTTTTTATACTCTGTCTTCCTGTCTGCTAATCAAACGAGATTGAAAATCATTCAAACAGGAAACTTACTGCTTTTAAGGACGTCACAAGGATACAAACAACAGGCATAAGGAACTAACATAACGTGCTAAATAAGGCGGTGCATGAGACACTGTATCAACGGCGGTTTCAACCGACGGGATTATAGGTTTGCCGTCTCCCCATCCGTCCCACCTGTACTTTTTCACACTTTTTTTTTCCCATAACCGTTAACATATTCAACAGAAACTTGGTACATGGCTTTATTACGTTACAGAACAAGTTCGAGTTTCAGGGTGTTTCGTCAATTTTTCAGTTATGCCCTTTTTGGACTTAGAAAATATCATATCGGTAAGGGCAACTATCGCATGTATTGCAAATCAATTCTCTCTCTTGTTTTATTTTCATTGAATTATATATTTGAACACTGCAGAACACAAATCGCTTTTTTGATACTTTCAAAACCCTTCCATTCAGCAGTACTTGGACAAAATATTACAGCATTTTACGTCATCACGACCAATCAAATTTGCCACTCGTAGACCCCGCCCATGTCCTAGTTTCTCAAGACAGCGTGGGGTAATGTGGTCCATGAACTCTCTAGTTAATTACTGTGAGACTGACTAACATTTTAGTCCAAGTTGTAGTTCATAGAGGAGTCCTGCTCATTCTGCCATGCCTCTCTCACTTCTCCCCAATTCTTCTTCCCATGACAACTGCATCCTTCCCACCATCATTCAGGAGACATGTGAGCAATGTGACTCAGCATGCCGACGCTGTGATGGGCCTGGCAGTGATAACTGCCTGTCGTGTGACTATGGGCAGGCTCTCAACGTGTCATTGCATAAATGCAAGAACTGCTGCCCACATGATGCTACCAACTCAAAGCCTAATGACGATTGCTGTCACTGCCACCCAGGATATGGTCAGTAAAAATGTAGCTTTTGCCAACTTGCCAATAAGGAATATTCACATTTACCAATAAACAAATGTGATTAATTAATTTGTCACCCCAAACATTAAACGGCATAATTATTTGCTCTGTATCTATCTATCTCTCTCTCTCTCTCTCTCTCTCTCTCCTCTCTCTCTCTCTCTCTCTCTCTCTCTCTCTCTCTCTCTCTCTCTCTCCTCTCTCCTCCCCCCCCCCCCTCAAGGTCGGAACTTCTCAAGGTCTAACACGGCCTTTGTCCTTAGTTCAATGAAATATTGTCCTCATATGGGCTGCTGCAACACTTCCTACCCCTCATTATTGGATACTGTAGAATAGAAATCTCTAAACATCACTGACATTCCCAGAAAGAAGCTGAGGCACAGGGTTTGTTGCTGTCCATTTGAGACAGATTGGTGCCTCTGTTTTCTACTGCCCCCCCCTCCCCTTTTTGTCCTACTCCACCTGCTTTTTTAGTTTTCCACCTCTCCAGAGCCCCTCCAGAATGCATGTGTTCTTCAAATAACCCCCGTACTTGTTTAGCTTCAAAGATCCAGGCTTAATGTTCACCTCAACTCTTGGTCCTCTTTTCTCTTGCATATGAGATTAGTACAATCTGAGTTGGTACAATCCTACTCTTCCCTCCAGGGATTGAAGGTGGCAGCTCATTGCCATCTCATATAATCTTAAATTTCCACCCATGATATTTTCTCTCCCCCAGTTACTTTCTCACAACTATCTTCCTTCCTTCGATATAAGTGCTGCTTCATCAGGATGAAAATTACCACACTGCGGTTGTGCGCAAGCATTGAACAGCGCTGATACAACCATTATTCTAGTACACTGGTACTCATTTTGCCGACCTCGGAAAGGTGACAGGTTGAGTCAACCTCACCTGGTGTTAATTCAGTGTCCAACGGGGCTCAAACTCAGGACCCTAAGATCCCAAGCCAACCAGCCTAACCACTAAGCCAACACCAGGCTTTGGTGCTCTCTATCCCCATTGGGACCATACTCTGTACAGAGTGTGGTGCTGCCGAAGCAGTCTCCTTGGCTATTGGGTGCAATCCTGGACGGGTCGCCACTCCGACGCAGGATACTCAAATGACTCAGTCATCCCAACAAGCTGGTCCTCATTTTGCCGACCTCGGAAGGATGGCAGGCTGGGTCAACCCCCTGGTGAATTAATTCAGCGGGAAACGAGGCTTGAACTCAGGACCCTCGGATCCCAAGCCACCACCCTAACCACTAAGCCAACACCAGGCTGTGGTGATCTCTATCTCTATCTCTCTTCTTCTTCTTCTTCTCTTTCTGTTTCTCTTTTCCGTTCATTCATCCACCTACTTCTTTGTGTCCATTTTTTCCCTACCACCCTAATGTCAGCATGTTTTACTCTTCTATCCTCTATCACCTTCATTGCTCCTTGATATGCCGAGATTTTAACTTCAAAAAAGGCACCTTGTGGTCTTTAACTGGAATACAATGAAAGCTTCAGCCAGTGTGAACAGTGCACATGTTCTTGGGTACAACGATTATATAATCCCATGTATATCAAAGGTGTGATTTAATTTGCCAGAGTTGAAGGAAATGCCTTTGGCCGAGTGAACTCACTGAGACATCTGTAAGTTGTAACAGAATACAAATGTTCAGCTGTTAGTTAACTGTGCTGCTGAGGTTGTCTTGTTTTTATTTTATTTTAATATTACTACCTTCACGAATGATTCAGCCTTTTCTCATTCCTTTTCACAGACCACTGTGTGCCAGCACCCCCACCAATTGATGGTGATCCTTTCTTTGACCAGCTTGTAGAATGTATGGTTCAACCATTTACTTTCCCTCCACTTCTGCTGCTTGCATTGCTCATTCTGGGTGTGGGTGCGGTAACCACGATGCTGCTGTACATGCGATCTCACCGCCTACTTTGTTGGGCATCACGTCACACATACCAGAAGCTGGAAGGCAGCGAAAGTGAGGCACCGCGATATGAGGCGCAACGCGAGTGTGTGTGGCTGCGAGGGAGCAGGGCCGGAGATGTGGGTTTGGAAACCGACGCTTCATTTTCTAGAAGGGGAAGACATTTTGGTGACGATGGTGACGATTATGATGATGACATTGTATACACAGGACGAGATGGAACTATTTACCGCAAGTACGGGCTAGGTGGTGGCTGTGAGTCTGGTGACAGTGCAAATGAAGAGGATGATCTTTTCACTAGGCCGAACAAGCCATCACTTGATGGTCCATCTGTATTATGAGTCAGCAGTTGGTTTTCTGGCCTCTCACTGTGTAAAATGCTGGATTGGATTGGGACGGTAAACGATGGACTATAAAACACAACCTGGAGATCTTCAACTGTTCACCTTACATTCATCCTTTTCAACATCTCACCACAGTAAATAAATAACGGAGCCTGCAGCAAGCAGCCACGATTTACGAATTGTCGATATTCTAACATATGGATGTTCTACTTGTCTTCAGGATTGTTCTTTGCTTGTTATTGTAATGCGTCTTAACAGCTTTTTCTCATTTCGACTGCGTTGTTGCATTGTTAGGAAAAAAAAAGAAAAAAGTTTATTTATTAAGCAAAACAAGATTTCATGTTTTTCTTACTTTCCAGGCTGCATCCAGTTTGTAGTAAAAGTATTTCTTCCTATCAATCTGAGAACAAATTGCTTGTGTTATCCTGACGGTCATATTCAAACCTCACTTGATCTGCATTTGCTTCACAAAGTGTAAGAATTCTTTGGGTACGGTATGTGTGAGATAACTGTTTTGCTTGCAGCCTCCTTGTGAAATTTAATACGTGTGGAGCTCTCCATTGTTTTCATTGCGTTTCACTGTTACGAGAAGCAAATGTAGACGTTGCATCCCCTGAAATTGTTTGTTAATAGGTATTTAAACACAAGGAAATTAGAGGCAGGTGGAGGCCCTTCAGTCCATCATGCCTGCACCGCATCAACACCACACCAATTTATCAACACCGCACCAATTTATCAACACCAGATCAAAATAAGAAAGTACAAATTGTTTTTTTTTTGTTTTTTTAATTAAGTGGTTTTTTTGGAGCCCCCCCTTCTTTCCAGGGGAGGGGGCATGGCTTGGGTAAAAAACACACACCATTAATCACACAACACCTCTTTACGAGACCCCCACCAACTCCATTTAGTCCTCAGTGTTTGGATTATCAGAGGCATGATTACCTCCGCCACCGAAGGTGAAGGAGGTTATGTTTTCACCCCTTTCTGTTTGTTCATTGCCGGAATCCTTCGGATTTCGGCAATTTTGTTGGTCGGTTGTGTGTGTGTCATTTGTTTGTTTGTGTGCAGGATATCTCAAAAAGTTGTGAACGGATCTGGTTGAAATTTTGTGGACAGGTTGGGTGTGTGACAAAGGAGAATTGATTAGATTTTGGTGAAGATCCGAATCCAGTTCCGACTACTGGAATTTTTTACGTGATTCTTCACCATTGAGAGATAGGGCTTAAAAACGATATATAGAATGATATCTCAAAAATGTATTGGGACAGATATGTTCTCGTGGATCAGGCATTACAGGGCAGAGGTATGCGCTCTACCGAGAACCCTCATAGTTTTAAAATGTATCCTCATCCCAAACACGTAACTCATGATGCTTGGGATTCCAGAACAAATCCTAAATACTGCGTTGATTTGCTTCGTAGTTTATGTAAAGGTTTGTTGATGTTCCCTTCATTGCCTTGTTCTAATTGTTATTGAACAGCCACAATTATTCACACCTTCTTATAGAGTTAGACATGTGGGAAGTTTTGGCGAAAATCTTTCATAAACTGGCTGGTCAGGCCTTTGCCTCCTCTTTGCAATAATTTGCCTACTCTTTGTAAAAACACTGTGGATCTTTAACGTCCACCAGCTAATGCTTGCAGACGGAACATCCAGTTTGACATCCATCTGAGAGACGATGAATTCTTTTCATGCAGAACCCTGCCTGAGAAGCACCGATCCAAAAGTTTATTGGCGGGTTGAGAATGTTCTCAATTCTGGTTACATGGCCAATATTTAAAATGTCCACAACAGAGGTCTCTCTGGCTAACAGTAGAGTAGGTAGTTTCAAGTGGAAAATGTCCAATATAATGAATCAAAAGACCGAGGAGCATATATTATACGTCTACCTTATCAGGTGGAAAAGTCAGTGTCGAGTAGGCAGTGGGTATTGGAGTATACGCCGTGAACATCCTGCGAAGGATGGGATACCCAAGCTTTTGAGGCTAACAGAAGAAGAAAAGGCCTCTTGTTACTAACACCTAACAGAATCGGACTCGGCGGTGTCATGCTTAGAGTGCCCGCTCCGAGTTTGGGAGGTCAGTGGTCCAAACCCCATCTGAGTCATACCAAAGGCTTTAAAAATGGTATGTGCTGCTGCCTTGCTTGACCTTCAGCATTTAAAATGATAAGAGTAAAGACAATCCCCATAGGATGGCATTCATGGGGAGGAGGAAATTCCTCCTGAGGAAATGTCCTGCTGAGCGTGGTGAGAATAGCGGTGCCATTGTCGTGATGTTGCTGGTACCCAGAGTGTCCCAGGAAGTGATGGCAGTTCCCCCCAAGCTCAGTGGCTGTGTTTGTCTCGTCTAACAGTCTTGTGTTGGTGTGTGCGTGTGTGACAGCTCCACTACGAGCCTTAGATCCTGGTAAAAATTTAAAGTTCAGACATTATGCCTCACCTTGAGCAGAGTCAGGAGTAACGTTATTTATGATGAGTGAGAGGATGGAGGGAGATACATTAGAAAGTGTCTACCCAGTGATGTGTAACGACTTCATATACACCTCTCTTTTTGCTAACATCGATAACTTATCTTAATTACCTTTCTCATTTGTTGCAATTTCAATTGCCACCATGCTCGTTGGCTGGAAGTTTGTCTCAACAATAACCATTCATGGCGTTGTCGTCGTGAAGATATTGTGCGAGTTCCTTCCCTGCAAAAAATGTTCCATAGAAATTCACAGAAGGGTTGGGGAAGGTTTCCTTGTGCGTACGACATAACCATGGGTACTACCAACACGTATGCAAACGTTGGTGGAGATCGGGCGAAAATCGTAAGTCATCTCCCCCACCCCACCCCCATGGGGAATGCACCTTACGACAGCGATGAAGGGCGGTGGGCTGACTGGGAGATTGGAATGCAAAGACCTCCAATTAAACAGTCTCGATGAGAGCTCAGACATGCAAGGTGTTGTTCTGTTTATACATTCAATGTTTTTGTCTTTGCTCCTGCAGAGAGTTTTTGATTAAATCTGTGTGAATACACTTTTTAGAGCTTTTTCGAGATGTTTTCTGTGACCTTATCTCGGTGCTTCAAGTGAATCAGAATGCTTTTCCATTGGTCTGAGTGGTGAAAGCATTTGTCTTAATCACATCTGCCTTTGTTTGTTTTGTAACTACAATAAAGGCAAACATTTGTACTTTTGTGACAAAGTGAATTCATCACAATGTCCCTTGTCGATTTTGTTTCCCTTCCATGAGTTGGATTTGGGAAAAACGCATTATATATTTCATGCCAATTTGAAATTCCCTGGAAGATTGTTTTATAAATACAGTGTCTTAATAAAATGTGTACAGACTTTAATATTTAAAAAAAATGAACCAAATATGGTTGTGGGCCGGGTTCGGTAGCGAGGACGACCGCCAGATGGAGCAGTCGGGCCGTCTTCTACCGAACACCGGAATTGAAAGGTCGTCACCCCGGATAACTCCGGAGTCGACGGGTCGCTTAAAGGACGTGGTCGCCAATATTTCGACGGTGTGAGGTCGGGTCCACTTGTCTATTCCAATTTACCTAAGTACTCACGCCGTCTAACTACCGGGGAAGCCACACCCTCGGCCGACTTTGTCCGAACCGAGTCGCTGTTACACGACTCGGATCCGGCGTAACCGAGCGGAAGTTACCAAAGCCGCGCCGGACCAAATGACAATTTATGGCACAACCGGCCTCACTATTTCTCAAGCCTGCACCGTGCTGGGTCAATGGTAGAAATGACAAGCAACGAACTGGAACATTTAACAAGAGGGTTTATTTATAATAGGGAGGGAGACGCAGGGCAGACTTGATCACGAATATAATGCAATGTAATTTACGATGAACACAGGCACTTAAGTCTCTACTTACAGGACGGGCGCCACAGACACACACACACACACACCCAAAAGAAATGGGGCCGTTTGGCCTTTATTTGACCCTTCAGCTCAGGAGGGAAGGCGAGCTGAGGGTAAGAGTTCAGTCGGGAACCTTTCCGCCTCGTGCAGTCTGGTCGAGACGAGCTGGATCGGGGGGGGGCACTCGAACCTACACCTTCGTTGCGCACCAAGCACCAGGGACCGGGAATGACGCAACGGTCGCCAGCCAGCACGAGAACGGATGAGACGAGACGAGCACTTGCGGGCAAGACAAGAACGCCAGCAGATGAAGCGAGACGATCCCAGCAGGTAAAACGAGGGAAAACAAGGCGACGAGGCTTCTTCTTTCGCCAGCCGGATCGCCCCCACTATTATTCATTCCTCATGTGAGGTGGGAGGGGTCCGTCCTGAGGTAGCTCGCTTCCTCATTGGACGGGGGTGTGTCGGTGGCCTGCCCCCCAAAGAGGCTCTGTAGTAGTTTCTGGCATTCTGGCTTCCCATTGGCTGGAGGAAACGCTCCATGCCCTTCTTCGGAGCGGAGCCTTGATCTGAGGCGATAGAGGCTCCGCCCATGCCTTCAGCCAAAAACACGTGGGCAATGGAGTCGATGGTGCGAAGAAGTGAAGGGAATTGATGTATAAAACTAACTAGAAAATAACTCGCAGCGCACACATGAAATTCCCGTTAGACACAGGGGATGGATTCTAACTATACACATATACTTAACAAAATAACTAAACTTTGGGACTGCTGACTGTCAGTGTGCAAGAGGCTTCCAAATTCGTAACAATATAGCAGAGAAAGGGGCGATGTTGAGCGCTACTATGACTTAAACATGGTGTTAAGTGTGTGACAAAACGATTATGCGTTATCGGTCAGCTGTTACCAATAACACAGTGCAGAACAAGAAGCTAGTGTGGTTTTCGATATATAAAGTGTGTGTCTCAAATAGTACATCTTTACTAGAATGATGACCATGAACCCTTGTCTCACACCAGAAATTGCTGCAAGGGTTCTGACCAATAGGAAGTGCCTGCCCACACATCCACCATGTTTAGGAGTCTATTTATAGATAAAAAGGTACTGCCAGATGAAGATGTAGTTTGCATGCAGTGGGCAGAGCCTGTGAAACACAAGGATGTCAGCTGCCACACTGTGGTGCACAGGTCAACCAGCCAACCTCTTTAGCAATGCCAGCTCAAGTGTCGGCCTGGCATCTTTTTTTCAAACAGGGTTCCAAGAGGTTAGAATCAAACTTCGTAGGATTGCTCCTTTCAGATGCATTTTAATCTTGAAACCTTTCTCATTAACTTTACAATTACACCACTGTACCTTCCTTTTCTGAAGTTTTCTCTTATAGCATCTGTAATTTCTCCTGAATTTCATTAGTTCCCATGTATATGTTAGTAAGCACAAATGGCCATTCTCTCCCCTCCTTTTACTCCGAGTGCCCTTCCAATCTCCATCCCTATTTCTTCTTTTACATCCACAAAACCTTGAACCCTTTTCCCACCTTATCCCTCTCCCTCCCCTTTATTTTCTCCATTTCATTTTGCTTCACACCCTGCTTACATCATCTATCTATAATTCCAGCAGTGTGTGTGTGTGTGTGTGTGTGTGTGTGTGTGTGTCTGTGACCGTGTTTCTCGACAACCACCGGTCTGATCTAATTGAAACTTGCCAGATATATTGCTGGGGCCCTGAGGATGTGCCTTTTCAAGGTTTGATATTAATCGGACAAGCGGTTCCCAAGTTATGGCCATTTATTTACCAACCAATGACAGGACACGGTGCTGCGTGGGCGTGGCCGATGGGGGAAGGGAACCTCAGCCGCGTTCCCCATTACAGGTTACAACGTACGGACTTCCGGATAATGATGACTTTGTGTATTCTAATAATTTCTCGATTTCTTATGCGCATTTATAGATAAACACAATGCCCCAAGTTATGATCGTTTTCATATTAGACGGTGCATAAATTTGGGAACATCAGAGTGAGCTGGTATGCTCCGAAGCAGGAAGTAATTTATTAATTTTTTTTGCACGAAGGTTTTTTTTTTTTCTCTCTCTTCTCTTTGTGTTTTTCTCTTGCGACGACATTGCGAAAAGGCAATCGTTGGCGCTAATTGAATAATTGGCCATTAAAACTAAATTGCGAATAATCGTAACTGCGATATGCGAACTTCCGGACAGTGAGGACTTAACTTCCGGATAGTGACGATTACTGTATTCTTTCTCGATTTTTTCTCGATTTATCGACTTACTGTATTCTTTCTTTCTCGATTTCTGTACTTTCTCGATTTCTTTCTCGATTTTCTTAAACACAATGCCATACCTGCCAACCCTACCGATTTGCGCGGTAGCCTACCGATTTTCTTAAGCTCCCAACGCATACCGATTTTGTTAGTCAGACATACCGCATTTGGAAATTGTTATTGGAAAAAAAAAAATAGTTGTGTTTTTAAGTTTTGCGTTCGTTTCTCACTGCCAAGATCAAGATCGTATTACACGTGGCTGCTTCTACATTCTACAAAACTCGTGCCTGACCTTGATTTCTTATCTCGTCAGCGATTGGTTATTGCCTCCAAACTAAGCATGACTAATGGGACGACAGGAAACAGTGGGCATTCATTTCAAGACAACGTGCCATTTTCCATTCATGATCAAAGACTGCAGTTAACAGAGAGAACTCATCGCTTCAGTGCACGACAACAAATGCAAACACCAGAAAAGAAAAAACCACCCCCACGCTGGGTCAACAAGTTTAAGCCAAGTTGGACAACAGAGTTCAAGTGTATCAAGGCTTCGCGTGAGGTAAACTGTAAATATGTTATGAAATCAGAGTGGCCAGTCATTTCATTCATAAAGATGTATCAGTGAGTTTATGTAAACTCTTGTGTACACGTATGGGCACATACAGTTAGAGCTTGGACAGTGAGTAATTTATGGAAACGTGACTGATGATCATGATGCCTTAGAAAAATAAAGATTGGTGAGTAGATCAACCATGTTAAGTTTTCTCTTTTTCACTCTAAAAAATATGTTGATATATTTCAGCTAACTGTGTCTCAAATGCAGGAGATGCACCATTTTGCTTCATTTTTTTGAAAAATTTCTGGGGGAGCATGCCCCCGGACCCCTATAGGGGCGCGTGCGACGCCAGCCTACCGCTTTTCCTTCAAAAAAGGTTGGCAGGTATGCAATGCCCAATCCAGTCGTCGTTTACGACAGTGAAGGAACGAAGCTGCGCGTCATGCACGTGCAATGGAATCTAACGAAGCACGAGCTGCTCGCTTGGCAGACAACATTGAACGCGAGGCAAGGCGTCGTGCAGCTGAAACGGATGAAGAACGAACTGCTCGCTGGCAGACAACACTGGACGCGAGGCAAGGCACCGTGCAAAGAAACGGATGAAGAACGAATTGCTCGCTTAGCAGACAACATTGAACGCGAGGCAAGGCGTCGTGCAGAAGAAACGGATGAAGAACGAACTGCTCGCTTGGCAGACAACATTGAACGCGAAGCAAGCGCCGTGCAGCTGAAACGAACGAAGAACGAACTGCTCGCTTAGCAGACACATTGAACGCGAGGCAAGGCGTCGTGCAGAAGAAACGGATGAAGAACGAACTGCTCGCTTGGCAGACAACATTGAACGCGAAGCAAGGCGCCGTGCAGCTGAAACGAACGAAGAACGAACTGCTCGCTTAGCAGACACATTGAACCGAGGCAAGGCGTCGTGCAGAAGAAACGGATGAAGAACGAACTGCTCGCTTGGCAGACAACACCGGACGCGAGGCAAGGCGCCGTGCAGAAGAAACGGATGAAGAACGAACTGCTCGCTTGGCAGACAACACTGGACGCGAGGCAAGGCGCGGTGCAAAGAAACGGGTACGGGCACGCACGTACGGGCACCTGAGAGCGAAGGAACGGCCTGTGCAGTTGTTTCTGGCATGCGGTTTGAAATTCTTTTGTTTTGTTTTATTCTCTCTC
>CM068963.1:48482055-48496174 GCA_035128595.1 Eptatretus atami | reverse complement strand
CGCACAGTGCCGTTCTTTCGTCTCACGGCCCGTACGTGCGTGCCCGTACCCGTTTCTTCGCACGGCGCTTGCCTTGTTTCTGGCATGCGGTTTGAAATTCTTTTGTTTTGTTTTGTTTGCACGTACGGCCACACACGTACGGCCACGCACCTACGGGCACGCACCTACGGGCATGCACTAGTAATATATAGATTGCTAATTATAAGAATAAAGAGGAAGAAATTTTGATTCTCTGAATCGTACTCGCGTTCCCAGAACGCAAGAGGGCGTCCATTTTCTGGGTTAAGAAGGATCTCTGCCTAGCAAGCCTTTCCTGTATTATTATTATTCTCATTGTTATTATTATTATGGCGATCTAAAGAGTAATTTAACCATTAATTAAAATATGTGAAAATAATTACATGTAATGATGTGTGGTTCAGATTTCTAACGTGTTATTCACACAACCTGTTGTCCCATGACATTGGCCAAACTTGTACCATTTATCAGACCAGTTGTCCGTACACAAAGTCAATGGACAAATTGGTGTGTGTGTATGTGCGTGTGTGTGCGCAGGGCCGTCTTAACAGCATTGTAGGCCCTGGGCTAAGCAATGCACTGGGGCCCCTACCCACCCACCCTCGGGAATAAAAATGTAAACTGTCAATAAAATTAAGCCTATACATTTTTTGGTACTTTCAACAAAATCGATGTTTAAACATTAAAAAAACATGCTGTAAAGTGAGGATTAATCAACACAAACTTTTGAACAATATAACACAAGCTTTGAAAAACACAAACATTTCAACATATAAATGATAATTAATTAGTACACCGTCCAGACGGAGATGGTACAGTATGAATTATTATTTATTATGAATCAACACAAACGTTTGCGAAATTTCTTTGCAGAGAATTGATTTATAATTGGCTTGAAGTCAATGGTCTTCAGGATGTCATTTTCCATGCAAACACCAACACACAACCTCGCACCAATTAGGCAATTAAAATCCACAGCTGCAAGTCAGATTAGCAACATTATAACGATACAATATTATTGCGTAAACAATACAATATTATTGAAGATTAACAACATTATAAGAAATAACATTTGTCAGATAGTTATGCACAAATTATTTACATTGTAAATGTAATTTGAAAAGGGATTTGAATCCCCTGATTCTTTTCCAGCGAGAGGTCGAATAATTATCCACTCTGCCAAGAGATCTCTCATGAACAATATGGAATCGTAGGGCCCCTGGACAACTGCCCAGTGTACGCATGCCTTAAGACGGCACAGTGTGTGTGTGTGTACGTGTGTCTGAATATCTGTTACTTATTTGATTCTGATGTAGCATGCTCTGTTATGGAGCATCGGTGCTGCTGAAGCAGATTTCTGGCGAGGGTTAAGCCGCTGTCACACCTTGACGTTTTAGCCAGCGTATGGCAAGGTATCAAAATGTATGTAAAACGCTGGCGTACGCTGAACTATGTATGTTTTTTCCAGTTTTTGACGTATTCATAACGAGTTGGACGTATGCATAACATATTAGTAACGTACACAGAATGTTTCAATCACATATAGATAACTTATACCAACGAATGCTGAGCGTGTTGTCGGCGTTCACAACCTATGCCCAACGATAGTCTAACTTATGCATAGCGCGCGGCAGCGTATCGCCGATGATCACGTGGCATAGCCTATTAAAAGGCTGCGGCTCGACGATTCAAATCATAACTGCACTAGACATCGAAGTGTCAAGCCGCTGTCACACCTTGACGATTTAGCCAGCGTATGCCGACGTATGAAAAATTTGTCTAAAACGCTGGCACACGTCGAATACGTTATGGGTAAGTTTTGTATACGTTAAGAGCACGCTGGCATACGTCGTAGTACGCTGGCATACGTCGTAGTACGCCGAGTACGTCGACAAATTTTCAGCATGTTGAAAATTTCTCGACGTACTCGCGTATGACACACGTTCCGCATACGCTGGCATAAGTTATAGGCACGTTACGCGATCGTTGACACACGTCGACACACGTTACTTGTAAGTTACTCATAAGTCGAAACACGTCGAGGTAATGGTTAGCGTCAGTGTTCCAGACTCCCTGGTTGTTTTTCTTTTTCTTCGGTATGACGGTGATGTTGACACTTCGATTTCTAGTGCGGTTATGATTTAAATCGTTGAGCGGCAGCCTATTAATTATATTATATTATAACCGCACTAGAAATCGAAGTGTCAACATCACCGTCATACCGAAGAAAAAAAAAAACAGGGAGTCTGGAACACTGACGCTAACCATTACCTCGACGTGTTTCGACTTCTGAGTAACTTACAAGTAACGTGTGTCGACGTGTGTCAACGATCGCGTAACGTGCCTACAACTTATGGCCAGCGTTATGCGGAACGTGTGAGTCATACGCTGGCATACATCGAAAAATTTCAAGCATGGAAAATTTGTCTAACAGCTCGGCGTACTACGACGTATGCCAGCGTACTACGACGTATGCCAGCGTGCTCGTAACGTATACAAAACTTACCCATAACGTATTCGACGTGTGCCAGCGTTTTCAAGGACCAAATATTTTCATACGTCGGCATACGCTGGCTAAATCGTCAAGGTGTGACAGGGCCTTTATACTGGGTAGTTTGCCATTGTCTTCCCAGCAGCAGTTAGGGCAGGGAATTTGTAATTTATTCAGGATTCCGGAGATAGCTCGCCTACTCTTCACAAAAGGACACCGTGGGGATTTTTAACGTACACCAACTAATTCCGGCAGATGGGTCGCCAGGTTAATGTCCATCCGAGGGATGGCACACACACGTTCAAGCAACATCTTTAGGGAGCACATCGGCCAAGATTGCCGACTGGTGGCCATTTCAGTTTTAAAAACCCAATGTTGAACACGTCCTCAACCATTTCTCGGACATGCATTTACCGATGTTGTTCCAACTTGGCAAACCGATAAAGAATGATGGCTTTTTATGTGTGGGTCATTTTCTTTCAACATAAGATCCAAGATGGCTGACTGACGGCCATTTTGTTACTTAAATGTGTCCCCAACCATTTCTCTGACATGCATGGTCCGATTGTGTTTAAACTTGGCAAAAGCACAGCACACAATGGCATACACTTGCACCGAACTTTATTTTGCGATCTAACCAAAGATGACCGACTGGTCGTCTGGCGGACATTTTTGTTGTAAAAAAAAAATCTGATGTTGAACACGTCCTCAACCATTTCACGGACATTCAATTTCTGATGTTCAAATGTGGCACCCACATAATGAATGATGGCTTACATATACACGTCATTTTTTTCGAGATCAGAACCAAGATGGCCGACTGGTGGCCATTTTGTTACTTAAATGTGTCCCCCAACCATTTCTCACACATGCACGGTCCAATTTTGTTCTAACTTGGCACAAGTACAGCTCATGATGGCATACATGTGCCCCTCTCTTTATTTTGCGGTCTGATCAAAGATGGCCGACTGGTAGACTGGCGGCCATACTAGTTGTACAAAAAATGGGCTCGCCCTTTAACTCCTCCAGGAAAATTACTAAAACAACAGGGGCTATGACGTTTTATGTCTTTTTTTACTTGTGTTTTTTTTCCAAGCTCGTGTATAGGAAGTTGCATAAACTGTGCTATTCCTTATTAGCTGCATCAGGCTCATTCATTTGGAGTGGCTGTGTAAGGGAAAATCAGACCATGCTGGGTGGATATATAATTTGGCTTTGCTCGAACTACTATCTGTTCTCCAATGCTATTGCAATTACTTACAATGTACTGATAATATGCATAGCTGGATTTCTAATAATTGATAGTTTGCTTTACTTTCAGAAAGAAGAGGTGAAGGGAGGCACCTATTGCATGTAGTCGAGTACCTTTGTAGACAGAAGGGTGGTGTTGGTGTCCAGCTATAAACTCTGAGATTCTCATAGAATGTCCATAGATACCAACTAGGATAATGCTTAGACAAAGTAACCCAGAATCCAGTACCAGCCAAGGGAGCAAGCAATGTCGTGCATCCCCAGAACCCAGTTGAATGAGTGCACATACAGTGGCCTGCAAAAGTATTCACCCCCTAATCAATAATGTCACATTTAGATGAATTACAAACTATGGTGAAACAATTTTTCCAATTGAACTTTTTATTCATAACTGAAGAGATAAAACTAAACACTAATAGTTTAAGGTTACATGCCAGAAATATCTGAAAAAACAAGTACAAATCAAAATTCACCGGTTGTAAAAGTATTCAACCCCTTAGGTCATACCTGGTGGAAGCACCTTTTACAGCAATGACTGTTATGAGTATTTTTGGGTCGATCTCTACCAGGTTTTCACAGTGAGACGGTGAAATCTTTGCCCATTCATCAGGTAAAAATTTCTCTAGTTCTGCCAAGTTTGTTAGATCGTCGATGGACTGTAATCTTGAAGTCTCACTTTAAATGTTCAATTGGGTTCAAGTCAGGACTTTGACTGGGCCACTCAAGAACATTTATTTTCTTCTTATTCAGCCACTTCAGTGTGGCTTGAGCTTTGTGCTTCAGATCATTGTTCTGCTGAAATGTGAATCTCCGACCCAGTTTCAGATTCTTGGTTGACTCAAGCAACTTTGCATCAGGAACTAGCATATAAGATCCGTCGCCTCGCTGACGGGAATACCAATCTTTGCTGTGATGGCTAATATATGGGGAACGAACAAAAAAGGATCCATGGGATATCCTGCCCTCCGTGCGGGGATAACCAGCGTCGTAAGTTGGTGTTTGCAGTTTTGACACGTGTGCCCACATACCCATACCCAAACCTTCCTTCCTTTTTTATCCTCACCAGAGGAGAGGGTATTGCATTTGGGTCCGTTTGTCTGTCCCTCTGTCTGTCTGTCCGCACAGAACATGAGTGTTCTTCACTGCAACCGCTTGTTGGATTGGCACAAAATTGTAACCAGAGGAGCGACTATTCATGTAGAATACTTGAATGATTATTATGTCATAGGTCACGTGGTGTGGTAGCCATGTTGGAAAAAAGGAAAAACATTGGACCTCTGTAGCTCTGAAACCGCACCAAGGAAAAAATTAAAACTTGGCACATGGCAAGCACTCCTCGTGGGGAATAAGTGATTTTTTAAAAATGACGTCATATTTGCATACGTAGAACACTATATCCGATCAGTATGAAAATTTTTGAGGGTAATCTCGGGATAAATTGGTCGACAGGAAAAAAATGTGATGACGTCATTGATCACGTTGCTCAGCAGCGTTTTTTTTTAACCTTTAAAAATTTCTGAAACGGCTGAACAGATCAAGGTGAAACTTTACAGGTATGACCACCTATCCATGAGGAACAAAAAGTTCTCCACCTATGACGTCATAGGTCACTGTTCGATAGCCATTTTGGATTGACCCTAAAACCTTAAAAAGATCATTTCCAGAGTGGCTTGACAGATTGAGGGGAAACTTCACTCACATGTTCCCCAACCCTTGGGGATACCAGGGTGTTCATGAATAATTATCAATAGGTCACATGGTCTGGCAGCCAGAATTATTTAATATTTTGAATTTGGGTTCAGGGATTTAAATCAAACTTGCTTCAAGTATGTATAATGATGTAATAATGTGGGCAGAGGCATATCAGGCAACATTGTGACGTCGAAGATTGCCTTTCTCGTTGTATTTCTTCCTTTTCCCCTCAAGATATTGCTCTTGTTTTATCTACAAAAGAATATAATCATCTACAAAAGAAGCTAATCCTTGTGCAGGTGCACAATACAAAAGAGGGAAAGGAGGGAGACGGAGTGAGGAGGGGGAGGAAGTGAGAGCCGAGGGGGGAGACGGAGTGAGGGTAGGGGAGTAAGATTGAGGGGGAGCGAGAGTGGGGTAGAGGAGGGAGAGGAGGCGAGGGTAGAGGAGGGAGACGGAGAGGGCAAGGATTCTGAAAGTTTGATTTTACAAAACCGAAAATCTCGACGGGTATCTCGTCGTGCTCAAATTAAATTCGAGAGCTGCTGTTGCATGCAATATGTTGACAAAAAATTAACCAAACTCTTGGAGCAACAGCACGGACACCACTGCACGAACTCAATCGAAAGAAACCTCAAAACAACAAACAAACAGCAACATAAAAACCTGCCATGTAAGATGCGCGGCTCCTTTGCTCCTGCCGCGTAATTATGCACCTACAAAAAGTGCGCCCATAGGTCAGAGAAGAAGTGGCATTCTGTAATTAAACTAGGCGCTAATTTAGCACGCACTCCTGTAGGCCTATTACGGCTAATAAAAGCTGTATATTTCATAAGGCAGAGCGTGCCCGAGGGGAAGGGCACATGGGTAAGGGTTGCATGAGATAATAAATTGGAACCAACATATTGCACTTACGGCTTCTGTCGCACCTTGTAATCTCTACATTTGCTTATTACGCGACATCTGCGCTCGTTTTGAGACGCTTGGACAGCTTTTATGATTGAGCAGCGATGGTCTCGGGGGGGCAAAGGCCTAATTAACCCCGGGGTCGCAACAGCTGCCTCGTGCGGCTTGACGGTTCGCAGTTCACGACGTTCAGACGTCACACAGGGCAGGGGGATACGCGTCACAATAAGTCCACGGCGGAGAATCGAGCGCTTTTAAAGCGCGCACGTCCTATCGAAAACGATCGACGAAACAGCTCGTTATGTACTCGCAGCCTCGTCCGAGCAGGCCGTCCAGATTGCGCAGTGTGTGTAAAACCGCCTAGTTTGACAATCTGGCGCAGAAGTTAAAACCTCGTTATTGAATTAATTTGATTTCATTTCTCGAATCCCCAGGAATCTCATTCGTCATTTTAAGGGCCGCTCCACTTTCACTTAAAGCTGTAAGATTAAATCCCAGCTCGTAGCGGTATCATTCCCAATTTAATGAACCCTATTAAGGTTGATTTGTGGGCTTGGCACGTAGGGTCAGGAAAACCTTGTATCAGGGAACAGCCGCTGCACCGGGCACGCATGAATCATGAGCAGGTCGCGAGAAGACCAGGCACCGTGGGTTCGTCCGCGACGGAACAGAAATCCCAATTGGTAACAAAAAAAACAACCTTTTATCAAGAAATCCAATTAACAACGTGAGCTCGTGATTTGATGCACTCACTCGCCAGTCGTGACGTCATTGAGGGTATGACGTACGATGTAACGCGCCCGACATTTCATCGAGGCTTGTTTATTGCTGCTCCTTGTGGGTTCAAGATTATATTAGTGAATGGACACGAAACAACTTAATTAGATTTTTTTTATGGTGGTCAACCACGAAATATTAATATGAGGAGTTAGTGTGTTTTATTTAAATATTTTAGCTCCTCCCTGAGCCTCGACTTACGACCGTTAATGGGCAAATTATTCCTACGCCTTGGGGGGGTTCGGCCGGGGAAGGGTCTTTTTGCCCAAGTCTTTCACAAACCGGATGGGCAGGCCTGACGTTCGACTGGAGATTTGTTCAGGGTGCCGGTGATGACTCGCCTACGTCTTCGCCAAAGACGCCGTGGGATCTTCAAGGTTCACCAACTAATGCTAGCAGACAGGACACCCAGCTCAATGTCCATCCGAATTGGACGCTCTACCTGCAAAGCACCAATCCGATAATTTATAGTCTGGTCAGGAATCGAACCCAGACTAGATAGCTCAAAGACCTTTGGACTATGCTTACCGAACATTGCTCACATGGAAATGTCTGTTGTTCGTTGAATCCAAACACGATGACGAAACGTGGGCAGACAAATGTCTAACTTTCACCCAACGTGTCACGTGTCACAAAGTTGTCCACCCCACAACACGTCGTTGGACAACTGTAACCAGTCAGACGTCATTGAATAATCTTAAGGTGGGCATACACTGGTGACATGTATCTCCAAGATGATGTTGGGGTTGGGTACAACTTTTGTTCAACCAAGACAGCCTGTGCATGTACAACTACCAGAAAGGCACTCGGTTGAGCGCATACCTCCACCAGGCTCAACAGTTTACGTTTTGTACCCCAGTGCCCTGGTTTGGCGGGAAGCGCGACACAAAATCCAGGTTCCTAAAGTAAAATTGGACCCAACACTGAGTATTCGTTTGAAATGTACTCTTTATACACCTTTGTAAAATAAATACCTGTAAAAACAAGCTCAAATGAGCTAAGATCCTCGTCCTCTTAATGATGACGTCATAAAAACGAATATGTACGTCATCTGTGGACTGTATCAGCGTTCTGCGACTCAATTATTCTGTGTTAATGCCCTGCTTGATTCCCGCGAAACCAAAATTCAAACAGCTTGCCTAGTTCGAGATAATCCACTCTCGCGTAATCGGGATACTCTTCACTAGTGGGTGACTACATGTCTCCGCATGTAGAGACTGCTCTATATGGTCAGACTTCGTGTGCTCTCTCTCCGACGCAGTATGATCTACATTCTCGTGACATCATTACTATGGATCATAAGATGACCGTGTCCATCGTAGATATAGACGCTGCCTCGGTCTGTGCTCTGGAGATGCAATTATATCACAGCTGGTCAGTGGTCTCTAATCGAAGATTCCGCATGAAAACCTGCCTGATCCACCTCCGTCCCTATCTCCGTCATATCGTGCCCTCTCATCTGTCTCCCTTTTCCTTCTCAGATCGCACTCTCTCTTAAGAGTCATTTCGTCTAGAATCTTTCGTATACTACAACTTCTCCTCTTCACTTCTCCAGCCCGGTTACCGTCCCGTTAGCGCTGTACGAGCCAAATCGGGTCGTATCAGGCTTTAATACCATATGACCTTGCCCCCGCTAAAGCCGTTCGATCCTCGTCAAGTCGACTTCACTTCTGCACCGCCGTACTCGCTGTCTGCCTCATCTTTTGTCACTCCTGCATACCTCTCGTTCTTATCAGCCTCCTCGAAGCATTTTCGCGGCTTCTCCTTCCCCTACTCACATGGCACCTTGTTTATCTTTCACGAAACTGGATTTTCCTATATCACTGCCTTTTCGCTTGCCTTTACTCGCACGAAGACGGCGTTGCCTATAATCCTGCCGTTCCCTCCGATCGACATCGTATTAGTGCTCCCGCGCGCATGCGCCGTCTCTTAATCAGCGTGATCATCCTCGTGTTTCGTTCCGTGTGGTATTGCATCGTATATCCATCCCCAGATCTTCTGACCTATTAGCTGTTTACGAAAAATGCACAGTCCCCTGTCCATTCCTTTTCCCAACCAGTCGTCCCTCCTCGTAATATGAATAATAAATAGACTTTCTTAATGCTGCCTCAGGGGATAATATATATATACGTCAGTTGATCATTGTCTGGTTATTTTCTCTCGTCGAGGCCTCTTCCCTGCAACTGTTCAAAAAGCTTCCCAGTTTCGGAGTAATTTTTAGGCGGATTCCATCAGCGGAGATATTTTGACGTCTATAACTTTTTTTCTAGGAGGAATTTCAAAATCGGAGATGGTTACTGTCTGCTTGCAGCGGATTTTTACATATTATATGCCAAGTTCAGGACTAGTTATCCTGATTGATAAACTGTTAGGCTGTGAAACAAAAAAGTCCACAAGAAGAAGATGAAGAACAACAACGTGAGTGACGGTGTCATGTTCATGTTCATGTAAAATGGTTAACAATGCACATTGATATCTCTCGTTGTAAAATAAATAATAAATGACGTCAATTGTTGTGCAAAAACATGAATACCTGTATAAATAATATTTATTAATCAAGATTTTTGATATTAATATGATTATATTAATATTTTGATTGGCAGCAGCACCGACGCTCTGTGCAGAGTATGGTCCCAGTTATTTTTGATATTCATATTTAATATTATTATTATTAATGAAGACTTTTTGGGATTTTCAAGTTTTTGCACCGCTCCGCTTATGTGTAGTAATGTGGGTTTTTTATACTCTCCTCTCTCGCTCGCCCCGGGATGTTTTTACTATTATTTTTAATTTATGAGATTATATTAGGGTCCGTCACCAACTCACTTAAACATAAGCCATTTGCGTCTGTCACCAGCTCACTTAACAATAAGCCATCTTGCGTCGTCACCACTCACTTAACATAAGCCATTTGCGTCGTCACACTCACTTAACAATAAGCCATTTGCGTCGTCACCACCTCACTTAACACATAAGCCATTTGCGTCGTCACCACTCACTTAACATAAGCCATTTGCGTCGTCACCACTCACCTTAACAATAAGCCATTCTGTGTCGTCACCACTCACTTAACAATAAGCCATTTGCGTCGTCACCACTCACTTAACAATAAGCATTTGTGCTCGTCACCACTCACTTAACAATAAGCCATTTGCTCGTCACCACTCACTTAACAATAAGCCATTTGCTGTGCGTCACCACTCACTTAACAATAAGCCATTTGCGTCGTCACCACTCACTTAACATAAGCCATTGCGTCGTCACCACATCACTTAACAATAAGCCATTTGTCGTCGTCACCATACTCACTTAACAATAAGCCATTTGCGTCGTCACCACTCACTTAACAATAAGCCATTTGTGTCGTCACACTCACTTAACAATAAGCCATTTGTGTCGTCACCACTCACTTAACAATAAGCCATTTGTGTCGTCACCACTCACTTAACAATAAGCCATTTGTGTCGTCACCACTCACTTAATAGCAATGTCTTGCGTGTCACCACTCACTTAACAATAAGCCATTTCGGTCGTCACACTCACTAACAATAAGCCATTTGTGTCGTCACCACTCACTTAACAATAAGCCATTTGCGTGCGGTCACCACTCACTTAACAATAAGCCATTTGTGTCGTCACCACTCACTAAACAATAAGCCATTTGGCGTCGTCACCATGCACTTAACAATAAGCCATTTGTGTCGTACCACTCACCTTAAACACTAAGCCGATTGCGTCCGGTCACCACTCACTTAACAATAAGCCATTTGTGTCGTCACCACTCACCATCCATGGCAAGTTGGAGGTGACGAATAACGGGTTGATAAGAATCGAAAGCAGGTTGGTTGGTTAGTTAATTAGTTAGGTATTTGTTTATTTATTTAATTAATTAATCAACGTGATCGGAAGTGATACTGCATCCGGAATGCTGGAGGGTGGTGACAGTGAAAGCTCATGACGTCACACAGCCAATTCACAAGAGGGATACATTGCATGTCGGCTCCAGGTCGCTCCAAGGGTGTGTGTGTGTTCCATTACCAATCGGCTTGTAGAGCGCTTGCCAAGTGGCTTAAGCACTCAGGCAAGCACTCCAACGAAACAGTTGATAAGGCTTGGCAAGCGATAGCAAGCCGATTGGTAATGGAACACACCTCTCTTTGTTACTCAGTTTAATCTTGCAGTAATTTATTTTCAAAGAGCACAACTTCTCTGGCCCACAACAGGCCAACATGGCAGACAATACTCACTGCTGCCCTCTATGGTACTCAATAAACGTTTTAATACAGTACCTCCACTTTTTTTTTTGCTCGAGTCAGCTTTCCAAGGCTCAAGCATCTGTGAAAAGAACAATTGGGGACTGGTAGTTCTCATTTATGCAGGTGCAGTTCCTCCCATAGGAGGCAGCAGTGAACAGCAGCTATGATGTCTGGCTGCTGTAAACTTGAGAACTATTGATGTTTTAATATTCATTGGTCTTTCCTGCCCTCTGAAACTATTGTGTGAGTCACAGACAGGTTTGTATTTGGAGGGCACTATTTGTTGGTCAGAATTTATCCATGCAACTGAACAATGGTCGGTATGACACTTGGTGTCTGGTTTCTTGGTAATGACACTTGGTTTCTTGGTAACTTCTTCATGATAATTTATTTAGTTAATATTTGTCTTGATTTATTTAGAATTTCAATATATGAGGATATCCATATTGTGCAATATGTATACAGTACTCTCGGTATGGTTTATATGGTGTGGCAGCCATCCAAAGTAATATTTTAAAGGGATAATAATTTGTTTCAAGATGGGTTGAAAATGAGACATATGGCTCAACGCTCCCTCAAAATGTGTGCCAGCATAATAACTATACATAACGTCATTGCTAAAACCACAGTACTGTGTTTTTTAAAAAAACTGAAATTGTGGATTATGGAAGCGAGAAAACAACAAGGGAAAGAGGAGGTAAGGAGATGCAAGTGTAATACATTGGATCTCATAAAGTGTAGAAAAACTCTGAAGGAGAAACGAGAGACTATGAGGTGGTGATGGGCAGCAGATTTGAAGGTTTGGAGGGATCAGAGCACGAGTCGACAGACTCAGGAAGATAGTTAAACAGGAAAGGGACAAAACTAATGGAGGTTTCTGGTTGAACATGTGCAACCTTGAGGGGCAAGGATTAGGAAGTGAGAAGGCAGGAGAACAGAACAGTGCCCACCAAACTCTGCATGCAAGGCCACCAACGTGCCTGCAGTGAACGAGGCTGATGAAAACGTTTGTAGCAAGATACCGATACTATGCAGGACAAAGATATTTGGAAACATCAATGCACCTGAACATGCATAACAAGGACATTACTAAACAACTACCAGGGACCTGTGGAACATCTGTGAAATGTAAAATGTTACTTCAAGACCTCAACTGTTTCCCAACCCACAAACCCTATGTTCTCAATTTCATCCTCCCAACCCCAAGTTATCACGCTTCCCCTCCAAACCCTAAGGCATCATTCCTCTTCCCATTCCAAGCATTCAAACCTCCTCCCCAACACAGGTACTCACCCCCCCCCCCCCCCCCCCCCCCCACCCTCCACCGAAAGTCCTCAACCCCTCTCCTCCCCCCAAACCTCAACGTCCCCTTCCCAATTCTGTCCCATTTTTGCCTCCCTTCCTAACTCGAGCAATTGTCAGGTCAAGCGAAATTACATCGATGACTTGCTGCAGGTACCATGTAAACCTCTACTAACCTGTTTCATGGTCAGATTGTTGGTGACTAAACAGTCTCCCCTACCCAGGTTTTTTGGTGAGGAGGGTGTATGGATATGGATACCCAGCATGATTAAAAACAAAACCTGGCATAGGGTGGAGGAGCTCCTTGTGAGCCAACAGCCATCCATATCTAGTGCCCCACTGTGTCTGGAGACGTCCTCCTGCAGTTGGGTTACTTTCTTCTTAGAAGGTTGGTGGCAGGATTTGCACTCCGGCCACAATAAAACACTTCATTCCGCAAAACCCACAAATGTAAGGAAATCTGAAAATCCTCTCCGTGGGAGTACTTACTGTGCTGCTGCCCTCGGCAGGGCAGCGAGCCGGATGATGGGATTGGGGCAAAGACTTCAGGACCCCCGTTCCTTGATGAGAGGAGGAAAACCACGGGGTAAACCTCCAGGGTCAGATTGCAGTGGTGTGTGGCAGAGTGGTGCTGAAGTGTCATCCACCAGACAGTGGTCTCCTTAGGTTAACCTGAGGCGGGCCCTTTGGGTGGGTGCCGGGAATGTCCTCTTCCAAAGAGAGGATGATCACCTGTCTCTGTTATCACCTGAGCTCAAGCGTTTGAACACAGGTATTGCAGCACTCTCAGAGGTTCAGAGACCTCATTGTGGCGAGATCATGGCGGGTCGTTACACCTTCTATTGGTCAGGTCGCTCTGTTGGTTACCATGCCCAAGGAGTTGCTGTAGCTGTGTCCAATAATCTGATTCCAATGATAATTGAGGTAACACCAGTCAACGAGCGTATTATGAGACAAAGGATTCATCACTCCTTAGGTGTTGTTTCCCTGGTCTCTGTATATGCTCCGAATGAGGTGAGTGATCTCACCGTGAAGGACGCATTCTATGCCACGCTCAAGTCTATGGTTGCTCAGTGCCCCAGGTGAGATACTTTTCTAGTCTTGGGGGATTTCACTGCATCAACTGGAACTGATAGGGATGGTTATGAGACATGTGTTGGTCCCCATGCATCTGGAACTGTGAACCAGAATAGCTCTAAGTTGCTTGACTTTGCAAGAAGTCATGGAGTGAGGGCGGCTGGTTCATGGTTTCAGCGCCTGCAGGATCAATTCTGCACTTGGTATTCCAACGCTGGTGATGCGGAAAAGAGATTGACCATGGTGCTCGTTGATGTTGCTGGAGATGGATGCCAGAACTGCAAGGGTCGACGGAGTGCCATTCCCAAATACGCGACTACAGGCTTGTGGTAGCAACTCTGAAGTGCAA
>CM068963.1:48451781-48472664 GCA_035128595.1 Eptatretus atami | reverse complement strand
TTCCCCCAGCAGATGCTTACTTTGCCCTAATAGGGTGGAATTAAATAATGCCCCTGGCCATGACCAAGAAGGGGAAGGACCAACCAATTCACCTGACCCCCCCACCGCTGTGACTGAAGCTGCTGCGCTCGGGTTTGGGAAGGTTTCACGCGGTGAGTTAAATGCAGTGCAGGGAAAAGGGCCAGAGAGTGAGGGTGAATGTAATGGCAGTCACCAAGCACAAGCAGTAGGTCATCGAGGCAGTCGCAGTCTCTTTTGGAGCAGAGTAGTCGAGTGGTCATGAGCTGTGTGTCATCATGGTCGCAGTCGCCTTCGTTGAGATCATTGTCATCATTACAGAACACGAGCTGGCGGCTTGGTCGCGCATTCCTCTGGCACCTTGGAGTCGAGACAGAAGAGGTGGTCTCGGCTGACAGCCCAGAGAGAGAGATCTTGCGGACGCTGTGCATGGGGGCAGGATGTGACCAAATGATGCATTGAGTTTGAGACAGGCATTCTCCTTGCTCGGTAGTGTGGTATAAGTGTGCGTGAAATTGGCCAATAAAACCTGTGTGAGCTCAAGACAGACAAAGGAAGACACAAAGGATGACAGACAGACCATTATAACCCTTAAAAGTGTAGGTCTTTCTTTTAGAGAAATTGCAAAGTAAGCCAAGTGTCAGTGAATACAGTTTCCTACACCATCAAAAGACACTTGGAAACTGGAGAAACTCTGACAGGCAGAAGATCTGGCAGACCAAAGCCACACAATCAGAAGACAAGTTTCTGAGAGTCAACAGTTTGCGTGATAGGCGGCTCACAGGACAGCAGCTTCAAACACAGTTTAACACTGGTCGAAGTAAGGAAGTCTCAGTTTCAACTGTGAAGAGAAGACTTTGAGCTGCAGGTTTGACAGGTCGAGTGGCAGTAAGAAGCCATTGCTAAGATGGCAAAATAAGAAAAAGAAGCTTGCCTGGGCCATGAAGCACCGCCAGTGGACGACTGAAAACTGGAAGAAGGTCTTATGGACCGATGAATCAAAATTTGAAATCTTGGGTCATCCGCAGGGTTTTTGTACGCCGTCGAGTAGGCAAAAGGATGGTTCCTCAGTGTGTGACACCAACTGTCAAACATGGAGGAGGAGCGTGATTATGTAGGGCTCTTTTGCTGGATCCAGAGTCGGTGACTTGCACAGAGTGACTGGCACCCTGAACCAAAAGGGCTACCACAACATTTTGCAGCGCCATGAAATACCTCTGGTCTACGCCTAGTTGGTCAGGGGTTCATCCTACGGCAAGATAAGACCCAAAACATACCTCCAGGTCATGTCAGAACTACCTTAGAAGAAAAGAACAAGACGGTAGGCTTCAAATCATGGAATGCCAGCACAGTCTCCAGACTTAAACCCCATCAAGCTGGTTTGGGATGAACTGAACAGAAGGGTGAAAGCAAAGCAACCTACAAGTGCAACACATTTGTGGGAACTTCTGCAACAGTGTTGGGAAGAACTATCCGAACAATATTTGATTTCCATTGTAGAAAGAATGCCAGCGTATGTTCGGCTGTTATATCTGCAAAAGGTGGATACTTTGATGAGTCAAAAATTAAGATTAAATTTTGTTTAACAAAACGATTCCATGATTATTCTTTTTAAATCTGCAATTGTTTTTTGTTCTATGCTTTAATTTCAGAGTACATTGAAACATTAAACTGCTTAAATTTCAGTAAAAAACTGGAAAAATGGGGGGTGTTCTAAAACTTTTGACCGGTAGTGTACCAACGATTAAAAATGCTACGTGCTCTTTCCTTTTTTTGTTGCTCAGCATTTAAATAGGATATAGCATGAACAAACAACTATAGGTTGGCAATCATTGTGCAGGCTTGAAGGGCCTGATGGCCTCTGACTACATTGAAGTTCCTTGAAAGCGAACTCGTATTGTCATGGCATACAGTGGTACTCCATATGTAGAGATGGCATGGGAAAAAAAATGGCTGCCCATTAAAAGGTGTACAAAATGATACGCTTAGTTAACAACTTTTGCAGAGTGAAGTCATAAGCCTTTAAAAGCCATACCTTTTATTCTCGAACGTTTTCATAATTAATACAACAATTCAATGCGGGTCTGTTTTTGTGTTTTATTTCAATCTCATCGCCACTAAAATCCTAGTTCTTAAACAGAGCTTCTTCACTGTCGCTAAAAATGGACAACGCGGTGGCCAGTAAGCAAGGACCGACAAAGAAAATTACCAAGTTCTTAAATTATTACGAAAACAATTCTTAAATATCCACATTACACATTCCTTTTCTCAAGAATAATTACAGCTACATTTTAACCACAATGTGGCTGTCATCGCAGGAGCGAGTCTTGTGGCACCATCTTTTAGTACTGCCCACTAGCCGATGCTCTAGAGTCTAGACCGCCAGTAAATTGTGTCTTTTATGCGCTAATAATTTTTAAACGGTACTAAACGTACACGCGAATTAGTTTTCCACTCTATAAACTGACAATCGTTTAGTGGGAGGACTCACCTGATGTCATAGGTATCCTTTTGACAGAATTCCCTTGGCAATGTAAGCAATCAGTTGTCCCTATCTTTAAGATTGAATAACATTGCACGTCATTGGTTTTGGTCGATTATGACGTTGGAGTGCCAAACTGTACGTCTTTCCTTGCCTCCGCAATAACCTCGTACTTCGTAGTTATCGGGCAGCCGCAGGCATGTAAATACACCGAACTCGTACCAACCTGTGATTGATAATTATAAATGGTGCACGGCACGATATGTGGAGAGGACGGAAGAACAATGGGAGAAAAAAAACCAAACTCGATAAGCAAAAATGAGAAGAGTGCAACAAAAGTAAGAAGCGAAGAAGAGATTGTTAAAGGGGGATGAATAGAGTGGTTGAAGACAACAGCGAAACAAACACATTTGAGAGAGATTACATCACTAAATGGTGAAGGCATAGCTCCATGAAAGGATGGAATTGCAAGTTGTGGTGTCAGTTCCCAGTACACCTGGTGTTGGCTTAATGGTTAAGGTGGTGGGCTTGGGATCCTAGGATCCTGAGTTCAAATCCCATTTGGCTGTAGAATTAATACCAGGTGGGGTTGACTCTTCCTGTCATCCTTCCGAGGTCGGCAAAATGAGTGCCAGCATGCTGGTATACTGTGTCGGAGTGGTGACCTGTCCAGGATTGTGCCCAAGAGCGAAGGAGACTGCTTAGGAAGCACCAACGCTCTGCACAGTATGGACCCAATGGATGGATGGAGTGCCCAGTGATTTCGGCTGAAATAATGCAGAAATTTGACAAAACGTGGAAGTTGAAGAGTGCTGATGTGTCGGTGATCGTTGGAGCAACTGGGGTGATAGAACCTCGCTCAGAGTCGAAAACTATATCAGGGACTATTACAGCAAATGAAATGCAATTGGAGGCTGTCCAAGGTTAAGTGATAATTATTAGAGAGCCATTGCAACAAAAAGAGGAGAACAAAAAGGCAACATCACAAGTTGTTGTGATCTGAGAAGAATAAGAAAATACAATGAAGGCAGATACTTTGGACATTGGGAAGGTTCCATGCTACCTTCTGACACCCGCCCAAAGAGATCACAACCAAGAGAGAGAATCTGTAAAAGAGACCATTGTCAAACTTGTGGATTGAATGGCCGGGCAGGCTAATTTGAACTAAACTTCTCCCACTTCAGCAACTGAGAAATAAAATGGACTACACTACACGAAAAAATCTTTTGATGGAGAGGGATGCAAAGTTCAAGACACCATTTCGAATTCCATTCAACTCCCGTTGAACAAAGATCATTATCAGTTTCAAACGTTTTGGTGAAACTACCATTGATACTGAAGGTGCACAGACATTGACAAATAACTTTTAGTTCACTAACTCAAGTTGGCCCTGAATATGGGATAGCCTGGTTTACTTCTCAAAGGCTCACAAGTTATAAGCAATTTCCATCCAGACTCAGTGATGTTATGGTTTGAGCATCCGATCTGACTCTGGGAGGTTGGTGATCTGAACCTGACCACGATTTATACCAAAAACTTTTTTAAATGGTACATGTTGCTCCCTTGGTTGATGCTCACCATTTTGAAAGGATATAGCATGGACAAACAGCCACAAGTTGGCAACACTAAAGCATTCTTTTCTTTTTTTAATACACGGTCAAGGCTCATGGAAGAGCTAGGACACGTAGATCAGGACACAACATAACAAAGGCTCAATGAGTCAACTGCTGTCCTTGGATGATGTGACTTCAGTGGAGAGCTGATAAGCACTTTGCCTCATTATAACTCTTCCAGATGTATAAATGCTGTTGCATCTTCATGAGACTCCATTGGTGATCTTTCAAGGTAAAATCAGAACAGGTAGGTACATAAAATATGAATATCTTGTCAGTCAGTGATTATTTTATACCTTTGTATTTACCTGGTGCTTCACTTTATTCCATGACCTTCGACTAATATGAATGATAATATCATCAAACAATGATCTAATATGACAAGAGTCAGCCTGAGCACACGGCACTCTCATTGTAAACTATTCAAATTGAGACAACTTTTGCATTTGATAACAACTCAATAAAAATCTGTGCTTTTCCGGTTAGGTGACCCATAAGCGTAAGCAAAGGATTGGGAAGATGGATGTCCTGTGGTGGTGATAACAAATGACACCTCAACCTCAATTTCAGCCTCACTGAGCAGTAAAATCAAGCCTCAAATTTGAATTCTTCCACTAATTAACATTGGGTGCTCGCATGACGACCCAGTCATCCAAAGACAACCTGCCCAGCATGGCCCTGAGAGGGCTAAGGAAAATTATTTAATCCTCCACTGTATTCCAAAACAACAATGGTTTAAACGGCCATAAACATGCAGAGAGAATGTACAGCCACACCTAAGCAGACTGTTTTGAGTTTTGGGGGTGGTGATGGAGATACAGGGGAGGAGGGCAGCATCATTGAGTATATGTTGTGTTTGCCAAGCTTGAATTGAATATTGTATTAAGTATTTGCATGATAGTAACAGTAATCTTGTTGTGCTGTTTCATTGTAAAGTCTCTGTACGTCTTTATCGTCTTGCCAGTTCTTTCACAGACTGCAACTAAACCAGATGTTGCATCTTAACTTTACAACCTTCTTACCTGGCTACAATTCAGTAACCTCATTAACTGTCTAATGGATGTCTAAACAGGGTGGATGCAGGGCAGGTGCCCCTGTTGGTCAGCAAGTGTTGGTGTGGCACATAGGTTCATAATCACCATTCTAATTAAGAGGTGCTACAAGTGTATACGCCCTCAAGGGATCACATGTCAGCTCTCTTTCTGTGGTTACTCCACTCTGTGTAGTGGGTGACCAACTGATAAAGTTATGATACAACCATGCATTATGGTCTTTGTGAGCTAGGATGTATGGGTGGGTATGATCATGCATTCTGGCCTGGTGGGTTATGCTGTACGTGTTTGTTACCCTGCGCACACAAAGTGAAAGGGTATTAAGCAATAGGTTCACTTTTTTCTGTCTATCCATTTACAAACGTCAGTTTATGTTTGAGGAACAACCTGATTTCAAATGAATGTTACGTGTTGAACATGAACCGGAAAACGAACCTGTAGTTTAGTAGTACTTTGGCTCTAAATTTGACCTGATCGCGCATGCGGAGAGAGTAGCGAGATACCTTTTCACTCTGTTTGCTTGTTCGGCAGTCAAACAGAATTCACGATCATTCCAAACAGGAAACTTACTGTTTATAAGGACGTCATAAAGGATACAAACAACAGGCACGAATAATGAATGTAACATGTTAAATCAGGTGGTGTGAAAAAGATACTGTGACAACGGCGGTAAACTTCTGGAATTAATTGTTTTTAGATGACCTTTAAAATCTTCATTTTATTTCAATTGAATTATACACTTGAACATTATATGGGGAAAGGTGTTCTATTTAAAACTCTCTAGTTTGACCGTGCTTTGGCCTTCGGACTGAGGTGCGTGTATACACGAGTTTGACAAGCTTTGTTGGACTGTGCCAGGTGGCCTTTGGGCTAGAGTATAGGTCACTAGCTTTGTTATAATATTTGGGTTTTTTTAAACCTTTTTATTTAAAAAAAAGACAGTCTAATGGGTCAGCTAAGTCCGAACTGACAATGTTGCTGGAATGATCATGCATTTTGGCCTTGTGGGCATTGGTATGACTGTGTCAGTTCGAAGTGTACGTATGTGTGAATTAGTTTGACAAACTTTGGCAGACTGCGTGCTTTGGCCTTAGGGCCAAAAGACATATGCTAAGCTTTGTTGTAATGTTTGATTTTTTTTTACCTTTAAAAAATGTTCACTCACTCACAGTTCCTCACTGGTGGAGTTGTGGAAAGAGCATGCATTCTGGCTCTGTGGGCTACAATGAACTGTATGTGTTTGTGTGACCATGTGCTCAGCTTTCAGGTCAAAGTGCATGTGTATATTAGTTTAATAAGTTTTGTTAGACTTTGTACTTTGCCCTTAGGGCTCAAGAGCACCTTCTTTACTTTGTTGTAATGGTTGATCTTTTACCCTTTAAATATTATTTAAAAGGCAGACTTAACAGGCCCAAACCAATGAATTGGTGGAATGCCATGCATTCTGGCCCTGTGGGCTAGATCACACATGCGATCTGTAGATCAGGTACTGTCTGTGTGTTTTGTATGACAATGAGATTTGGCTTTCAGGCTAAACTGCTGGTGTATTAGTTTGACCATGTACTTTGGTCTTGGGGCTGAACTACATACACATCCTTAGATTTGCTATGTTGCTTGATTTTATTATTTTACCTTGTTTTTATTATAAAAAGGCATTTCCCAACAGAGTAGATGGCCAGGGAGCCTGAAACCCATCCATGGACTGATTCCTTTCACAGGGGTGGGCTGACAGTCCCCCCCAAAAGAGGCTTCTTCAAGCCATGTAGGTTGACTTTTGCTGATGTTAGTAGTGTATCAGCTGACTGCTTGGCAGTGGGCAGTGCTGTGGTTTTTGCAGACTGCAGCTCTGCCAGTTTGCCCATTTTCTGTTGATATTTATCCGACCAGTTACAACTTTAAAGTTCTTATCAACTAGCAATGGGTTAAAGCATGGTGGATGTGTCACAGGTCAGGTCAGGACCATCTATTGGTCATGACCCTTGCAGCAAATGCAGGGGGTCATGGTCACCATTTTAGTTAAGAGGTGCTCGAGCTATACAGATGTATTCCTTGAGTTTATGGATTCACCATTTTGAACATAATTGACCCGGGATCTCTATCTTTTGCAAAACTGGCTCGATTCGTTTTATTTTGACTCACACACATCCCACATGTAAAGGTTGATCATCGTAATCGAGTTACCTTCTACAGTACTTATTCTGGCAACCGATCATTCAGGATGTACATCCACTGGGCAGTCCTTGCGACTATTACTCAATAAGCTGGTTCATCAGACCTAATGGGAATTGTGAAAAGCCCCCGGGCTCATGGTGGTTATACTCCCCGAAGGTGGACGGAGGTTAAGTTTTCACTGCCTGGCTGTCTGTCTGTGAACAGGATAACTCAAAAAATTACGGACAGATTTGAACGAGATTTGGTGGACAGGTTGTGTTTGTGACAAAAGGATGACTTCATTCGATTTTGGTCAAGATCCAGATCCAGATTCGGATCCAATAATTAGTTAAGTGATTCTTCACCATTGAGATGTAGGGTCAACAACAATATACATATATATATATATATATATATAATATTATAATATTATATATATATGTTGTTTGTTCGTCTTTCGGCTGCTCCCGTTAGGGGTCGCCACAGCGGATCATCCGTTATGATCCGCATACTGATTTGGCATAGGTTTTACGCCGGATGCCCTTCCTGACGCAACCCTGGTCGCCTCTTACGACACAGGGATAAGGATTGGGTTTCGCCATGATTCCGGGCTGCCCTACACCCTCTCATAGCGTGGCCCAGTGCAGAGCTCCCGTCCTCAAGCGATCCTCCAACCAAGCCTCCGAGTAGCCGGATTACAGGCGCACGCCACTACGCCCAATATATATATATGTAAATAGATGTTTGGTACTACAGAACTTTAATATGGATACAAACAAACACGACATAATAGTGACCGAAGCTTTTCGTGCTGCACTCCTCATGGTAAAAATTGCAGCAAGTGAAGGAGGAAGTGAAGCGCGCATGCTTTATACACAGGTCTCAATAAGGTAGACACTGATTGGTTCAACCGTAATGGCGTCACGGTTAATCCGAACGTCCATTGGTCGGCTCATCATCTTCACCTCGAGCTGCCATTGACTGGAGCAGAGTTCGTCGATGATTGACGTTTGCAACCGCATCCAGGAGAGAGGGGGGATGGGTTTCCCCTAAGGTCATTCAGTCATTTGTTACCATACTTCCCTCTATCTTTCCATGCTGAAGAGACACAGAGATCGTACAAATTCCTTTTGCCGACATAATATTGGATCGGTGGTAAGGATGAAGGTTGCTCCCAACATACGTAAATGAAATGAGCTCTGACCTCGGCTCAATATCCTGAACAAATCTGCATTGTACTGGTCTGCACAGATAGGGTTGGCAACCAGGTTGCTGTGCAATGGCAGATGAAGGAGACACAGTGGCCGGTGGTTGCTGGATATTTCTACATGCTCGCACTGGTTGTGTTCTAACCCTCACAATCTTTCTTCGAATCGTCAAGGGACGTGTTGTTTGATCCGATCAGCCAATCTTAGGGTTGTGCGGCCACGTACCGAGCTTCACATCGCACTTAAACTATAAATAACATTTCTGGTTTGTGAAGTGGGTAGCACATCCTTGTTGACTGATCAGCAAACGGCGAGAGGTAAAGACCCGAGTGCAACCCCGAATAATCTTTTCCTCTTGCTGACGTCAGTCAACAAGGATGTGCTACCCACCTCACAAACCAGCAATGTTATTTATGAGTTTAAGTGCCGATGTGAAGCTCGGTACGTGGGCCGCACAACACTAAAGGCCCTGTCACACCTTGACGATTTAGCCAGCGTATGCCGACGTATGAAAAATTTGTCTAAAACGCTGGCACGTCGAATACGTTATGGGTAAGTTTTGTATACGTTACGAGCACGCTGACATACGTCGTAGTACGCTGGCATACGTCGTAGTACGCCGAGCTCGTGACAAATTTTAACATGCTTGAAATTTTTCGACGTATGCCAGCGTATGACTCACACGTTCCGCATACGCTGGCCATAAGTTGTAGGCACGTTACGCGATCGTTGACACACGTCGACACACGTTACTTGTAAGTTACTCATAAGTCGAAACACGTCGAGTAATGTTTAGCATCAGTGTTCCAGACTCCCTGGTTTTTTTATTTATTTTTTTTTCTTCGGTATGACGGGATGTTGACACTTCGATTTTCTAGTGCGGTTATAATATAATATAATTAATAGGCTGCCGCTCAACGATTTAAATCATAACCGCACTAGAAATTGAAGTGTCAACATCACCGTCATGCCGAAGAAAAAAAAAATAAAATAAAAACCAGGGAGTCTGGAACACTGACGCTAAACATTACCTCGACGTATTTCGACTCATGAGTAACTTACAAGTAACGTGTGTCGACGTGTGTCAACGATCGCGTAACTTGTCTACAACTTATGGCCAGCATATGCGGAACGTGTGAGTCATACGCTGGCATACATCGAAAAATTTTCAACATGCTGAAATTTGTCGACGTACTCGGCGTACTACGACGTATGCCAGCGTGCTTCAGCGTGCCTTAACGTATACAAAACTTACCATAACGTATTCGACGTGTGCCAGCGTATTCGGAAAATTTTTCATTACGTCGGCATACGCTGGCTAAAACGTCAAGGTGTGACAGTGGCTTGACACTTCGATGTCTAGTGCAGTTATAATTTGAATCGTCGAGCCGCAGCCTTTTAATAGGCTACGCCACGTGATCGTCGGTGATACGGCCGCGCGCTATGCATAAGTTAGACTATCGTTGGGCATAGGTTGTGAACGCCGACAACACGCTCAGCATTCGTTGATATAAGTTATCTATATGTTATCGAAACGTTCTGTGTACGTTACTAATACGTTATGCATACGTCCAACTCGTTATGAATACGTCAAAAACTGGAAAAAAACATCAATAGTTCAGCGTACGCCAGCGTTTTACATACATTTTGAAACCTTGCCATACGCTGGCTAAAACGTCAAGGTGTGACAGGGCCTTAAGATTGGCTGATCGATACAAATACAAATGGATGTAACAAATTGTCCCATTGTCCCATTGTTTGTAGGCGGGGCTTGTCCCATCGGGGAAAGGCGGGGCTTGTCCCATTGTTTGTACATTGGCTTCTTACCTCCTTCACGCTACCTCCTCGGGTTTTCATGAGCCTATACTTCGTGTACAATCAGACATATGTGCACTTGCTCACATTCATTAAAATTTATACATTTGTTAGCTCATAAATATTTTGTTATTCCAAGAAACCATAACTCAAGTCCAGAGGAAACCGCATGTTGCATATTACAATGCACCGAGTCAATGCAATTCATTCATGTCCAATATTTGAGTGATCATGAATTTTGTAACACTGAAGTTGGCATTTCCCAAAAGGTTAGTTTGTAAATTATACACGTTGTATAATTTACATATGCGAGGCTTGTCTATCCAAACTTTTCAGTTTATAAAGTGTCCTCACCTGCGGCAGGTCTTGGCAGGTGATGGCCACTTACCAGCAAGATGTAAAACTGCCTTGGCCTTTAACATGATAAAGTGTTTACACGAAAGAAGTACAGTACTTATAAGTATTATTCGTACTCAAAGCGGGTTCGAGGTCTCCAATAAAAAATACTTTTGCAGATATTTCACATTTCAAGAAAAGTTTTTTTTTCCATGATTGATAAATTGAACACAAAAAGTAGTTTCAGACCAGGAAAGGCCCGATTGATCAGGTTGGCTGGTACAAACCCCAATATGGATTTTGAACTCTCTGGGTGACATCATGTGTGACGAACTTTTTCAAGACATACCAAAATGTCAGGGTCTAAATATTGTTCGGGTATAATCAGGGTATTGAAATTTTTCTGTTAGGCTCACTTGGCTGCACCTGGATGGGTTTGAGGGTAGTTGAGTAGCGGCTGAAACCTGAATCCTATCCAGGTTCCTCCTGACGACTCCATCTTTGCTCTTTACTTCTTCGGGTTCCTTCTTGGTCTTCCGTTTCATTATGATTGCACAGTCTTCAACAACCAACATGGTGCCCAGTGGTTAGGGGACAAGAAAATTTCTGTGTTAACCGGGTTCATTTAGCACGAATCGGTATTTTTGAATGCAATAACCGTGATGGAATTGCCGACAAGATAGTCAAGCTAAGCCCATCGGTGATCTGTGTTGAAGCGCATCAGCACAGACCCAATTTGCCCATTTGACGAATTAATAAGCCAATTTTCAAAGCGCTATGGAGCACACTTGTGAGACATACGTTTTCATCAAACAGGGATATATTCACAGAAGGGGGTAGGGGAGGAAGCTCAGCCATGATCACAATTAAATCAATAAATTATGACAACACGCAATGGCCTAAACACGCAACAGGACCACAACGGCCTTTGCAATTCCACCTTAACGCATTAATTTTGGGGGGGGGGCACGGTACTCAGAATGGTTTGATGAGATAAAGAAGATATCTTGTGTGACAATGCTTGGGCATGTGGTGTGGGTCTGTCGTCCACACGGGCTCACTCTTCAACCCATCCAGGCACTGGACTCGCTCGGACTCACAGCGGTTAGGTGCGGGTCCATCCTCGTGTGTTTCTCTAAAGGACTCACTGTGCAACTAAACAGCATCTGCAGCAGCCACAAAAACGCTCAAGCTCATGAACGAAGACCAACTGAAGCCTCACCATCAGCAGGAGAATAGAGGAGTGGGGAAAGGTGGGCTTAGATACAAAGCTTTAGCGGGAGGAATAGAGGAGTGGGGAAAGGTGGGGCTTAGATACAAAGCTTTAGCGGGGAGAATAGAGGAGTGGGGAAAGGTGGGGCTTAGATACAAAGGTTTAGGAGGGAGAATAGAGGAGTGGGGAAATGCGGGGCTGAGGTACAAAGGTTTAGGCAGGGAGAATAGAGGAGTGGGGAAAGGTGGGGCTTAGATACAAAGCTTTAGCGGGGAGAATAGAGGAGTGGGGAAAGGTGGGGCTTAGATACAAGCTTAGTGGGGAGACTAGAGGAGTGGGAAATACGGGGCTGAGATACAAAGGTTTAGCAGGGAGAATAGAGGAGTGGGGAAAGGTGGGGCTTAGATACAAAGCTTTCGGCGGGAGAATAGAGGAGTGGGGAAAGGTGGGGCTTAGATACAAAGCTTTAGTGGGAGAGACTAGAGGAGTGGGGAAATGCGGGGCTGAGATACAAAGGTTAGCAGGGAGAATAGAGGAGTGGGAAAGGTGGGCTTAGATACAAAGCTTTAGCGGAGAGAATAGAGGAGTGGGAAAGGTGGGGCTTAGATACAAAGTTTAGGAGGGAGAATAGAGGAGTGGGGAAAGGTGGGCTTAGATACAAAGTTTAGCGGGAGAATAGAGGAGTGGGGAAAGGTGGGGCTTAGATACAAAGCTTTAGTGGGGAGACTAGAGGAGTGGGGAAATACGGGGCTGAGATACAAAGGTTTAGCAGGGAGAATAGAGGAGTGGGGAAAGGGGGGCTTAGATACAAAGCTTTCGGGGAGAATAGAGGAGTGGGGAACGGTGGGGCTTAGATACAAAGCTTTAGTGGAGAGCTAGAGGGGGTGGGGAAATGCGGGGCTGAGATACAAAGGTTTAGCAGGGAGAATAGAGGAGTGGGAAAGGTGGGGCTTAGATACAAAGCTTTAGCGGAGAGAATAGAGGAGTGGGAAAGGTGGGGCTTAGATACAAAGGTTTAGGAGGGAGAATAGAGGAGTGGGAAATGCGGGCTGAGATACAAAGGTTTAACAGGGAGAATAGAGGAGTGGGGAAAGGTGGGGTTAGATACATAGCTTTAGAGGGGAGACTAGAGGAGTGGGAAATGCGGGCCGAGATACAAAGGTTTAGCAGGGAGAATAGAGGAGGGGAAAGGTGGGGCTTAGATACAAAGCTTTCGGGGTGAGAATAGAGGAGTGGGGAAAGGTGGGCTTAGATACAAAGCTTTAGCAGGGAGAATAGAGGGTGGGGAAAGGTGGGTTAGATACAAAGCTTTAGTGGGGAGACTAGAGGAATGGGAAAGGTGGGCTTAGATACAAAGCTTTAGCAGGGAGACGAGAGTGGGGAAAGGTGGGCTTAGATACAAAGGTTTAGCAGGGAGAATAGAGGAATGGGGAAAGGTGGGGCTTAGATACAAAGCTTTCGCAGGAGAATAGAGTGGGGAAATGCGGGGCTTAGATACAAAGGTTTAGCAGGGAGAATAGAGGAGTGGGGAAAGGTGAGTCTGAGATACAAAGCTTTAGCGGGGAGAATAGAGGAATGGGGAAAGGTGGGGCTTAGATACAAAGCTTTAGCAGGGAGAATAGAGGAGTGGGGAAATGCGGGGCTGGATACAAAGGTTTAGTGGGGAGAGTAGAGAAATGGGAAAGGCGGGGCTTAGATACAAAGCTTTAGCGGGGAGAGTAGAGAAATGGGGAAAGGCGGGGCTTAGATACAAAGCTTTAGCAGGGAGAATAGAGGAGTGGGGAAAGGTGGGCTTAGATACAAAGCTTTAGCAGGGAGAATAGAGGAGTGGGAAATGCGGGCTGAGATACAAAGGTTTAGCAGGGAGAATAGAGGAGTGAGGAAAGGCGGGGCTTAGATACAAAGCTTTCGCGGGGAGAATAGAGGAGTGGGGAAAGGTGGGGCTTAGATACAAAGCTTTAGCGGGGAGAGTCGAGGAATGGGGAAAGGTGAGGCTTAGATACAAAGCTTTAGCAGGGAGACTAGAGGAATGGGGAAAGGTGAGGCTTAGATACAAAGCTTTACGCGGGAGAATAGAGGAGGGGGAAAGGCGCGGGAAGATACAAAGCTTTAGTGGGGAGACTAGAGGAATGGGGAAATGCGGCCGAGATACAAAGTTTAGCAGGGAGAATAGAGGAGAGGGAAATGCGGGCTGAGATACAAAGGTTTAACAGGGAGAATAGAGAGTAGTGGAAAGGTGGGCTTAGATACAAAGCTTTAGTGGGAGACTAGAGGAGTGGGGAAATGCGGGGCCGAGATACAAGGTTTAGCAGGGAGAATAGAGGAGTGGGAAAGGTGGGGCTTAGATACAAAGCTTTCGGGGGAGATAGAGGAGTGGGGAAAGGTGGGGCTTAGATACAAAGCTTATCAGGAGAATAGAGGGGGGGGAAAGGTGGGGTTTAGATACAAAGCTTTAGTGGGGAGAATAGAAGGAGTGAGGAAAGGTGGGGCTTAGATACAAAGCTTTAGCGGGGAGAGTAGAGAAATGGGGAAGGCGGGGCTTAGATACAAAGATTTAGCGGGAGAATAGAGGAGTGGGGAAAGGCGGGCTTAGACACAAAGCTTTAGTGGGGAGACTAGAGGAATGGGGAAAGGTGAGGCTTAGATACAAAGCTTTAGCGGGGAGAATAGAGCTTTTATTTTATCTCGACATGTGCATGTGCTCGACATGTGCTCGACACTTTTTATCATCACGGGAATTACACCACACTTAGGCTAGCAAATATTATGAAATAACTATTCTAATCTATACCCCCATTTTACCACCTAGACCAAATCCGTAATAATATAAAGCACAAACAAAAATAGAAGAAGGCAAAGCAAGATGTCCATATGCTTGAACTATTAATGAAAAAAACGGGAAATAACCAGCCAAGGCAATATTAAATAGAAATTGAGAGATCATATGGGGACTTCGAAAGGGGCTATAAAGTGGCTTTTGCTTGTCACGACCCGTTCTGTGCCCTGCTGGGGTGAGCACCAGGCGGGACCGGACCATTTCATTAGGCCACTGTCCCGACCCATGAAACCCCCGCCTCGTTACAAACGAGATGTTCCAGAGGAGCAGGCGTGACAAAACGGTGTGTTGATTGCGGCCGACAGCAGATGTCAGCCAAGGGTAATGGATAGCTGCATGCAGAGCGACCGCCTTACTGACGGCACCTTGCACACATTCAATGATACACACCGCTCATTGTGCATAACCATGAACGCTGGAAACCATATTTCACACACATTGGACTTTGCCTTTCACACACACACACACGGAACACCGCATCTTGTACACACTGGATCCAGAACACTGCCCCCCATGAATCTAGCCGATTCCACTGAACCCCATGCATGACACACACAAGCCTGACATTTGTGTTACGTACGTTGATTTTGCACTTTGTACACAGGCATCGAAGCTCTCTGTGAGAGCCGCAGTGGACTTGGTTAGAGTGGTAACTTGTTGGTGAGGATTCTGGATTGGTCTGATGGCATCTCAGAAGTTTTGGTTTCACATAAAGCTGAATATGCTGCAGTATGAAGGATTTCTCTTGAAAGCTTTCAGAAGTGAAATCGATTTCAAGAGAACTGCCATTGTTATTATTGGATTCTTGGTTAAAAAAAACCAGCTGGCTCATTAATGTCTTCATGATACAGGAGACAATCCGCCTGCCCCGCGAGGGTCTTCATGTCATGCCAGTCCACTCATTGTGGTTCACTCTGATTACTTTCCCGCTTGTTTGCAGGTCATTCGTAATGACTATCGGCTTTACCATTCTCTGTACTCTCTACCTTGTTTATTTGAAACATATGGACTGGGGCGTGGAATGGTGTGCCAGAATGGTGTGCCAGAAGGTGTGCCAGAAGGGTGTGCCAGAAGGGTGTGCTGATGGCCTGACTCGGCTTAGGAAAAAGTAAAGTTGAAGCAGGTAACAGTTTCTCACTATTCTGATTCAATTCCATTGTCATGTTTGTTATATTTTCTGCCAATATATATCACTATTGCGTGCCCGAACGTGCGTGTCCGTACGTGCAAAAATAAAATAAAATAAAATGAAAAAAGAATTGTGACGTCATAGCACCGTGTCCTGTCATTGGTTTTGTAAATAAATGGCCATAATTTGGGAACCACTTGTCTGATTAATATCAAACTTGAAAGGCACATACTCAGGTCCCCAGCAATATACCTGGCAAGTTTCAATTAGATCGGACCAGTGGTTGTCGAGAAACAGCGGTCACACACACACACCACACCACACCACACACACACACCACACACACACACACACACACACACACACACACACAACACAGCTGGAATTATAGATAGATGCACTGCCACTCAACAACCTGGCCTCATCGTTTATATGTTGATTCTAAGGTGATATTCATTGCTAGTGCAACATGGAATGGAGCAAATTTAGCAAATGCATTTGATTTGCCCCTCAGTTGGAACAGAACAAGTAATGTAATAAAAGAGGTTGGGGGGGGGGGGGGGGGGGGAAGGAGGGATAAAGGGGTGGTGGGTAAGTCAAGGTATGGGACAATGGCAACAGGATCGTGATCCAACGAGCCCAGTTTGTCCTCAAGCTGCTTGTACTCGTGGTCTGCAGCAAATGGTCAGGATGCGGAAAACCAGCTGAAGCCGACCATCCTGCAATGTCGCAGGGATATGCACTCTAAGAAGTGAAGTTGGTTGCACTCAATTCCACAGGCACGCGTGCCCGTGCACATTTCACTGTCCTGCCAAGACGGTTCTTTCTGTGCTTGGTGTTTTTCTTGTCCAGGTCCACTGCCCGGTCACGCAGCACGTTGGTTCATCCTGACGAGTGTGGGTGTTGCTCTCTGACTCTTTTTAGGTACACAGCATATGAGACTGTTTATGCCACTCTAACACAGATTATGACCACTTGCGCTCAATCTGTCCCAGCACCGACTCACACCTTGGGTACAGCATTGTTCGCGCTCATCCCAACGAACTCCTTGGTGGTGCTGGCTCGCAGACACTTGACATGCACTCAATGCATATTGCACTATACTCTGGCCAGTATTCCCTGTCCCCGTGCTGTCATGACGAATACCTTGTAGTGGTTGATCAGACAACCATCCTTGCACTCCCTCAAATCAGCATTCCAAGCACCGACTGCCTCGCTTGTGTTCACCTTCCTCATATTTATAGTGGCTCCCGCAGTCGCCTCTCACCTCTCACCCCGTGATTCCCGTCTCTCCCTTTCACCCTGTGGTTTGCCAGGACTCCCTCTAATCTCGTCCTCGTGTGTCCCTGGTGGTGATGTACCTGTGTTGTCACTTTCAGCCATATTTACTCTCGGTTTGGCACCGTTTCCGTATGTGCTGGTCAACATGTAGGGGCTGATTACTCCCATGAGTGTACAGCATTCAATGCTTAGGCCTTGCACTTCACTGTTGTGTCCTGTATGGTCTACCATACCCTAGGGCCTAGACTGTAGGTCACCTTAAGTAGGCTAAGTTTAATTCCTTTAAAAAAGTTAAACAAACCCAAACTTTAGTTGATGTTGTGTTTTGTTTCTTTTGGAAAATCAGATTGGAGTATCCTTCGTTATCTGTCAGATTATCTGGCCAAAATACTACAGAGTCCAATACTACAGATTAAAACCATAAACACTACATCACATAGAACAATGAAAAAGGTCCCCTAATATCTCCTTATATAAGTTCATGGTGGTTTCATCATAGTCTCCAAAGCTTCCAGAGAGTTCTTCCATGCCCTTTCTTCAGTGATATGCTCACCCCTTTACACAACCATCAGTGACATCATTTTACCCCATTTTTGATTTGTTGTGCTGTTTTTATTGTGACTTCTGATAAACAAAGCCCGTAAAAGCCAATTATTGGTTGTAGGATCTGGGAAGGAGGAACAAACAGCCCAGCAGCCCTTGATGCTGGTGTTTATAGCCCGTGAGTGAGATCATCGTAAGACACCTGAGAATGCGATATTTGGATGTTTCACTCATTGTCAGGTGGATAACAGCTAATAATACATGTTTGAAGAAAAAGCCTCATAGATGGAGTCGATGGAAGACCATGCCCAGAAGATATTACAGAGGTAGACACAAAGCCAGAAATTCTCCAGTGGTTTGAGGTGGTCATGGATGGGCAGGGACAGTAAGGAATTAAGGAGTTATGAACATAATATGAGAGCTGGGTTTGTCAAAGAGCAGTTGTGAGGAAGTAGGCATGGTGTCAGATGAGTCATGGACATTCTGTATGAGAAAGGAGGTTTCTTTTTTTATCAGGAAATGCAGAGGCGACCTGGATGGAGAGAGATCTGAGAAGTTTGGTAGAAAAAGTGAATTTTTGAGCAAGTTGTGTCCGAGTTTCTCAACTGTGAATCTTCTTTGCAAAGAGTCAACAAACAACATTTAAGTCATTATGGAACCACAAAATAACGACCGGTATAGTTTTCCTTAATTCCAATGCTCAAGTTTTCCTCGTAGCTATTAGAAACGAGAACAATAAAGTGCCATCTATTTATTATGCACGATGGAGGAGGTGCGGGCGAAAGGAAATTATAATTGGGACTTGAGTAATGGAGTGTGGGAGAGAAGAATAAGGAAGTTGTGATGAGTTAGGGGTAAGAGGACAGGAAGGAAGGGGTGTGTTGGGGGATTGGGGAGGAAGGGTGAGAAATATGACCGTTTTTACATAAATAACAAATAGATGATGGTTTTATTCTCATATTTCGTTGTTATGATGAGAAAAGTGCAGGGAATGCATTATGTGTGTACAAACAATGCCTTTTTGTACAAACATACTGAACATGGTAAGGAAAATGATTATAATCATTGTTCTCCATGATTGTAATGATGACATTTTCTCATTGCATCACGGACGGTTGCACCTCAACCAGAGGAAGGGGCCTTCCACCTTGTCATGCAGAGGTTTTAAATGACATTCGAGTTTAACCCAAAGAGCCACTCTTATAATCATTCACCAGATTCGAACAGTTTAAGTATATGTTCCCTAACAAGGAACTTCAATGCAGGAGGAGATCACGAGGCCCATCTATGCCTGTACTAGTGTTGCCAACGTGTGGTTGTTTTCCATGTTCTATCGTTTTTAAATTGTGAGCGTCAAGCAAGGAGCAGCACATACCGTTATTAAAATCTCTGGTATGACTCGGCAGGGGTTCGAATTGCAGACCTCCAAGTCTCAAGGTGGACGTCCGAACCGTTACGCCACCAATTATGGTTAACTCAGACTTTCTAAGAGTGATGACAAGCTCCAAGGAATATTGTAGATTCAGAGACTGGAATTTTGACTTGCTATTGCACAGAGTGATCATAAATATCAACAAGCGAATTAGAGCAGAATGGATACACAATTCCCCCTCCTGGCCATTAAGCCAGTGCCATGTATACTGTATAGGTCAGTTCAAATGGGTAACAGTTCAGTAGTTGCATCCAACGAATTTCAAGTGTGTTTGTTTGGTATCTCTCTGTTCATCAGGAAGGATATAAATTATGTTCTGGTCTCGCTCACTACATTCCTATTCCTTTCTGAAGCCGACCCTAATTTTTAGATCTCGTGGAGGATCTCCAAGTCTTACTCATGTTGTTGTTATTCATCTTCTTCTTGTGGACTTATTTGTTTCACAGCCTACAGTTTTCATCTAAACTTCCTGAAACTTGGCGTATATATGTAAAAATACCCTGCGCAGACAGTAACCATCTCCGATTTTGAAAATTCCTCCTAGAAAAAAAGTTATGACGTCAAAATATCTCCGCTAATGGAAATCGCCTAAAAAATTATCTCCGAAACTCGGCAAGCTTTTTGAATAATGTTTGCAGGAATCGAACAGGGCATTAGCAGAGATGAATTACCGCACATATGATACATCACTATAACGTCCAATTTTTAGACATTTTTTGTTTCACAACCCAGAGTTTTCATCGGATCTTCGTGAAACTTGCCATGTATATGCAGAAAGCCCACGCGCAGGCAGTAACCATCTCAGATTTTGGAAATTCTTCCGAGAAAAAAAGTTGACGTCATAATATCGCCGCTAATGGAAATCGCCTATACCATTACTCCGAAACTAGGCAAGCTGTTTGAATTTTGTTTGCGGGAATCAAGCCGGGCATTAGCACAGATAATTTATCGCAAACCTGATACATCACAATGTCATCATTGAGGACGAGGATCTTAGCTCATTCGAGCTTGTTGGAATAAAAATTTAAACGCTGAGAGTCGAGATGGTGTTGCAGATACTCAGCACCCCTGCCCCTCTCCTCCCACTTCCACTCATGCACCGCACTGCATGTGGTGTTGAAGAGGCGAACACCACACTGCAAATGTAACTTGCCACAACATGGGTCTTTAGGACGAACTTTGCTAGCAAATATACCTGCGCAGGGCACGCATGGCTGTCAGTGAGTGTTCAATCCATCAGTGGTAGACGAGCACAGCAGAAGCATGCTGAGATCCACATCCGTGAATTAATTACTTCACTTTGCAATCTCTAAATGCACTACTTAATACGCACCACTGCCATAATTAAATCAGGCGGCATGACCTTGATAACACTTGGGGCTTTAATTGATGACAGTGAATGTGTCGTCTCTCAGTTAGTCCGTTGGGTGCTGAGTGGAGGTGTGAAACTGAGATGAGTTTCGATAGCACAATCACCAGGTACTGAGCATAGTATCATACCTCCACTCATCACCACCACTAATATTATCAATTTCCTTTTTCTAGCTCTTACGAAAGTCTTTACACCAGTCTGACCCAGTGCCTGACTCGCATGAGGAATATTCTTCAGAATTGATTAATACAAGGGAATTTTAGGCAAATTTCAGCTGTATCATTCTATTGTTAGAAGAGCTAATATATGGTCGTGTCCAGGTAAGTTAAAACCGACGCTGGACGGTGTCAGTGTGTGTCAGTGTGTGTGTCAGTGTGTGTGTCAGTGTGTGTGTCAGTGTGT
>CM068963.1:48412323-48422514 GCA_035128595.1 Eptatretus atami | reverse complement strand
AAAATCGCAGGAGCTAGTCCGGGAGAGAGAGATAGAGGCAGGATAGGGTTCCAGAAATTGATGCTACTAAATACCTGCGCAATACCGGTCCGCGATGACAAACCAAGGCGACGCCGGACACAAGCTTAAGGGTCGACAACAACGGCGTGCTATATCATACGCTTGAACGTTCGATTAATTACCCCGCCGGATGTTTGACCACTACGACCTAAGTGAACGATGGAGATAAAAATAGAGAAAAGAGAAGCGAAAAGGGCAAGTTCAACAAGTCCAAGCGATTTAATTACACAGCTCAACACAGACAAGAGGGAAGCCACGTATTTACAGCCTCACAATTTGCACCAAAAAGCAATTGTAATACAACACCCTAACAACCGTACTAACCGGCCCATTTACTGCAGTTACTTCAGACGCCGCAAACAATTTACACAAAAGCAAAGAAGACCAACTCACCGACAGGAGGTAGACAGGCCCGTAGGCAAATGTAGCTGGACTGATAGGACGGCAGGTCGCGAGACGGGGAGTCTTACGCCCGGTCTCAGTGACGCGGGGGCTAGCCAAAGTTCCGCGGCTGTCCCATGGGCCTGGGTGCTCGTGGACACTACTTGGGTGCGGGACCCGGGGCCCTTTTGCACTATCTCAGCGAGGGGGAACGCGACATGGTGATGGGCCCGTTGGAGAAGGGAAGTGGCTGTGGTCGGGATTCCGCGACGAGACAGAGCGACCCCACTGCAACTCGTGCATAACCCTGCGTCTCCTTAATCGGACCGAACCTTTGCCGATCCGCCCCTTCAGCTCCACACGGCGCACTCCACTCTTCGCCAAACTCTCACGACGCTCTCTCTAAGCTCAAGCTCAACGGCTAAATCCAACTCAGCTATCCACAAAGTTTCAACTCTTTTGGAGTCGCACTTTCCGCTCCGCACCTTTATAGCTCTCAGGGGCGCGACAATGCTAAAATTCTGGATAGCTGACGCATAACTTGGAGGTCGGGGCAAACACAGCCCACCGCCCCCCCCCCGCTCGGTCATCCACTACTGATGCCGCAAAAGGGCGGTGACCTCCTATCTAAAATTGAATAAACAATACAAAGCGTCTGGAGGCGGGCAAGCCGCTGGATTGGCCAATTGGACAGAGGTGAACTCGCGTGAAGCAAATCCTGATACCCGCGGATACACGACGCGTTTCGGTCCATGGCGAAGGGTCGGGAAAGACATAATAAAATTGGCATAAAAAAGTGGGATGAGTTGTGAGGTAAGAATGAGGCAAAGGTGGGTCTCGTTTGAGTTGGTAGAATACGCGATGATGTGGTAGCGTAGGTGGCTGGTGCGTCGTTGTAGTGTGGGTGGCGCTGTGGTGGAGAAGGCGGGTTGTATGAGATGCAAATTGTTTGAAAAAAATGCAAATCGAGCCGGATGATCATATAATTTCCCTCTATAACAAAGTTGCTAACTACATCATGTACCTATGAGAAGTCTCACTGAGGCCTTTATGGTTAATGCCGAATTCACAAGCCGTACACACGTCCTCGCTTTTTACAACTCGTCCCGAGTCGTAAATTCTCGTTGTTGCAATCTGTGTAAGTTTCACTATGTACGGGTTTTATCCTTCCGGATCTGGAGTGCGACCTAGTATTCGTGTCCCAAAATAAATAACGAGGGCTGAGTAACTAATGATCAACCACTCATTCATGGCTTAAAATAAAATGCGGGTGAACATACATCGGGGCGGCACCATATAAATGCATGTCTTAACCTAAAATTACAATAACATGGGCGGATAATGGATCTGCAGGGAGCAAAACAAAAGTAACCGCGAACGGGTCGCGCAATGCAGGTCCGTGTTTGTAGTCAAAAGAAGTCTTGCGCTTGCGGAGATCGCTGTGCGCTAAGCAATGAACCAGGGGGGGGGAATCAAAACGAATGGGGCCTGTGAAACAGGGCAGTGGGATCGCATGGAAGGCAGTAGTCAAAACAGCCTGCGAACAGCGTGCAGGCACACAGCGGCAGATTTGATCGGCGCACAGGCCTTGAGTACACAGCTGCTGGACGATCCAGCGGTAAAGGCTGCATGCGCAAAACACAGGCAGCCGATAAGTTGGCTGCACAGGCCTTGGAAGTTAACAGCAAGATGAAGCTGGCAGCCTTTTGCCTTGAGATGGAGGTTGGTGGAGGGTAGTGCGGTGGTGCTGGGCCACGTCAGAAGGCGGGCTCATGACCTGCCTACTGTCTCCTCCGACCTTATCGCCTGCCTTCTGAGATCTACTCACTCTTAATTTGTAAAAACAATTTAGTCCAATTATAATTTTGTTTATTTCTTTTTTTATACTCCTACTATAAATTCGTCCCCAACCGTTACTGGCCTTGTTCGGCTAACCTAATCGATCCCTAATGGTCACTCCAGTAGCTACTTTCCGAGGGGAATGAGGGAGGGCTAGCGTCCTGCTCGAGGTCGCAATGAGCCTCAGGATGGGCTCCTCGGAGTTCACGATCTAACCAAAGTGTCCAGGCCACAAGAAGCGGAGGGATGGATGTGCGGAGGAGTAAACTTCTATCTATCTATACATGTAAACTTGACTACCGGGTTTCAACAAGCTCTGCTTAAATATGATTCTAGCAATCCAGGATTCCGTCGCCTTGTTGTGTCTCTTACAGTTGGCCTCGCCCCAATTTCTTCGTTCCTCACAGCTCATGCTGGGAACGCGTGCCCTTGAGGCACTACGCTGCGCGATGTCTCTACAATGAACTCAGCACTACAGTGCTGCTCGCCTACCAGCTCCTATATCACCGATGCCTCCATAGGCGACTCCCTAAACGCTTCACTTGTGCAGCTGTTCCTGGCCTTTCCGAGGGTCGCCCGTGTCCACAACACGCCACGGGCTAGGCGCCAGCGCATCATGCGGGCGCACCGTGCCCACCAATACCGCCCCATGGGCCCTGCTCTACACGGCGACTGGTGCTCCGGGGTAGCAGCCAACGAACTCACTCATCCAGCCAGCTCCAGCCGTCACAGGTCGCTGACCCCAAAAACAGTTTGGCTACTCACGCACAACAAACGACTCCATTTCAATTGCTAACTACACAACGCACTCGGCACGACCCGGTCTTTGCTGGGGATCATCTCTCCCATATCACAATGACAGCAATTCTCATATCCTCATACACAAGACCGTGCCTCCACTCACTCTAGTACTCACTCATACAAACTTCAACAAGAATGTGAACTTCCTCTATTCTAACTAATCGTCTTCCCGTTCCTTAACACAGCACGTTCATTTAGACATACGTAGAGCACGTCCATACACAAACCTCAAGCTTTTTACAAATTTGCGGGGGATTCATCCTCTATGGGCGTACTTTCAAGTTCGAGCTTAGGGATCGCGTTCCAGCAACGACCTCCGAAACAATATCATTAAGGCGTAAGGTCGCTTGTATGTCTCAGGGCCGCGTGACGATCGGGAAGCCATGCCCTTTTATTTAGGACCAGTCACTATGATGCGTCCAGGAGACCCGGGCCCTGCACTGAGGTAGAGTTGGGCATCGCTTCTCCGCGGGGTTAAGATCAAATCTCGCCCCCGGTGGTATTGCTCACTGGCCCTCCGGGTCGTACGCGCTTCATCTTTATGCCGCCTGTGGAGCTGGTGTTGCGAGCATGGACCTTCTCAATGCTTCCTCCAACGACGGGCCATAGCCCGCCCGGGGCCTATCAAGCCGCTCAGGGTCGGACCGAAATAATTCGCGGCTTCGGTCTCAGCTCCCGTCCATACATAACAGCGCCTGGACTACACGCGTAGACCGTGGGTGCGATAGCATCAGAAGGTATAGAGATTTCCATCTCAGTCCTGGTTAGTGCGTGAAAGGTAAACTGTGACAGGGTCTTTGAACCTCCCCAATGCAATAGACTGTTCTCGGGCGTTGTCGGGGTCTTCGATTCCAGATCTGCCACTCTTAGTAATTTGCTCTCAAATTTCACCCCTGGTCCATGTGCACTCCTGTGAATCCATAACGCATGTAATATCCTTATACAAGGCTTGCCATGACGCCGCTTCCGGTTGGGAGGCAAAGGCTCCGGCATATTGAGAAATAGTCCATAATTACAATGTCTATACTCTGGCGAGTGGGGCAGTGGTCCAAAATGTCATGCACTTCAAGGGCCAACATGATGTATTGGTGGGCTATACCTCGTGCGGTCCTTTTTTACAATACAGGCGCATGCTCGACACCGAGTCTGTACATCGGCATTTAACCCAATAAAGGCCGCGGAACCCGAGATTTTGTTTTGGTCCGCCTAACTAGGCGCCCGCGCTACCCGTGCACTGTTTTCAAAATGGTCTTAAACACAGGACTACACGCAGCCAAAAGTTTGTTCGAAAGAATTCCACCACTTGCGGATATAAGATGTTACCCATTTCTAGGCCTCTCATGAGCCCAGTAGCTTTGTCGCGCTCGATGGGCATTCTCCCACTGCCTCTGTTTTCTGACCATTTTGTACACTGCATATCAGGTTTCCGCTGCGTCTCCATGCAATCAGCCAAATTCCTCTCCCTGCGTATGCAAAGTGGGCCACCACACGGCCAGGCTGGGAATTCGGGGATGTCTGCCAATTGTCCCTCTCCTCATTCTCGTGCAATATGCAGTTTACTCCAGACAGGGGGCGAGAGAGGCATCGATCCCATGAGCCTCCGGTCAATGGTCACACTGAAATCGTACGCTGGATTGCAAACACTGCAATGCCTTCCGGTTATGACCGCAGAGCTTGCAAGGAGGATTGGTCAGTTCGAACAAAAATTCTCCGTAAATACGGTGAAATGTCATCGCCGCAGACAGCAGAGCCAATAGCTTCTTGCGAGTAACATAATTTTCGTTCGGGCTATATGGCGAGTAATAAAGCGTCACTCTTTCAGCCCCCCCGTTTGACATAGACTGCTCCAACCTTCCTGCTGCATCCGTTTCAGTATACATTCCGTCACGGTGGGTATGCTAAACGGTGGGATGTAAACACTTAATTGAGAAGGTCCTGGACTCCTGCATTAATTCAACCCTTCCGTCCAACCGTGAAGGCTGGCTTCCCGCCATAGTTTGCACGAAGCGCCGTGTTAGGAGCACAGTCAAAGCCCCCGAATGTTGTTGACATTTAGGTACGGGCCCTCCTCTACGCTGTAATTTCCGTGGGTCGGCTTCACCTCTGCGCCTATACGTTCGAGAATAGGACCACTGCGCGAACAAAGGCATTCTCCGCCAATTTAACCTGCTGCCTGAGGCCCAATCACGGTCAAATTGGCATCTTCTGGGTGATGTTTTAGCGGGTACCAGAGTCACCAGAACACAGCGACTGCCAGCGCTTCGCCTAGCACAGCGTCATAATTCCAAGAGGTGGCGGGGGCCTTACACAATCCGAAACGGCAAACACAAGTGAATGATGAACAGTCCTTCCTTGTGGAATCGTTTTCTCTTCCCCGTGTATCCACTCCACTGCTAAACCCACTATTAAGGTCAAGTGAGAACATTAGAGCTGCAACGGCGTCGAGGATCGTAATTCTAAGGCAGGGATAGGAAGTTTTGAGTCCGTGTTAGCTTGGCATAGTCAGTGCAGAAACAGCGTGCTCATCATTCCCTTTGACACACTCGGTGAATAAGACTTCTGAGGGCTCAATGACACTGCATTGAGCAATCTTTCAAACTGTATCTCAGCCCTCTCATCTTGCTCCTGGAGCATCGAGAGTTGACGGCAGGCGGGCCCATCGAGATGTGATATCTCTGAAAGTCTGTGGCTGCATCCCGTTACGTTAATCGGCCGGCTGACAACGAGATCACGATTCGCAGTCGGAGCCACGTCGCTCAGGAGTACATGATTTATATTTTCCTCGGATTTCTCCCACTAGCAAACTAATACTAGTACTGCCAATGTCCATTCGTTACAACATAATACACCAAGAAGGCATCCACACTCTAAAATTTCAAACTATCTGACAAAGAAAGGTGCTCCTCAACCACAACTCAAGTACCACGTGTATGGTCATAAGCCGCAACCATCGCGGCCCCCTGATTTACTTTCATAACCTCCACAAAATCAATCTATAAACGTATACATAGTCCAAGGAGGAAACACCTGAAGATAAATCCAAGCTGTTGAAGGAATTACCCTAAGATGTACATCCCGGTTTGTTCGCATTCGAAATGGGACCCTCCAGGCGCAATTCTACAACCGTTGCAGACTCCTCCGGCCAGTCTCGACCGCCCTATAACACCCGTGCGAGCTCGCGCGATCTGCAAATATGGCTAGGAACGATCTCGTCACAGCGAGTTCGTGGGCCCTTCCAAGCCCGGTTAGTGCTGTCTCACGTGATCATAACACGGATTAGCAAACCGACTTCAAATCTCCTTCCCGGGCCTATGGCACCCACCCTGAGATCGTAGGTAACTGAATTGACCTACAACAACAGCCAGCCGCGCAAGACCCAGTCTAAAAATCCCGAGTTGTATGTTAGCAGTAGTTAATCCTCGAGACCATAACAAAGTCGCCAGAGCCCATCACTTGCCACCGAAGTATGGAGTACGTGTCACCCTCCGCCCACCCGATAACTCAAAAATGGAAGTTTCACAAGATCAATTTTAATATGATAAAATAAAATATAAGCCATAAGACAGAACTATAAAACGAACGAACAATTGACGGAGGGAGCAAACAGCAACAGAAATAGATCTTGAAGAAGGGTGGACAGAAACCGTAACAATGACACGACAGGATTCACTAACGGGAAGCACGGAAAAAATGTGGTACACACAGGACTCTTGCGGCAAACCCACCAACCGACACAACACATGAGAATGGTAACCACACATGGAAAAAAAAGGCCAAAAACATAGTATCTCAGCGACCACCCAAATACCAAAAAATGACTCTAAAAAAGTGACATCGTTCAGCCGATAACAGACATTGACTACCAAGCTCATGATAACAAATTGCAATCCCAATGATACTTCACGAGGAAGGCAACTCCTCAAACAAACATTAGAAAAAGACAAACAATCACGGCAAAAATAGATCTATCGCTACAACCCCCGACCAAGAGTGCCGGATCAAATCATTGTAAGTCAGTAGCTAAAACTACAACCCTCAATTGGACATTGGATGTGCGATACACCACCTTTTCAGCAACTCAGATCCTCATAATAATACCTTACCTTGTTTTCAAGGTGCAATCCACTAAAACAGACAGAAAACACAGATGCCCTAACGATACACAGTCGTCTATTGTCAGTGAGGGACTAGAGAGCAGAAAGCGATTGCTGACACGGCTACAAAACTAAATCCCGGCAAAGAAAACTAATGGAGATTAATTGAGAGAGGAGACGATTGAAATATCAATTCCCAAACGCTAGCATAAACGAAATCCAAGGACACAGCATGATTGTGAGGATTTTGAAGGCGTAACTAGCTCCTTGAATCAACACAGAGAAAGAAATTGCGTAACTACAACCTGCACATTGCGACAACCTTTAGAAAGATTGTTAGATAAAGTGCACACAATAGCCACATAATTGGCAGAAAATTGAGCAGAATGGTTCTGAGGTCGAAGCGCTTTTCCCCGATAGCACAGTCTGCGAAAAAACTGAGCGCGCTAAGCGAAATGCTACGAGAAAACATACTACTAACACTACACAGGATGGTGGAGAGAGGGGGAGAGACAGAGCGACGCTGAGCTTGCCGGATATTAACAATTGAACCGGGCGAGTGGTTGGTCCGAGAAACACATGGCTCTTCTTCGGGGTTCCCATGCGCGCAACGAATCGTTCAATAAGCCCTCCGTTGCACGCTATTCACCCTATATGCCACAAAATTAAATAACACACATCGTCATAGTAAGTTCTGCTCTCCGAGACGAATTATACAAAGGCCACTAAACGACATACGAGAACTCACGGGTCAAAAGACACCCCGATCGCATTGACTCTCTAACAAACTCCTCCGACGACACCCACCCCGGCACCCCCCCCACAAACGCTCCCACCCCCGGCCCCGACGAGCCTCGGTCCAGCATTTTATCGCAACTCAAAAGCACCCTGCCCACACCAGCCCCTCCTGGACAATTCTTCTCGACATGCCATCCTACTACCCTCACACGTCAACGCAAGCTATTCACGAACAATAGAAGAAAGACAACAGCTATACGATCAGGACAAAAGCAGCTCCACAACGAACACAGAAAAAAATAACATATCAAAGCATAATACAGATCTCCTACCAAAAAACGGGCACATGTCGGACTGATACGAGTATGCCCAGCCTCCCAATGGCGTTCTGGGCGCTCCAAGGCGGCAGTATCAGCCGCTTCTGAGTTGTCCAGGCGCCATACGGTCACAATGTCCAACATCGGTCGGCCCTACGCAAAATGGGTCCAGGAATCTCCCTCCGACTCCGGGCATGTTTTGCGGATCTCACCCAAGCGGCGCGAAATGTGTGTGCCAATCCTCCTCAGTGGTCCTGAGCGTGTGCGCCGTTATCTGAGCTTAAACATAGCCTCTAGTCCATGCCATTTTTTAAGGCGAATGAGATCTTCAGGTCACTCAACTGGTACGTGTCAGGACTTCAAGGCCATTCACGCAAGGCGCGTGAGTTTGCACACTGCACCTCGTTCCGCATATTGCCTCTGGCAAACATACACGAATGGGCATATAGCCCATCCTCTTGCATCGTCCGGGTAGGGCCCTCTTCGGGTCCTTATTGAAGGGCGGCCCCCTCAGTCCAAAGGGACTCTGAGGTGTACCCCAATCCAACGGTCCTACTCGCAGCCGACGCATTTGCCCGCGGAAAACACTGTCGGTTCAAGCCACGCGTCCCGGCTTACTCTCCAGGTCAGGCTGACCGACTATATCTGCACGTCGACTGGAAATCAACCGTCTTACCCTTAGGCAAAAACCGCGCTTAACCTCCAGATTTTTTGGGCATCTCACCCCGCATGGTCAACCTCTTCCCCCTGACACTGGCCGAACCTGGCGATCCGCTCAAAGGGAGTATATCTCTCCCTTCCGAAGGAGTCTGCCTTCACACCGTCTCAAAATTCGCATCTCCTCTCATTTTAATTCCCTCATACGTCATTATCCCATCTCGTTCTCTTTCGTCTAGCGAGTTCTACACTTTCTCTATGTCCACTCCTCTTTACTTTGTACACCTTATTGTCTTTATATTCCTCCGTGCCAAACTGCTTTCCTCGCTGTTCTAATCCTTCCTCAGCTCCTGTCTTCTCCGTGTCCACTCCATTTATAATTATCCTCATATCTTCTAGCATCTCCCACCCCAACGCCTTAATTCTTTCTTGCTCCGTTATTAACAACACCTTTCCCTTTCCTCGGGTTTTCACTGTTTTCGCATGGTCTTTAGTTTCCTTCTAGTCCCTTTCTTTCTCACGACTATCCAATCCCTCCTTTTTAGTTTCCGCTCTGCTCCCTTCCTTACTTAAATTGTCATTCTGGTTTCTCCTGCTCCGCAAAATCCCTTTATGGCTGTCCCCTTCTACGTTTCCTCATCCTCCCAATTTGTTATTACTCTTTCTTATCGTTTATTCGTTGTGGCGTTGTTCCGAGAGGGTCATGACTGAATTGTCCGTTCCGGTGGGCGAGGCGGCCGCCATTCGAGTCGAACGGCTGATCGCACGCCGGTGGGCGCAAATTCGCAACAATATGAAGACTTTTCCAAATTACCAAATTATAAAGTAAATATTTATAATCACAAACTCACAAGGCACATATTTGCAGGTCAGGTCAGGTATGGGAGCATGCACCGAAACAGCGCGTCGCTGCATCCATTTTCCGTGGGTACTTCAGGAGCATTCATCTGGCCATCCCCCAGGCAGATGCCTGGCCCGTGAGATGCATCCTTGAGATGCTGATCAAGCTGTTGCAACCATGAGGCACGTGGTCGGCCCATTGGCCTCTTCCACTCATGAGGCTCCCTCGCTGAGAGAATCTGGTGCACAGGATCACATCAGGTAAACAAGCCACATGTCCATACAGCCGCAGCTGATGCTCATGGACTATGCAGGTAACAAATCTCATTTCAGTCTCTCTCAGCAACCACTCGTGAGACATAAGGTCTGACCAGCAATAGCCAAGGATTCTCCAAAGAGACCTGGTACAAAAGGAATTAAGTCTCCCTATCAGATCCCTGGTCAGAGTCCAAGTCTCACATCCG
>CM068963.1:48390817-48405843 GCA_035128595.1 Eptatretus atami | reverse complement strand
AACAAAAAAAGTCCACAAGAACAACAACGTGAGTAAGACTTAGAGATCCTCCACGAGGATCTAAAAAAAGATGTTAATTCATCATCATACACATTGTATCAACTTTTGAATTGAAACCTAACATCTGAAGACTTCAGAAGAAGTTTTTTGTTCTTGTTTTTTAGTGACGTCTTAAAGTTGCAAAAACCTGTTTACCTGAATCAATTCCCCTTTATTGTATTTTCCAGTGCTTCAATTTGCACATAATCGTATTCATTGTAGATGGACTATCCAGAAATGTTTTTAAAAAAACTTTTTTTAACATTTGGGTGTTGAGATCCCTCAAGTGTGAAGTGAGCACATGAAGGCCTAAGCTCTCACAGCCGCAGTGAATTACGCACTTCTCGTGCTCCGTGCCACTGTATAAATCACCAGGCATAAAAATGAAGTCCGCTTGATTAATATGCCACAGCGATACTACAAGTCTTTTATCATAAAAAGACATTGATAAGCGGGGGTGCATCAAAAGGGCATATAGAGGAATTACTGGGGCGGTTTAGGGGTGGCTATTTTCAGCTGGAGCATGCTTTAATATCACGCAGATCCTAGAAAACATGACGGGAAAAAATATTTTTGAAAACTAAGGCTGATGAGCTTGATTCCAAAATTATCTCACTTTGTCCTAAAATAACATCTCTATATGGTTTGAATTCCCCCACGTCCTGTCATCACAGAGCAAGTTAATCACAGCTAAGGCCTCAATAAATCAATATTTTAAAAAGATTGAATTGCTGGCAGACAATCTCCTTTTATTTTTCATCCTCATCCATCATTAGTCAATAACAAAAGACTGACTCACCCGATTATACAGTATTTCAATAAATCTCTTCCTTTTATACATTTTTGTGAAAAGTGAGTGCAAAAATCTTCAAATTGTTTAGTTGATTATACAGTGAGGTTATTAAAGGTGGATTAAAAAAAACTATGGTAAACACATATCCGACTATTCATTTGTAATTGGTCACTAGCTTTGACACCAATAAAAATTTTTATTACAGACCCTCGGCATCAAAAAGCTACACATCGAACAAAAAGTTTAAAACGGAGCAACTCGCCACCTTTAGAGCATTTTACTTGCATTAGATGTGGCAATAAATGCGAAATGTTGATCCCAGCTTTCCAACTCGATGACAGAAGACACCATTTGCATTTTTTCCTGCTCCATCAATTACCCATTTAGAATACCTTACGGGCACAGGGAATTTGCTTGTGAATTGAAGGTATATCCTATAATTCAAACAGAAGGGCACTCGAGGGGACATACCTCCGCCACATAATGCCTGATCACGGAACTATCGGCCCAATACATTTTTGAAATATCATGCTATAATCGTTTTGCCTGATTCTCAATGGTGAAGAAAAATATAAAAATTAAATTTCTCGTATCCAGATATGGATTCGGATCTTCACAAAATCGAATCATTTGTCATGGTCACACACCCAATATGTTCATCAAGTTTCGTCCGAATCGTCGCGAAACTTCTTGAGATGTCGTGATATATAAATATATTATATATATATTATATATATATTATATATATTAGTATAGGTTAGCCCTTTAAAATTCCAGTAGTCAGATGCGGATCTGGATCGTCACAACCAAATCAGATTGTCAAATATCAGTTCATCATTGTCACACACCCAACCTGTCCACAAAATTTCATCCAGATCCGTCCACAACTTTTTGAGATATCCTGCACACAAACAGACAGACAGACAACAAACAAACAACAAACAAACAAGAAAATGACGTCGTGCAGAGCATGACACTTGCAAAATCCACCCTCCCCCTCCCCTCTCAAAAGTTGCCATGGAAACATCGAATTGTCCATTTCATTTAGATTAAAATTGACAATCTTAATCAAAGCTCAGGTCAATGAGATGAAAATTGATTATTTTTCAGATTAATTGATGATTTTAGAAGTTTGACCTTGAGTTGACCTTTGTATTTTGACCTCAAAAATAGTTGGTTTCCAAATTCAGTGATGCATAATCCAATTGCTGCTTATTTTCCAGGTTAATCAAATGAAAATTAATGATTTTTCAGATGAAATTTGATGATTTTAGAAGTTTGACCTTGAGTTGATGTTTCACCTTTTGACCTCAAAAATAGTTGCTTTCCCAAGTCAGTGATGGACTATGCAAATCCTGTTTAACCATCAAGTCAATAGCATGTAAATTGACGATTTTTCAGATAAAAATTGATGATTTTAGATGGTTTACCTTGGGTTGACCGTTGACCTTTTGACCTCCAAAATTGTTGGTTTCCAAATCCAGTGACGCAATATGCAAATCTTGTTCAAATTTCAAGTCAATCGGATGAAAAATGACGGTTTTTAGAAATTTGACCTCAAGATGACCTTTGAACCTTTGACCTCAAAATCAAGAGGCTTCTCAGTTGAGACTACCTGTACAACTTGGTAAAGTTTCATGACGATTGGTTTAGAATTGTGACCTGTTGGCGACAGACAGACAAACAGACAGCCAGAATAACAAAATCGACGAATCAATATCCTTGAAAAATCTTCGATTTTGCAAGTAACAAACAGACAGAGAGGGGGTGAAAACAAAACAGACAGAGAGGGGGTGAAAACATCACCTCCTTCGCCTTCGGTGGTGGAGGTAAAAAGTGTTTGTTTGTTTGTGTTCGTTTCATTTCTATACACTCCTGAACCGTTGGATGGAATGATTTAAAAACTGGTGGTTGTTCTCGGGGTGTGCACGATAGGGTTTTAGGAGGTTAAATCATACTCCCAGGGGTTCAGAATGGGTGGGGGAGCACCCTGATTCTCTCCATGTGAATGTGTATGCCATATTGCTCGCTGCTCCTGGTGGGAAGGGATATTACAAATCACACAAAATGCACCAATTCGAGGGGAATTAACCGTTCAGTAATTGTGTGGGTCTTCGCTCGTTTCTTCATATCTGACAAACAAACAAATGTAAGAATGGGGTCTTTGCTACTGGTACTTGATTAAAATCTGACAACAACTTTCTATCATATGTACGATCTATTTATTACCTTCGCCAGAGGAGAGGTATTGCATTTGTTTTTGTTTGTTATACAAGGTCGAGGCTCGTGGAAGATCTAGTGTACAAGATCAGAATGCAACAGAACAAAGCAAATGGTAGATGGAAGGGGGGTCAGATCAGGTCAGGTCAGGTCAGGTATGGGAGCGTGGAGAGCTTTGACACCATGGTCACACATGAGCTAACTAAAATATCCATGAACAAAGTTGGCCTGCGCTGCATCATTCTACTCCTGGATTGTCACGTGACCAAAGACAATGGCACGTCACATGATCTTGCATGGGCACGATCGCTCCCCAAGGGAGCTGGTTTTATAGTAGTCTCATTTTTATGGTAGTATGATTCGAGAAGTGTCTTTAGGGGTTTTGTCGTTTACAGACGATGTACAGTGAGTGGGAGGAAGTTGTAAACATTTATCTTTGCAAACAGATGACATTGCCAAAATGAATTATCCAAACATCAAAAGAAAATCATTTCATTATTCCGTGTTTTTTCATTGTCCTGGAGGTGAAATACACTGCCCATGGAACCGCCGAGAAAAAGGGGTTGAGGCATTCAGCTGAACGAGGCTTATTTGTACCCACCCCTTCTGATAGACTCAGATGAAGAGGCTCGAAGAGAACACAAAACGGAATTTAATTTCTGAAACAGAATTTATGCTCCGCAGCAACTTTTTGGCTACTCAATAAGGCATATCTTCTTCATCATCTCTTAAAAAGTGTGCAAAACGATTGTTATAATGTACGAGTACTACACCATACTGTGTTCTAGTTGGGTTGGGAAATTAACTCACTAGAATCGCTATCTCGCAGCTTTTTACACAATTGTTATTAATCTAAATTCAGTCAACATAACACAAAGGAAAGGTTCTTACTTAACATGATGATAACTCTAATTGGCTCTGTTGTTAACGATTTGCAATGTGGGAGCAGCTATAAGAATATGATAATCATTGTTTATTAGCTTATCTGGAATTATTACAGATAAAGTATTGTCATCGCGCACCATCTGTCCATCTGTCTGTCCGTCCGTCTCCTACTTCGACTTCTCCGGCCAAACCGCTCGGCCGATCCGGCTGAAATTTGGCAGCAACGTTCCTCTCCTGACTCGTAACGGGAATTGCAAAGCTCGTTCCGGTCACCTGACTTGAAGTAGGTCAAAATGGCCGACTTAGTAAATTTCTTCAAAAATCTTCGTCTCCAGAACCACCAGTCAGAATGCTACCAAGTTGGGATAACAACATTAGGCTGGGGTAGGGATGATAAATTGTGAAGGTCATGCCAATCAAATGACCGGAAGTGTGTCAAAATGGTGGACTTGGTAAATGTTTGGGAAAATCGCGTAAATTCCTTCAAAAACAGGCCCCTCCAGACCCACCAGTCAGAATGCACCAAATTTCGGTTGCAACATTAGGCCAGGGCCCAGATAGGCTACAAGTCCAGTGGTCCGATTTTTAACTTTGGCTTATAAATTTCAGTTCCACCCCTTAACATTAATTGTCTTCAAGTTGGAATCATAAACTCCCTCTCTTAGCATTGCCTCGCAACCCATTAGAATCTAAATTTATTTTACTTTCAAACTTTTGACCTTTTACATTAAAAATTACTATAGCAGCAAACTGTTAAATAGAGCTCATTCTGATCACTCATACTTGACTTACTTGATTGACTCAGCTGCTTGCAGAATGCAAGCACAATCCACTTCATCAAATATCTAAGAGTTATTGGGTAGTCGATCCAGTCGAAAAAAAAAATGTTTTTTTAATTTTTTTTTTTAATTTGTTCTACCCTTATTATCATTTTTCCGTCGATATGTTTGTCTGTCTGTCTGTCTGTCTGTCTGTTCGGTCCAGTGCTCCGTTAATACAATGGCGATTTTGATGAAACTTGGTGGGTAGGTTCATACCATGACCTAGTTGTGTGCAAATGAGAACCGTTGCTATGGACACCACCGTTGCCTAGCAACGGGACTTTGAATTTTTGAAAAATCATAAAAAAATTATTTTTTCGAAAATCAAAAACCGGGCCAGGAGCGACTGTGGGAGTACATTCAGCCATATTGTCAAAATTTCCAGCCGAATCCTATGAAAACTGTCGGAGAAGATAGACTTTGAATGAACCTCGGTTGAAAACATAAAAAATAAGTTCGTTATATCTCAGAGACTATGAGTCAGATATACATGAAACTGGTATGGTAGGTTCATGGTAAGCTCTAGTTATGTGTGAGAAAGAACCGTTGCTATGGTCCCTCCGTTGCCTAGCAACAGCCGAAAAACCTCTAAATGTGGGGGTATTTTAATGAAAAAACAATCTGCAGCATTAACCCTTGAAGCTAGAATCATGAATTTTATTGTGCTTAATCATCAGGTCATTCCCCATCGAACGGGCCCATCGCGTCAGGTTCTATTGGGTAGGTGACTACCCATGTTCGCCTACCGGCTTGTCTGTCTGTCTGTTCGGTCCAGTGCTCCGTTAATACAATGGCGATTTCGATGAAACTTGGTTGGTAGGTTCATACCATGACCTAGTTGTGTGCAAATGAGAACCGTTGCTATGGACACCACCGTTGCCTAGCAAGGGACTTTGAAATTTTTGAAAATCATAAAAATTATTTTTTCGAAAATCAAAAATCGGGCCACGAGCGACTGTGGGCAGTACATTCAGCCATATTGTCAAAAATTTCCAGCCGGATCCTATGAAACTGTCGGAGAAGATAGACTTTGAATGAACCCTGGTCGAAAACAATAAAAAACGAAGTTCGTTATATCTTAGAGACTGAGTCAGATATACATGAAACTGGTATGGTAGGTTCATGGTATGTCCTAGTTATGTGTGGGAATGAACCGTTGCTATGGACCCTCCGTTGCCAAGCAACGGCCGAAAACCTCTAAATGTGGGGGTATTTTAACGAAAAAACAATCTGCAGCATTAACCCTTGAAGCTAGAATCATGAATTTTCTTGTGGCTTAATCCTCAGGTTATTCCGCATCGAACGGGCCCATCGCGTCAGGTTGTATTGGGTAGTCGACTACCATGTCCGCCTACCGGCTTGTATTTATTATGTCTGCACATAGGATGCACCCAGGAGTGCTTGCAGTCTGCAAGCTTACCCCACTAGCAATTATATAAAGAACCATAGCATTCAAAGCTAAGCACCACAATCTAGTATCGTGACCCAGTAGAACAAAGCTCAGGTCTGACATTTGTCTCCCTGCGTCCATCATCTCTCCTTAAAAGTAACCTCTTCCTTTAGCACTGGACTTGCTGACTTCCTTCCCATATTATAAGCAGGAATATTTATAGTGGGGTCAAAACCTGGTGTCTTACACACTCTGTGAAAAGCAATATTTGGACATTTTACTTTTTTGGGGCTATGAAGATCAGATTTAGTTATGGGTTCCAATTCTCATCCTTCTGCACTGCTCCCCCACCCCATTGAAGGGGGGGGGAGCATGTGGGTGCCAAGCCTGTCCGACACAACTCGACTATTTATAATTGAAGAATGTTGAATTTGGTGTCACATGAAAGTCTATCTGGTCTAACAACAATTATAGAACACATTTACTTCAGGTATACTCACATATATCACCCCCCCTCATAATCCCAGTCTGGCAACAGCTTTTGAGAAACCTATGTGTGACCCATGAAATAATATCTATTTTTCAAGAGGAATTCAATGGTGCATGTATAAATGACATCAAACATGACCTTCACTTTGGTCAGCATGACTTTCGATATGTCAATTCCTCAAAATCTAACATAAAAGTATCAAACTTTAGTTATTAAAAAATGGATGTTCCCGGAGACCCACCTTTGTGACTACTATGTTTTTACAAAAATCAAACAGTTGTAAATTGTTGATTCACATTTACACACACATTCACCCATATTCTCCAATGAATGTATAAACATTGTCACAAGGCCATACCTATGTGGTCATGAGTATTTTGCGCTCGACTTTAGACTCTCCTTTTACCATCCATTTTTTTGTATTTAATTGAGAAGTAAATGAAACAAATAATTTTAAGAAAATAATAAGTAAGAAACAAGGAAAAAGGACAAAATGTCATAGCCGCCGTTGTTTTAGTAATTTTGTTGTACGGAGTTAAGGGCTAGCCAATATTTATTTACAACTAAAATGGTCGCCAGTCTACCAGTCGGCCATCTTTGATCAGATCACAAAATAAAGTTAAGTGCACGTGTACGCCATCATTTATCATGCTTTCTGCCAGTTTGAACAAAATCGGACCATGCGTGTCTGAGAATGAGGACACATTTAAGTAACAAAATGGCCACCAGTCGACCATCTTTGATCGCATCGCAAAACAAATGATGTGCATATGTATACCATCATGTGTTATTCTTTTTGCCAAGTATGAATAAAATGGGTCATACATGTCCGAGATATGCTTGCGGATGCACTCACGCACACGAAAATCGAACAAATCCATGAGCCCCTGTTTTTGGACTAAGTCCAATGGGGGCTCATAAATGATGAACACTTCCCTTGATAGGTGGAGACTGAAGAACAAATGCACTTGCCGTGTCTTGTGCACTTGAGCTGGACTGGCAGCAAGAGCACTCCCCGCCCTTGTCTGATGGACATCTCCCTCTGCAACTGCAGGTTACATCTACTCAAAGACTCCCAGCCATCCTGCTCATTGTGCGGATGGGCATTAGTCTACACCTCACTCTCCTTCTTCATCCAAACTGGAGAGGGTCTGGCTCCACTATGGGATGATGACTTGTGGCCCACAGAGCAGTTTGGTATGCTGCCATCTGAACATGAAGCCACCACGCATCCTGTGTCGGTGGAACCCACTCTAGATCGCTGCTCTTTTTGGAGAAGAGTGAGCACCGAAGGTTGTTTTATGGAACTGCCAATTTTTGCCGTTGGGTCAAACATGCTGCAAACCATATATTCCAGGACAGTTTGTGTGTTCTTCGCTGGTTTCTGTGCAAATGGCTGATTTGTGGCACTCGTTGGAGCTTCTGTGGCTTCAGGAATCCTTTGCCAGGCATTCCACCACATCCGTTTTCTCCTCATTTTCGGGCTCCTGGTGGAATCACAAACAGCCTGAGATGGCATGAAATAAGGGAAGAGCTCTGGTCCGTTGTGGTCCAAGAGAGTGGCTGATACATTGATATCCAGGACGGAGGTGTCCGTGCCTCTTTTGAAGCCCACCCAGAGTTCAACACTGGGGTATATTCGATCATTAGTTGCCAGCTTGGCAATGACAATAACCAGGAAATCTGTGTCACCAGTCCGGTAGAAGAGATTGGCATGTCTCGCAGCGGCCATTAAGATGTATGACTATACGCGTATCGGCTTCCTCATGATTGCAAGTATTGATCACGATGTCGCCAGGACAACATGAAGAACACTGTCCTTTCAGGCACAGAAGATGTTTGTTATCATGTGCTTGGCTTACTTGCTTCCAGAAAGAGGTACTCAACAGTTTTTCCTTCTTCCTTGATTCGGAGAGGAATTATTTCCTGAGTTGAGGACCATATGGGACTCGTGTGGCACCCAGCGCACGTTTGTGAGCTACTGATGTTGAGCCACTCTCTTTTGATCTAGTTTTAGCTTTGATACTGTGCTCAAAATACCCATCCAACAATGTGGAGCTGATCACAGCTCCACATTCTCTCAAGTATGACAGACATACTCTCAATACTCTCAGTATGACAGAATAGTAGTAAAAAAGTCATCGGATGTGTGCAAGTTGGCTTTGGAATCAGTGAGTAACATGAAAAGTCTCTATCAATAACAATAGCTCGTAGGACATCTGAGGAATTGGATTTTTGGCCTCAATGCCATCTTTGTTCATATTTACCTCTTGGAGAATAATGTGCAGAAGAGATGCCTTGTCAGAAGTATTCTTCATTAATGGTGGTAGGAGTACTCATTCATGCTCAAAGAATATCACCACATTCACTTCCTCTATTGTGTAACATGACAAAGAGCTTCCGAAAAAGGGATGTATGATCTTTTGAAAAGTGCCAACTCTTAGTCTTTGATCTGTCACTTTATTCTTTGTTTCCTTGAAAAAAGCAAGTTTGTTCTTTGTGATTGAGGCCATTATGTCACGAGTTGTTTTTTTCTAAAACAGCTGTCTCAACTCTGTACTTGGTTTCCCGAATCTGTGGCAACTCCCATACAGCATCGGCAGAGGACTTGTCGGTTCAAACATACTATGCAGGGACGCAATTTCTTCAACGCGACATTTTAAAATGGGTTCCGATATCGTTCAATTGCGCAATCATATTTGTGACATGCTTCCGAAAGTGTATTCGATTGGCTTGGCTTTCTTCGTGATGGGAAGAAAAATATCCTGATCCATGCTTCTAAATAGAGTACATGCTTCTAAATGCTATAATCTAAATACATGGTTTACAAAAAACAAAACATACCAAAATAATAATTTAATGATATCATAAATGAACGAACATACCGCTGTCCTCCCTGTAAGAGACTCGTGTCGCGGGGAATGTTACTTCCCTAAGTCGGAGTGAAGCTCTTCCCACTGTGGGTAAATCCAGTCATGATGAAGCCAATACCGTGAGACACTGCATTGGTTTCACCATGACTGCTATAAAATCTAAATGAAAAGATGGTGCACCCAACCTCACTTTTATGTACCGAGAGTCATGCTGACCATTGTGAAGGTCATGTTTGAGGTCACTGATACATGGACAAAGAATTTCTCTTGAAAAATAGATATTTTTTCATGTGTCACACATAGGGTTTCTTGAGAAGCTGTTGTCAGACTGCGGATCATGAGAATACCTCCCCACCTCTCTTGGGTGGAGTTCACATTTGGCATCAACATGAATCATGCCTGTGCATATGTATACCATATGCATTGGAGGAGAGAGGGAGGGAGGGGAAAGAGAGAAGGGGAGAGGCATGAGTAAGGTAGGGGAGAAAAGGGAGAGGAGGGGAGAAACAGGTGAGTGGGTCGAGATATGGAAGAGGGAGAGAGAGGGGAAGGGGATAGGGAGGATTGGGGAGTGGGGATAGGGAGGATTGGGGTGGGGGGAGGAAGAAGTTTCTTTCTATATCCATCCTGTCCACCTCATTTCTCTCTATCCCATTTTTTTTTTGTTCCAACTCTTCCTCTATTTTGTCCTTCAACTCCACTGTTTGCGTACCCTGCCCTGTTGCATCCTGATCCGTTTCATGGTCTAGCTCTTCCACGAGCCTTGACTCTGTATAAAAATGTCATCAGTTGGCAATCATTGTGCAGGCTTCATGGGCCAAATGGTCTCTTTCTATGTTTGAAGTTCTTGGAAGGGAAGTCATCTATTATATATTGTGAACCGTGGTGTCTGTCCATATGTTTGTCTGTCTCCGTTTAAGGCGGCCGCTTCTCACGCTGCATTGAACTCAACATTCACTCTTGAAATGATGGGAGAACAGGCATGATTCATGTTGATGCCAAATTTTATTTCGCACACCAGGATATGTTTGCACTCTTTTACTCTTTTAAGACAAATCAACCTCCACGTCCTATGTTGCACCACCATTTTGTGGTGGGTGGTGTAAGTAGCAAAGCTTTGGCTCTGTGTGAAACAATAGTGAAACACAATTGACCTTTTCATAGTCCATGAAATATTATTTAAATTGATAGATTAACTTAAACTTTTCCTGTCATTGGGGACGGATAGTTTTACTGGCTTTTCCTGTCACTTGGACTGGTACGCTTCATATATTTACATATATTATATTATATTATATATATTTTATTATATGTTAACGTTGGCTGTGGAAATTTGCAATACACCAGAAAGGTCCTCAGGTTTAGATATATCGATAAGTTCATATGTAGTTAGTCACACCCGTTTTTATGAGGGAATATGTGTGATTCATCCGGGTGCGACGCTTTGAGTTAGCCATTTTTTTACCTGTCGTTATTTTTGGAAACAACCCCCACACCATATCTCAACAACCACGCCATCCACAAAAGCCACAAAAAAACAAAAAAAACCCACCCACCGCCACTAAAGAGCAAACGAAACCAGCCCACCCCACCCCAACGAATCTCTTCGGTAAAAATTCTTTGCTCCACCTTTCTCCATCCGGGTAAACAAGTTTTGACGGTTGGAAACGCAACCCCGCCCTAATTTCTCTGGAAGTTTACGACCACCCACAGCTCCGCCGCAATTTTCTCTGAAAGGAACGGTGCGTTCCCCGCCGCGTACACCCGACGAGCCAGCCGCGAAGGGCGGGCGGGCGTAGGAGAAAAAAGGGCAAGAGGAGCGCTGGAAAAGAGCGTCGGATAGCAGAGACTTGGGGCAGTCGTGTGGAAGTCTGGTCATCGTGGTCTGGGTCCAAGTCTGTCGTGGTCCAAGTCTTCGTCGTAGACAGACTTGGGGCAGTCGGGTGGAAAGGTCTTGTCCTAGTGCCGAGTGGGGAGAAGGCATCACGACCTGCCACCGTTGCAAGGCCGCAGAATCAGGCGCGGCTACGCTAGTTACCGTGGGACGAGACGTCGCGACCTGCCCACCGTCGCACCACGAGGGTGCGGGTAAGACCCTTCGGTCTCGTGGGCCTTTTCGGTCATCACGGCCCACCGAACATAAAGGTCTACGGACCCCGCTATACCCCCTTGCCTGTGAGGGAGGTCTTTTGTTTTGTGTATGTATGCTGTGGCGCCGTGGTCCTGCCAAGTAGAAACTGTGTAAGTGCTTGTAAAATAATTATAGTTCGGTTCGTATTGCTTTTGCGCTCTATTTGTTGCTTGTATATTTGCAATGATTCCTTGCTTGTTGTTGTGTGTGCAATATTGTGCTTTGTAATAAATGTGCTTGTGTGATAATGTATTCCCGTTCGTCGTCTTCTTCCTCCCATTGAAAGTGCCATCTTGCATCACGTAAGGGATGGGTAGTGGTTTTAGACACCCAGTAATAATCTGAACCGTCGAGGTCGGCGATAATTCCGCTCGGTTATCCCTGCAGCACGGAACGAGCCACTTAAAGCGTTCGTTGTCCGGAGTCGACCTGCGGCGTGGTACAAGACTCCTCGGTAACGCTACCCGTGCGGGTACTTAGGTATATCGACAATTTGGCGATTCACCCTATTTCGCGCGTGTAAGTAGAATGCGGACTGGGTTGTGTGTGAGGTTAAATACCCCCACCCGTGGCTAGCTCCTTGGCGGTATTTCCAAGAGGGTCACGACTGAATTGTCCGTTCCGGTGGGCGACGCGTCGCGATTTGAGTTAACGTGGCCGATCGCACGCCGGGCGAGCGAAATTCGTACAATATATATATATATATATATATATATATATATTATATATATTATATATATTATGTGCAAGAGGAATATTATTAGCGAACGCAGTGAGCTTCAACTTATGCGTGCACACGAGAGAATAGGAACACAACAAAACAACAACACCATACCCTGACGATTTGGAATCCGTGTCGTCGGCTATGACCCTTTTTGCTTCCGGTTGTTTTAAATGCTGTGCGGTGTATAAAACGACTGGTTTTATTTCTATCGTGATAATTACTTAACGCGTGCACTTGAGAGAATAGGAACACAACAACAACAACAACAATACATGGCAATTTGGAATCCGTGTGTGTTGGCTATGACCTTTTGCTTCCGTTTTTTTTTTGCTTCTGGTTATTTTTTTTGTTTCCGGTTTTTGTCATGGGGAATGATGCATGCCGGGAGATAAAGATCGTCGGAGACATGAAAGACCCAAATAATATCAGGACATGGGTGTATATTTCCTTCACTGATTTTAATAAAGATATCTCCGCATCAATCAAATTATAATTTTTTAATCGTGATTTACATTATTTCATCGCTAATCCCGAATCCAGGCCGAAGTAACCGAAATTGCGTATACAGTTGTGACGTTGTAGGTAAAGTCAGAAACGAATGTAAGAAGATACTAGTTCACCTTCTAGTATTTATTTTTTTAGAATGAGATCCTGTTCTAGGCGGTGTAGTTGTCGTTGTGAAGGTAATGTGAGGAAATTTTTTTTTTTCAGATGAAGATCTGCTCAGGCGGTGTAGTTGTTGTTGTGAAGGTAATGTAGAGGATTTTTTTTTTTTCAGATGAGATCCTGTTATAGGTGGTGTATGTTTGTTGTTGTGAAGGTAATATTCCCTGTGTCGTAAGAGGCGACCAGGGTTGCCTCAGGAAGGGCATCCGGCGTAAACCTGTGCAAATAATTATGGCGGATCATAACGGATGATCCGCTGTGCGAGCCCACAACGGGAGCAGCCGAAAGATGAAAAGAACAAGAAGAAGAAGAAGTTGTTGTTTGTGAAGGTAAATGTAGAGGTAATATTGTAATTTTTTTAGATGAGATCCTGTTCTAGGCGGTGTTGTTCTAGATCCTGTTCTAGGCGGTTTTTGAAATATACAGTAGTGCCCCGGTGAGTTGTTGTTGTGAAGGTAATGTAGAGGTATAATGTTTGAGGTAATATTAATTTTTACAGATGAGATCCTGTTCTAGGCGTGTAGTTGTTGTTGTGAAGGTAATGTTGAGGTAATATTAATTATTTTTAGATGAGTCCTGTTCTGGCGGTGTAGTTGTTGTTGTAAGGTAATGTTGAGGTAATATTTATTTTGCAGATGAGATCCGTGTCTAGGGCAGTGTAGTTGTTGTTGTGAAGGTAATGTTGAGGTAATATTTATTTTTGCAGATGAGATCCTATTCTAGGCAGTGTATTGTTGTTGTGAAGGTAATGTAAGGTAATATTTATTTTTTGCAAGATGAGATCCTTTCTAGGCAGTGTAGTTGTTGTTGTGAAAGTAATGTTGAGGTAATATTTATTTTTGCAGATTGAGATCCTGTTCTAGGCGGTGTAGTTGTTGTTGTTGTGAAGGTAATTGAGGTAATATAATTTTGCAGATGAGAATCCTGTTCTAGGCAGTGTAGTTGTTGTTGTGAAGGTAATGTTGAGGTAATTTTTTATTTTGCAGATGAGATCCTGTTCTAAGGCGTGTAGTTGTTGTGTTGTTTGAAGGGTAATGTTAGGTAATTTTATTTTTGCAGATGACCTGTTCTGGCGGTGTATGTTGTTGTTGTGAAGGTAATGTTAAGGTAATATTTTTTTTTTTCAGATGAGATCTAGTTCTAGGCGGTGTAGTTGTCGTTGTGAAGGAATGTTAAGGTAAATATTTTTTTTTCAGATGAGATCCTGTTCTAGGCAGTGTAGTTGTTGTTGTGAAAGGTAATGTTAAGTAATATTTTTTTTTTCAGATGAGATCCCTGTTCTAGCGCGGTGTAGTTGATCCGTTGTGAAGGTAATGTTAAGGTAATATTTTTTTTTTTCCCAGTATGAGATCCTGTTCTAGGCGGCTTGTGAGTTGTCGTTGTGAAGGTAAATGTTAAGATATTTTTTTTTTTTTCAAGATGAGATCCTGTTTAGGCGGTGTAGTTTGTTGTTGTGAAGGTAATGTTAGAGAGTAATATTTATTTTTTTTTTCAATCGCAAAAAGACGTTTTTAAAAATTTGTTTTATATATTTAAGAAGCGAATGTTAAGAAGAATTCTAAATTCGCTTCTAGGCTTTGCCTATTCCATATTAGCTTTACTCGTAATATATACCTGTATATTGAAAATAAAGAATGTTGCTGTTTCTTGGACATTGTTATATCCCATTCCGATAACATAACCTTTTGGAAAAAAACAACCTGACACTGGGGTATATCAAACAACACTGACAATTGCTCCGGATGTTTTTATCTCTCATCTGTGCTGTCTCCGTGAAAGGCAACTTGGGGAGAGTGTGAAGGGGAGAGGTGGGAAGGCGAGGGAATTAATAATTTTGAAATATTTTTTCTTGTTTGTTCTCCCGTTAAGTACTTTTAAGAAAATAATAAATGGCATTGAATCTGTTTATTCTAGTTCTCGTCAACACTTCAATGTGTGCATACAATAAAGGTTCTGGATAAAATACAACATGACCCAACCCACAAGCATATACC
>CM068963.1:48368107-48384440 GCA_035128595.1 Eptatretus atami | reverse complement strand
ATTGGGTAGTCGACTACCCATGTCCGCCTACCGGCTTGTATTTATTATGTCTGCACATAGGATGCACCCCAGGAGTGCTTGCAGTCTGCAAGCTTACCCCACTAGCAATTATATAAAGAACCATAGCATTCAAAGCTAAAGCACCACAATCTAGTATCGTGACCCAGTAGACAAAGCTCAGGTCTGACATTTGTCTCCCTGCGTCCATCCATTCTCTCCTTAAAAGTAACCTCTTCCTTTAGCACTGGACCTTGCTGACTTCCTTCCCATATTATAAGCAGGAATATTTATAGTGGGGTCAAAAACCTGGTGTCTTACACACTCTGTGAAAAGCAATATTTGGACATTTTCTACTTTTTTGGGGCTATGAAGATCAGATTTAGTTATGGGTTCCAATTCTCATCCCTCTGCACTGCTCCCCCACCCCCATTGAAGGGGGGGGGAGCATGTGGGTGCCAAGCCTGTCCGACACAACTCGACTATTTATAATTGAAGAATGTTGAATTTGGTGTCACATGAAAGTCTATCTGGTCTACAACAATTATAGAACACATTTACTTCAGGTATACTCACATATATCACCCCCCCCCTCATAATCCCCAGTCTGGCAACAGCTTTTGAGAAACCCTATGTGTGACCCATGAAATAATATCTATTTTTCAAGAGGAATTCAATGGTGCATGTATAAATGACATCAAACATGACCTTCACTTTGGTCAGCATGACTTTCGATATGTCAATTCCTCAAAATCTAACATAAAAGTATCAAACTTTAGTTATTAAAAAATGGATGTTCCACGGAGACCCCACCCTTTGTGACTACTATGTTTTTACAAAAATACAAAACAGTTGTAAATTGTTGATTCACATTTACACACACATTCACCCATATTCCTCCAATGAATGTATAAACATTGTCACAAGGCCATACCTATGTGGTCATGAGTATTTTGCGCTCGACTTTAGACTCTCCTTTTACCATCCATTTTTTGTATTTAATTGAGAAGTAAATGACAAAATAATTTTAAGAAAATAATAAGTAAGAAACAAGGAAAAAGGACGTAAAATGTCATAGCCGCCGTTGTTTTAGTAATTTTGTTGTACGGAGTTAAAGGGCTAGCCAATATTTATTTACAACTAAAATGGTCGCCAGTCTACCAGTCGGCCATCTTTGATCAGATCACAAAATAAAGTTAAGTGCACGTATACGCCATCATTTATCATGCATCTGCCAAGTTTGAACAAAATCGGACCATGCGTGTCTGAGAAATGAGGACACATTTAAGTAACAAAATGGCCACCAGTCGACCATCTTTGATCGCATCGCAAAACAAATGATGTGCATATGTATACCATCATGTGTTATCTTTTTGCCAAGTATGAATAAAATCGGTCCATACATGTCCGAGATATGCTTGCGGATGCACTCACGCACACGAAAATCGAAATCAAATCCATGAGCCCCTGTTTTGGACTAAGTCCAATGGGGGCTCATAAATGATGAACACTTCCTTGATAGGTGGAGACTGAAGAACAAATGCACTTGCCGTGTCTTGTGCACTTGAGCTGGACCTGGCAGCAAGAGCACTCCCCGCCCTTGTCTGATGGACATCTCCCTCTGCAACTGCAGGTTACATCTACCTCAAAGACCTCCCCAGCCATCCTGCTCATTGTGCGGATGGGCATTAGTCTACCACCCTCACTCTCCTTCTTCCATCCAAACTGGAGAGGGTCTGGCTCCACTATGGGATGATGACTTGTGGCCCACAGAGCAGTTTGGTATGCTGCCATCTGAACATGAAGCCACCACGCATCCTGTGTCGGTGGAACCCACTCTAGATCGCTGCTCTTTTTGGAGAAGAGTGAGCACCGAAGGTTGTTTATGGAACTGCCAATTTTTGCCGTTGGGTCAAACATGCTGCAAACCATATATTCCAGGACAGTTTGGTGTTCTTCGCTGGTTTCTGCAAATGGCTGATTTGTGGCACTCGTTGGAGCTTCTGTGGCTTCAGGAATCCTTTGCCAGGCATTCCACCACATCCGTTTTCCTCCTCATTTTCGGGCTCCTGGTGGAATCACAAACAGCCTGAGATGGCATGAAATAAGGGAAGAGCTCTGGTCCGTTGTGGTCCAAGAGAGTGGCTGATAGCATTGATATCCAGGACGGAGGTGTCCGTGCCTCTTTTGAAGCCCACCCAGAGTTCAACACTGGGGTATATTCGGTCATTAGTTGCCAGCTTGGCAATGACAATAACCAGGAAATCTGTGTCACCAGTCCGGATGAGAAGAGATTGGCATGTCCTCGCAGCGGCCATTAAGATGTATGACTATACGCGTATCGGCTTCCTCATGATTGCAAGTATTGATCACGATGTCGCCAGGACCAACATGAAGAACACTGTCCTTTCAGGGCACCAGAAGATGTTTGTTATCATGGTATCTGGCCTTACTTGCTTCCAGAAAGAGGTACTCAAACAGTTCTTCCTTCTTCCTTGATTCGGAGAGGAATTATTTCCTGAGTTGAGGACCATATGGGACTCGTGTGGCACCCAGCGCACGTTTGTGAGCTACTGATGTTGAGCCACCTCTCTTTGATCTAGTTTTAGCTTTGATACTGTGCTCAAAATACCCATCCCAAACAATGTGGAGCTGATCACAGCTCCACATTCTCTCAAGTATGACAGACATACTCTCATACTCTCAAGTATGACAGAACATAGTAGTAAAAAAAGTCATCGGATGTGGTGCAAGTTGGCTTTGGAATCAGTGAGTACATGAAAAGTCCTCTATCAATAACAATAGCTCCGTAGGACATCTGAGGAATTGGATATTTGGCCTCAATGCCATCTTTGTTCATATTTACCTCTTGGAGAATAATGTGCAGAAGAGATGCCTTGTCAGAAGTAGTCTTCATTAATGGTGGTAGGAGTACTCATTCATGCTCAAAGAATATCACCACATTCACTTCCCTATTGTGTAACATGACAAAGAGCTTCCGAAAAAGGGATGTATGATCTTTTGAAAGTGCCAACTTCTTAGTCTTTGAATCTGTCACTTTATTCTTTGTTTCCTTGAAAAAAGCAAGTTTGTTCTTTGTGATTGAGGCCATTATGTCACGAGTTGTTTTCTAAAACAGCTGTCCTCAACTCTGTACTTGGTTTCCCGAATCTGTGGCAACTCCCATACAGCATCGGCAGAGGACTTGTCGGTTCAAACATATCTATGCAGGGACGCAATTTCTTCACCGACATTTTAAAATGGGTTCCGATATCGTTCAATTGCGCCAATCATATTTGTGACATGCTTCCGAAAGTGTATTCGATTGGCTTGGCTTTCTTCGTGATGGGGAAGAAAATATCCTGACTCCATGCTTCTAAATAGAGTACATGCTTCTAAATGCTATAATCTAAATACATGGTTTACAAAAAACAAAACATACCAAAATAATAATTTAATGATATCATAAATGAACGAACATACCGCTGTCCCTCCTGTAAGAGACTCGTGTCGCCGGGGGAATGTTACTTCCCTAAGTCGGAGTGAAGCTCCTTCCCACTGTGGGTAAATCCAGTCATGATGAAGCCAATACCGTGAGACACTGCATTGGTTTCACCATGACTGCTATAAAAATCTAAATGAAAAGATGGTGCACCCAACCTCACCTTTTATGTACCCGAAGTCATGCTGACCATTGTGAAGGTCATGTTTGAGGTCACTGATACATGGACCAAAGAATTTCTCTTGAAAAATAGATATTTTTTCATGTGTCACACATAGGGTTTCTTGAGAAGCTGTTGTCAGACTGCGGATCATGAGAATATCCTCCCCACCCTCTTGGGTGGAGTTCAACATTTGGCATCAACATGAATCATGCCTGTGCATATGTATACCATATGCATTGGAGGAGAGAGGGAGGGGAGGGGAAAGAGAGAAGGGGAGAGGCATGAGTAAGGTAGGGGAGAAAAAGGGAGAGGAGGGGAGAAACAGGTGAGTGGGTCGAGATATGGAAGAGGGAGAGAGAGGGGAAGGGGGATAGGGAGGATTGGGGAGTGGGGATAGGGAGGATTGGGGGTGGGGGGAGGAAGAAGTTTCTTTCTATATCCATCCTGTCCACCTCATTTCTCTCTATCCCATTTTTTTTTTGTCCAACTCTTCCTCTATTTTGTCCTTCAACTCCACTGTTTGCGTACCCCTGCCCTGTTGCATCCTGATCCGTTTCATGGTCTAGCTCTTCCACGAGCCTTGACTCTGTATAAAAATGTCATCAGTTGGCAATCATTGTGCAGGCTTCATGGGCCAAATGGTCTCTTTCTATGTTGAAGTTCCTTGGAAGGGAAGTCATCTATTATATATTGTGAACCGTGGTGTCTGTCCATATGTTTGTCTGTCTCCCGTTTAAGGCGGCCGCTTCTCACGCTGCATTGAAAATCTCAACATTCACTCTTGAAATGATGGGAGAACAGGCATGATTCATGTTGATGCCAAATTTTATTTCGCAACCAGGATATGTTGCACTCTTTTACTCTTTTAAGACAAATCCAACCTCCACCGTCCTATGTTGCACCACCATTTTGTGGTGGGTGGTGTAAGTAGCAAAAAGCTTTGGCTCTGTGTGAAACCAATAGTGAAACACAATTGACCTTTTCATAGTCCATGAAATATTATTTAAATTGATAGATTAACTTAAACTTTTCCTGTCATTGGGGACGGATAGTTTTACTGGCTTTTCCTGTCACTTGGGACTGGTACGCTTCATATATTTACATATACGTGTATATATATATATATATATATAGTTACGGCTGTGGAAATTTGCAATACACCAGAAAGGTCCTCAGGTTAAATATATCGATAAGTTCATATGTAGTTAGTCCACACCCGTTTTATGAGGGAATATGTGTGATTCATCCGGGCTGCGACGCTTTGAGTTAGCCATTTTTCTTACCTGTCGTTATTTTGAACAACCACGCCATCTCAACAACCACGCATCAACAACCACGCCATCCACACCACAACGCCACTAAAGGAGCAACGAAACCAGCCCCACCCCAATTTCTCTCCGGTAAACAAGTTTGACGGTTGGAAACCAGCCCCACCCCAATTTCTCCTCCGGTAAAACAAGTTTGACGGCTTTGGAAACCAACTCCCGCCCCCAATTTCTCTGGAATGTTCCTCCCCCCACCCACGCGCCGCGAAGGGCGGGGCGGGCGCAGGAGAAACAAAAGGGCAAGAGGAGCGCCTGGAAAAGAGCGTGGATAGCAGAGACTTGGGGCAGTCGTGTGGAAGTCTTGGTCATCTGGTCTTGGTCCAAGTCTGTCGTGGTCCAAGTCTTCGTCGTAGACAGACTTGGGGCAGTCGGGTGGAAGTCTTGTCCTAGTGGCCGTGGGGAGAAGGCATCACGACTGCACCGTGCAAGCCGAGATCAGGCGGCGTCCAGTGGCCTGGGGAAGGGTCACGACTCCACCGTTGCAAGGCCCGAGATCAGGCGCGGCTACGCTAGTTACCGTGGGACGAGACGTCGCGCCTGCCCACCGTCGCACCACGAGGGTGCGGGTAAGACCCTTCGGTCTCGTGGGCCTTTTCGGTCATCCACGGCCCACGACCATAAAGGTCTACGGACCCCGTCTACCCCCTTGCCTGTGAGGGAGGTCTTTTGTTTTTGTATGCATGCTGTGGCGCCGTGTCCTGCCAAGTAGAAACTGTGTAAGTGCTTGTAAATAATAATTATAGTCGGTCGTATTGCTTTTGCAGCTCTATTTGTTGCTTGTATATTGCATGATTCCTTGCTTGTGTTGTGTGTGCAATATATGCTTTGTAATAAATGTGCTTGTGTGAAATGTATCCCGTTCGTCGTCTCTTTCCCCATTGAAAGTGCCATCTTGCATCACGTAAGGGATGGTAGTGGGTTTAGACACCCAGTAAATAATCTGAACCGTCGAGGTCGGCGATAACTCCGCTCGGTTATCCCTGCAGCACGGAACGAGCCACTTAAGCGGTTCGTGTCCGGAGTCGACCTGCGGCGTGGTACAACTCCTCGGTACGCTACCCGTGCGGGTACTTAGGTATATCGACATTTGGCGATTCACCCTATTTCGCGCGGGTAGAATGCGGACTGGGTTGTGGTGAGGTTAACCCCACCCGTGGCTAGCTCCTTGGCGGTAGTTCCAAGAGGGTCACGACTGAATTGTCCGTTCCGGTGGGCGACGCGTCGCGATTTGAGTTACGTGGCCGATCGCACGCCGGGCGAGCGAAATTCCGTAACAATATATATATATATATATATATATATATGTGCAAGAAGGAATATTATTAGCGAACGCAGTGAGCTTCATACTTAATGCGTGCACACGAGAGAATAGGAAACAACAACAAAAACAACAACACAATACCCCTGACGATTTGGAATCCGTGTCGTCGGCTATGACCCTTTTGCTTCCGGTTGTTTTTAATAAAATGCTGTGGCGTGATAAACACGACTGGTTTTTATTTTCTATGGTGAATATACTTTAACGCGTGCACTTGAGAGACATAGAAACGAAAACAACAAACACTACCACTGAGATCGTGTGGCTGATTCTTTTGTTCTTTTTTGCTTTCTGGTTTTGTTCCGTTTTCATAGGGAAGATGCATGCGGGGACGAGAAGGAGTCGGAGAATAAAGACCAAAATACATAGCAGACATGTTATATTTTCACTGATTTTAATAAATATCTCCATATCAAATTATATTTTTTAATCGCTGATTTACATTATGTCATCGCTAATCCCGTCCAGGCGAAGTAACGAAATGGTATAAGTTGTGAACAAGTTGTTAGGTAAAGTCTGAAACGAATGTAGAGAGAATTCTACGTTCATCTAGTATTTATCTTTTTTAGTGAGAATACGAAATAGGAATTCATCTCAACAGGGTCAATGTGTGTAGAGGTCTAGTGAGACGAATGTATGGTCGATTTGGGCCTTTGGTATTGTATCTAGAAAAGGACCACTGAGACGAATCTATTGACTGTGCCATACTCTCGTGGAGTTGCGTATTCGTGATAGGGCAGTTGTTCGCTGAACGGTGGTCTTGGTCCCTATCTCTGGTTAATGTAGAGGGTAGTCGGCTCTGATCCTCGGGGCGCGGTTAGGGCAGAACCCGAGGTGGTTTGCCCAGGTCGATAGGAGGGCGCATCTCTCCAATGGCACTTAGGAACAGACTTCAACACGACTGGACATCAAGGTCATGTCTACGGTTACGAACGACTTGGACCAAAGAAGACCTGTGAAAAGACAGACGGAGAATGAACGGAAAGAACTGTCTCACACGACGGTTGTCGTGCAGTGAGTCTCATGACGGTCATCCGTCCGTACGTAGGTTACAGGCGCTCCTACTTTGCCTCTTTACAGGGATTGATTATGTTCAACCGCCTCTCCATGGCGCTCGCCTTCGCCCCCGCCTTCCCCGCCTCCTCACCCGCCTCGCGTACTCGTCCGCGCCACAGCCTTTGGACAGGCGCGTGGGTATGTGGGGAGGAACACTTCAGGTAGTAATTTGGGGCGGAGTTTGTGGTTGGAGGCACGTGAAACTTGTTTAACCGACGAGAAATTTGGGGTAGAGAGTCTTGGTTTGTCGCGACGTCAAATATTGTTTTATTCGCGCAAGAGAAATGTGGGTGTGGCTGTGGTTTTTCTCAACGGTCAAGATCTTGTTTGACCGGAGGTGAGTTAATTTGGTGTGGTGGAATGGGTTCCAACCGTCAAATGCTTGTTTACACGGGAGGAGAAATTTGAGGTGGGAGCTGGTTCGTTGCTCTTTTTAGTTGCTTGGTGTTGTGGTTGTGTTGGAATGCGCCTGGTTTGTGTGAGATGGCGTGGTGTTCAGATAATTATGACGAGGCAGTGTAAAGGAAAAATTGGTGAGCTTAAATAGTTGTCGCAGCTCGACAGAATCTACAAGTAGTATTCTCTCATGACATATCGGTTGACTATAACTAGATGAATGATTTATGCGAGTTATTTATGTGGAGGTAGCCATGAGGCGGTCTTTACTGGTGTATTGTCAGACATTTCCAGCAGCCGTAATTCTTATATTACGTATTATGCCGACATTTACTTACTACACGATGGTGTAGGTATATATTTTAGACTATCTAGTTCTCAAGTGACAGGAAGACGGAGTAAAACTAGTTCCGTCACAAATGACAGGTAGAAAGTTAAGTTTAATTTACTTATTCATATTGTACACATAATATTTCAAGGGATCTCTGAACAAGGTCAATTGTGCTTTCATAGTTGCTCATTCACACAGAGATAAAGCTTTGAGTTCTAGTACACCAGAGTATCAAAGATGGATGGTGCAACGCGTTAGGTACGGTTGGAGTGTGGATTATGTACTTAAATGTAGGTTTATAATTTGGCAGATTGTGGAAGCATATCCTGTTCTGCTCGAAATAAATTTATGGATCGAGGTTCATGAATGCATGCTGTTTCTCGTGTCAGTTCGAGTTTCAACGAGGTGGATGTTGATGCTTTTGATCAGAGTGTCACGCTGATGATGAATGCGGACGTCTTATACCGGGAGACTCAGTACGGAGAGCAGAATGGACTGGAACACGATCGGTTCCACTGAATTATATTTATAATCAGGGCAAGTGATTTCCCTTGCATAGAGAACTTGCTCGAACTAGGTAGAAGAAGACGCGATTTTGAGACCTGCTATGAAGGGCCTAGCACAATATTTGATTTTGCAAACTGATGAGCATTCATTTTTATCACTGCTAGAGTCTAAGTAGCTTCTGTAGTTGAGATGATGGCTTAGGAGCCTATGGAATAGCAAGAGAGTGTCAAAGGACTTGTGTTAGAACGAGGGCAGGGAGGATCATCAAAACTCAGATGGAGTTATGAAGACATTATTATATGAGGAAAGGAAATTGTTAGAGTACAACTGATTAAAAAATGGCGGTTTGATAGTTGTTGATGAGTGAACAATGAGTAGAATCGTTGATAATAGGGATGAGAGTTGAAATAAAGATTTATATTTCTTTCCTCCTCAGATCGCAAGATCCTGTTCTACGGCGGCTGATAGTTGTCGTCTCCCTTAGCCTGAAGGTATACTCTAACGTCCGTCAAATTCCTCCCATATTCTTTTTCCTTTTCATGCATTGCATGACCTCCTCTCTGCTATATTCTCCTGAAGCCGCGTGTACGAGTCTCGCACCTTGTTTGCTCTCCTCCTGGTGCTCCTCCTTGTAAGTTCTCGCCTTTAACTTGATGCTCTAATGGGGTATCACTTTTCTCTCCCTTTCTCTTTGAGCCACTTTGTCTTCTTACTGTGTGCCGTCCAATTGCAAATGATTGGTTCATAGTTGCTAGTAATGCCGTACAGGACTCGATTGTGATTCAATGTTGAGTATGCCTCTAATGTTTGAATTCTTTTCTACAACCCAAAGTAGATGCGCTCGGGGATGGCTTAGTGCCGGTCATTGGGATCCGTCTAGGTGTCCGGAACGAGCATGACTATTCTCAAAGCGAACGGTGATTTGTTGCCATCTTATAAAATCCATGTCATTTTTCGACAAGCTGATTATATTCCATTGTGGTCTTATGTATGTAGAGTCAACATGGAGCTTCATGCAATGTGTGTGCAGAGCATGACTCGGTACGTATAAGTGAGGTGTGGGATGCAAACCATCTTTTTCATTTAGATTATTTGAATAAAGGCGGCAGTGATGGTGTTACAAATGACATTTTGTTATTCCACGTGTGATATGCGAAGCTTGGGTAATAGATAAGTCTTAACAGGATTCTAGCCCACCGTTGGTAGAGCCGAGCGTGTCACTCACGAATTAGGGACAGCTATTATCATCTCCTCCGGCGATAAATCGAGTCTACTACAAGGAGGGACACCGGGTATATGTTCGTTTTCTTGTTATGATTATCATTTAAATTATTATGTTCTTATGTTTGGTGTCTTATATTGATTAAACATTGTATGTTATAGATATTATAGCATTTATATAGCATTTAACTATAACTCTTAGAAGCATGGTATTTGCAGGGACTTTGTTTACTTTCCCCATTCACGAGAAAAGCAAGCCCAACTTCGAATTTCGGACCTTTCGGAACCGCACTGTCAATAATATTGTTATTGGCGCAATGCAAACGATATCGGAACCCAATTTTACAAATGTCGGTGAAAGAATATTGCGTCTTTGCATAGATATGTTTGAGACGACAAGTCTCTGCCGTATGCTGTATGGGAGTTTGGCACAGCATTCGGGAAACCAAGTACAGGAGTTGAGGACAGCCTGGTTTTTGAAGGACACTCGTGAGCATAAGTCGGCGTCCAATCACCAAGCACAGAACTTGACCTTTTTCAAGGAAATCTCAACAGATAATAAAGTGATATAGAGTGCTAAGATCAAGAAGTTGGCACTTTCAAAAGTCATCACATCCTTTTTTTCCGGAAGCTCTCTTGCACTGCTTAACAATTAGCGGATTGTGAATGTGGTGATGAGCTCATCTACCTTTGAGCATGAATAGTAACTCCTCCGACGCACCATTATGGAAGATTAACTTCTGACAAGGCACTTCTTCTTCTGCACATATTCTCCTAGAGGTAAATATTACAGATGGCATTGTAGGCTCAAATCATCCAATTCCTCAGAATGTCCTACTTCGCCAGAGCTTATCGTTACTTGACTTAAATACGAGGATATTTCATGTACTCAATGATTCCAAAGCCAACTTGCACTACCATCGCGATAGCAGCTTTTTTTCTTGACTACTAATGTTTCTTGTCTACCTTGAGTTGTATCCGAGAGTATGTCTGGGTCATGGAACTCTGAGCAAGAATAAGTGGAGCTGTGATCCTGGTAGATCTGCCACATTTTGTGTATGGGAATGAGGTTAATAATTCCTGAGCAGCAGTATAAAGCTAAAACTAGATCAAAGAGAAGGTCGGCTCACATCAGTCAGCTCAAGAACGTGACAGCTGGTTGTTCTCCACATCGGATGTGCCCCACATGATGTGGCTACCTGCATCTCACAGGTAAAAATTCTCTCCGAATCAGGAAGAAGGACAAAGAACTAAAATTTTTGAGAAATACCCCTCTTGTCTGGAGAGCAAGTAAGGCCCAGATACCCATGATACTTACACACATCTTAACTGGTGCCCTGAAAGGACAGTGTTTCTTCATGTTGGTCCTGAGCGACATTTGTGATTCAATTACTCTTCAGTCATATGGAACGCCGCATATTTTCGTCGGGTATGAGTCTATACATGTTAATCAACGGACCTCAGCTTGTTCTGAGATACTGTCCAATAACTTCCTTCTCATACCACCGACTGATTGGACACAGATGTCTAAAAGGTTACTTGTCATGCCCAAGCTATGGTAACTTGGGGAAGTGTTACCTGATATAATACCTCCGAGTGCTCTCGAACTCATGGGGTGGTCCTTCTGGAGACACGCCGTTGACACCTCGTCCTTGGATATATCTTATATCAGCTATCTATCTTGACTATTCTCTGCTATATGTTAGCTAATTTTTCCTGGCATTACACACGCAGTTTATTTACTTGCTTAAACCGGTTGCGCTTAATGAATCTACTCATTCTGTTATCCTGCATGAGGTTCATAAACGGAAGGAGCGAGGTTTTTTAATTTTCTTTTTAAGAAAAAATAACCAAATAGAGACCAGAAGCATTTTCCTTACTTTACATATGGTCCATCTTCAGGCTAGTTTAGCTGCATTCCACTCAGGAGCACGAAATGAATTGGGGGAAGGTATCAGCAGGTAGTGCATAGGTGGAATGCCCGAATGCAAAGAGGAGTTCTGAACGACTCAGTAAGAACGGTCCGAACGAGATGACAGCGATAACTCAGTCCCATCACTTGCAGAAGAATCAGGCGAGAAAAACCAACTGTTCCTGGAATTATTCACCTTGTGGGTTAATGGCGTTTAGAGGGTGTTCTTGACCCACAGACCAAAATTAGAGCTAGTTATCACAATAAAGCAACCTTCGTGCTCAGTCGTTCTGGGTCAAAAAGAGCAGCGATCTAGTAGATGGGTTCACTTGACAACAGTGAGGTGCGTTGGGCTGTGTTCATGTTCAGATGGCAGCTTATGGACCAACCGCGTCTGTGGGAAATGTCATCATCCATATCGATGGATGCCACCGAGACCTCTTCCGTCAGTTTTTGCGACTGGAAGAAGGAGAGTGAGGGTGGTGACTAACTGCCCATTTCGCACAAATGAGTCAGGCACTGGCTGGAGAGGTTTACTCGAGAGATCTAGATGCTACACTGCCGTTGTCAGAGGGAGATTGTCATCAGCACGAATGGGCGGGGAGTGCTCTTGCTGACCAGGCAGGGCTTTAAGTGGCACAAGTCAGGCAAGTAGCTAGTGTTGTACTTACAGTCTCCACCATCATAAGGAAGTGTTCATCATATTATGAGCCCCATTCGGACTTAATCCAAACAGGCGGCTCCATGGACTCTTGGTTCTGATTTTTCTGTGTGCGTAGCTGATGCACTACCTTCGCAAGGGATATTTTCGGACATGCTACTTTATGGGCTTCTTGCCCTCTCTTATTCTCACCCCACTCGGCCGTATGTTGCTCCCTGCCAATTTTTAATTTACATTACTGGGGGCAAAAAAGATAACCACATGAGATAGAGTCATACATATGCACATCTCATTTTTTTTTGCACAAGAATGGCTGATCATAGGGAGATCGTCATAGACCAATAAACACTGGTATTTGGCCCACTCTTTTGTTTCACTCTATTTATGTGTCCTCATATAGTGTCATCAAGACCACTGCATCGGTCCGGAATTTTTGTTTCGATACTGGCAGAAGCATGATAAATGATGGCGTACACGTGCACTTACTTTATTTTGTGATCTGATCAAAGATGGCCGACTGGTAGACTTGGCGACATTTTTAGTTGTAAATAAGATATTGGCCTAGCTTTAAACTCCCGTACAACAAAATTACTAAAACAACGGCGGCTATGACATTTTTCGTCCTTTTTCCTTGTTTCTTACTTATTATTTTCTTAAAATTATTTTGTCATTTTACTTCTCAATTAAATACAAAAAATGGATGGTAACCCGGAGAGTCTAAAGTCGAGCGCAAAATACTCATGACCACATAGGTATGGCTTGTGACAATGTTTTATACATTCATTGGAGGAATATGGGTGAATGTGTGTGTAATGTGAATCAACAATTTACAACTGTTTTGTATTTTTGTAAAAACATAGTAGTCACAAAGGGTGGGGTCTCGTGGAACATCCATTTTTAATACTAAAGTTTTGATACTTTTATGTTAGATTTTGAGGAATTGACAATATCGAAAGCATGCTGACCAGCGTGAAGGTCATGTTTGATGTCCATTTTATTACATGACCCTTGACTTCCTCTGAAAAATAGATATTATTTCATGGGTCACACAATAGGGTTTCTCAAAGCTGTTGCAAGACTGGGATTCATGAGGGGGGGGGTGATATATTGTGAGTTATACTGACAGTAAATGTGTTCTAAGTAATTGTTTTGTAGACCAGTTAGACTTTCATGTGACACCTATAAATTCAACATTCTTCAATATAACTAGTCGCAGTAGTGTCGGACAAGGCTTGGCACCCACATGGCTCCCCCCGCCCTTCAATGGGGGTGGGGAGCATGAAGGGATGAGATTGGAACCATAACTAATCTGATCTTCATACCCGAAACCGGTAGAAAATGTCAATATTGCTTTCACAGAGTGGTGTAAGACACGCAGGTTTTTGACCCCACTAATAAATATTCTGCTTTATAATATGGGAAGGAAGTCAGCAAGGTCCAGTGCTAAAGGAAGAGGTTACTTTAAGGAGAGAATGGATGGACGGCAGGTGAGACAAATGTCGGACTGAGCTTTGGTCTACTGGGTCACGATACTAGATTGTGGTGCTTTAGCTTTGAATGCTATGGTTCTTTATATAATTGGCTAGTGGGGTAAGCTTGCAGACTGCAAGCATCCTGGGGTCATCTAGTGCAGACTAAATAAATACAAGCCGGTAGGCGACATGGGTAGTCGACTACCCAATAGAACTGACGCGATGGGCCCCGTTCGATGCGGATAACCTGAGGATTAAGCACAAGAAAATTCATGATTCTAGCTTCAAGGTTAATTGGCTGCCAGATTGTTTTTTCGTTAAAATCCCACATTTAGAGGTTTTTTCGGTCCGTTGCTTGGCAAGAGGGGTCCATAGCAACGGTTCATTCCACACATAACTAGGCATACCATGAACCTACGATACAGTTTCAGTAATACTGACTCGTCTCTAAGATATAACGAACTCCGTTTTTTTATTGTTTTCGACCCAGGGTTCATTCAAAGTCTATCTTCTCCGACAGTTTTCATAGATCCGGCTGGAATTCTTTGACAATATGGCTTGAATGTACTGCCACAAGTCGCTCGTGGCCCGATTTTGATTTCGAACAAAATAATTTTTTTCAATGATTTTTTCAAAAATTTCAACGTCCCGTTGCTAGGGCAACGGTGGTGTCCATAGCAAACGGTTCTCCATTGCACGACACTAGTCATGGTATGAACCTAACCAACCAAGTTTCATCGAAATCGCCATTCGTATTAACGGAGCACCTGGACTCGAACAGACAGACAGGACAGCCGGTAGGCGGAACATCAGGGTAGTCACCTTACCCATGAACCTGACGCGATGGGCCCGTTCGATGGGGAAATGACCTGATGATTAAGCACAATAAAATTCATGATTCTAGCTTCAAGGGTTAATGCTGCCAGATGTTTTTTCATTAAAATACCCCCACTTTAGAGGTTTTTCGGTTGTTTGCTAGGCAACGGAGGGGACCATAGCAACGGTTCTTTCTCCACATAAACTGAGCTTACCATGAACTACATACAGTTTCATGTATATCTGATCATAGTCTCTGAGATATAAGAACTCGTTTTTTTATTGTTTTCACAGGTTTCATTAAAGCCTATCTTTCTCCGACAGTTTTCATAGGATTCGGCTGGAATTTTTGACAATATGGCTTGAATGTACTGCCACAGCGCTCTGGCCGGTTTTGATTTTCGAAAATAATAATTTTTTATGATTTTTCAAAATTTTCAAAGTCCCCCGTTGCTAGGCAACGGTGTGTCCATAGCAACGGTTCTCATTTGCACACAACTAGGTCATGGTATGAACTACCAACCCAGTTTCATCGAAATCGCCATTGTATTAACGGGAAGCAACTGGACGCGAACAGACAGACAGACAGACAGACAGACAAACATATCGACGGAAAAACTGATAATAAGGGTAAGAACAAATTAAAAATAAAAAATTAAAAAACCATTTTTTTTTTCGACTGTTTTGATCGAAATACCCAATAACTCTTAGATATTTGAGAAGTGGATTGTGCTTGCATTCTGCAAGCAGCTGAGTCAATCAGTAAGTCAAGTATGAGTTGGATCAGATGAGCTCTATTTAACAGTTTGCTGCTATAGTAATTTTTTAATGTAAAAGGTCAAAAGTTTGAAAGTAAATAATATTTAGATTCTAATGGTTGCGAGGCAATGCTAAGAGAGGGAGTTTATGATTCAACTTGAAGACAATTAATGTAAGGGGTGGAACTGAAAATTTATAAGCAAAGTTAAAAATCGGAACCACTGACTTGTAGCCTATCTGGGGGCCCTGGCCTATGGTTGCAACCGAAAATTTTGGTGCATTCTGATTGGTGGTCTGGAGGGCCAGTTTTTTGAAGGAATTTAGGCGATTTTCCCAAACATTTACCAAGTCTACCATTTTTGACACACTTCCGGTCATTTGATTTGGCAATGACCTTCATCAATTTATCCCCTACCCCAGCCTAATGTTGTTATCCAACTTGGTCAAGCAATTCTGACTGGTGTTCTGGAGACGAAGATTTTTGAAGAAATTTACAAAAGTCGGCCATTTTGGACCTACTTAAGTCAGGTACGCGGAACGAGCTTTTGCAATTCGCGTTACGAGTCAGGAAGGAACGTTGGCTGCAAATTTCAAGCCGAATCGGCCGAGCGGTTGGCGGAGAAGTCGAAGTAGAGACGGACGGACATGACAGATGGACAATGATGCGCGATGACAATACTTTATCTGTATAATTCCAGATAAGCTAATAAACATCGATTAATCATATTCTTAATAGCTGCTCCCAATTGCACATCGTTTAAACAACAGAGCCAATTAGAGTTATCCTCATGTTAAGTAAAAACTTTCCTTTGTGTTATGTTGACTGAATTTAGATTAAATAAATTGTGTAAAAAGCTGCCGAGATAGGCGATTCCTAGTGAGTTTAATTTCCCATCC
>CM068963.1:48354226-48367551 GCA_035128595.1 Eptatretus atami | reverse complement strand
AAGAAGAAGAAGAAGAAGAAGTTGTTGTTGTGAAGGTAATGTAGAGGTAATATTAATTTTTTTTAGATGAGATCCTGTTCTAGGCGGTGTTGTTCTAGATCCTGTTCTAGGCGGTTTTGAAATATACAGTAGTGCCCCGGTGTAGTTGTTGTTGTGAAGGTAATGTAGAGGTATAATGTTGAGGTAATATTAATTTTTTCAGATGAGATCCTGTTCTAGGCAGTGTAGTTGTTGTTGTGAAGGTATGTTGAGGTATTATTTTATTTTTGCAGATGAGATCCTGTTCTATAGCAGTGTAGTTTGTTGTTGTGAAGGTAATGTTAAGGTAATATTTATTTTCAGATGAGATCCTGTTCTAGGCAGTGTAGTTGTTGTTGTGAAGGTAATGTTGAGGTAATATTTATTTTTTCAGATGAGATCCTGTTCTAGGCGGTGTAGTTGTTGTGTTTGAAGGTAATGTTAGAGGTAATATTTTTTTTCAGATGAGATCCTGTTCTAGGGCGTGTAGTTGTTGTTGTGAAGTATGTTAAGGTAATATTTTTTTTCAGATGAGATCCTGTTCTAGGCGGTGTACTTGTTGTGTGAAGGTAATGTTAAGGTAATATTTATTTTTTCATAGCAAAAAGACGGTTTAATTTGACTATATTTTAAGAAGCGAATGTAAGAAGAATTCTACATTCGCTTCTAGGCTTTGCCTATTCCATATTAGCTTTACTCGTAATATATACCTGTATATTGAAAAATAAAAATTGTTGCTGTTTCTTGGACAATTTTAATCCCATTCCGATAACATAACCTTTTGAACAACCCTGACACTGTATATCAACAACACTATTGCTCCGGTGTTTTATCTCATCTGCTGTTCTCTGAAAGGCAATTGGGGAGAGTGAGGGGAGAGGGAGGGGAGAGCGAGGGAATTAATATTTTGAAATATTTTTCTTGTTTGTTCTCCCGTTAAAGTAACTTTTAAGAACAATATAATGCATTGACTCTGTTTATCAGTTGCTACGTCAACACTTCAATGTTGTGCAACAATAAAGTTCATGATAATACAACATGACACACCAACAAGCATACTGCTGGAACACCTCAAATGGAACCAACTGTCATGTCTATGACACGATAGCATATGTTATACTGTAAATTAAAGGTGTTGGTCAGTGTCACGACAAACAAGTGACCTATACAAAGACTTACTGTGTTATGCATTATTTGTGGTATTGAAAATGAATAAACTTTGAATTTTATCAAAATCGATAAACCAACACATTTTGTGTATGATTATGGACCCACACATGCAATTGATCCACACATGTTAATAATTAAATATTTCTGTAATGATTTAAATTAATCGACTGTGAAAATTCTAACGAGTTTAATTTACTTGTCTTAAAAAGCAGTTTGTGTTAATTGAATTACTCATTCTGTTTATCTGCATGAAGGCTTCATAAACTGGAGAATGCGAGGTTTTTTATTTTTTTTTATCCCCATGTTAACCTTTCTGAAATGATGTCATCAGATGGGCATCGGAATCGAGCATTAAAGGCAAAGGTTCAACATGCCACAAGCAGAGAAAATAGCTTCACTGCAGACTTGGGCTCACAATATAACACATCGTGTTGGTGACGTCACAGTCAGTGTTGCTGTAGATTGAAGAACGGATGATGATTATCAAGCTTCACAAGCTTTATTTCCCAAACCTGTCTCACTCACAAACGCTTGGTCCATCGACCACCCCCCCCCCCCTTTACATACACAACTGCTTTCCTCCATGCCTTTAGCAACCATTCATTTCACCACTCCCGTGATGTTTGTCTCTGTATATCCAAGTTGGGAATCATGACAAGCCCAGTTTACAAAGGTTGCCTGCACATAACCATCAACACCCATTCACATCCATTAAAAGTGTCAAACCTCTCCAGGTCAGTTCCCTCGAACTCATCATGTCCTACATTCCCACGTCCTCACAACACCACTCCTAAAATGTGTCCCCCTCTTCAGCATCCCTCCACTTCAAATCCCTCCTTTCTGTATCCCCTCACAACTTCCCACTCACCTTTCCCTTCCATATTCAACCTGTTCCCATCTTCCCCCGACCTCCTATATTCCCACTCACCCCAACTCCTCCATCTTGCACCTCGCACTATCCTCTCCCACGTTCCCTCTTACCCCGCTCTCTCTCAGCGTATCCCTCACTCTGGCCTTTCTCAGCTTCCCCTTGCCCCACCCCACCCCGCTTTCCTCTGCCATGACACCTCTCTGAGCTCCCTCACCCCTCTCCCCCTTTCCACATGTCTGCACCCTGACAGCAGTGCTTCCTCCGCTGTCCCTAACTGTGTGGACCTCAAATATCCGAGGCCTCCGCTCCAACCTGACAGATCTCTCAATCCAGGCCGCTTCTGATAAACCAGACATTATCTGTTTAACAGAATCCTTCCTCTCCCAAGATGACCCTCACTCCTTGGTGCCATTGTTTCATCCGGTTTGATAGGTCTGAACCCCGTTCCGGCAGCGGAGTTGCTCTTTACATCCATCCGTCCAATACGAGTCGTAATGTTGCTCGAACACTCATGCTCTCCAGACTAGATTATGGTCATTCCTTACTTGGTGAAATCACTTAACAGGGTTTGCATCGATTACGTAAAGTGCAGGACAGGTGTGCTTGCCTGATCTTTCAGCAACCTAAATGGTCCCATGTAACTCCCATGTCAAGCCCATTGCACCGACTCTCAGTTATAGGGATAATACAATACTGTATATAATAAGTCCTCAAACATTCAAGACTTGTCATCTTCTCTTTAAGCATAATCTCATTATGTTTTACACAGCAGAGAACACCTTACTCACTTTGTTCGACAGCAGCTCCTTCCCTTGTTGTACATAAATTCTACAAAAGGGCAAACGATGTTCCTTTCAATCAATTGCCTCAAGGCTTATGAAAGAAACTCACAATTTCAATGATAAATATAACGACAGTTGAATCCTGAATCAGTTTCTATTCAATTATTATCAACTCCATTTATCACTGTCCATGTACTGCTCTTACATGGACAGTGAGACTCCAAACCTCCAGGAGTACCTTGATCTGTGACTTCCCCTCTTCCCCTTCACCCTCCTCCTAACAGTGACAACTCCATTTACATCTCTCTCTCAGCCAATTAAGACCAGCTTTTAACCACCCATTCCAACTGTCTCTTCACTCATATGTGGTGATTTCAACTGTCACCATGCCAACTGGCTAGGTGTAGGTACCACTCTCATCAGCCACAGCACTGCATCAAAGGACTTCTCTAACTCCATGAGTCTACATCAATCTGTGAACTTTCCTAAAAGTTCCCAGATTTCTGCCAATGGAATATCCTCCCATCTGGACTTGATGATTACCAACATCTTATATATTATTTCCGAGTTTGTGGTTTCGTGTCGCGCTATCTTCGACTTTGTTCTGCGCTCGAGTAACGTGATATTCGGCTTACATTATCTCAAAGACCATATGAGGTGCATGGTACAAAAAAAAGTAAATAAAATGGTTCTGAAACAGTGAAATCGCATTCCACTTACTGCATTAAAGTAAAATTACTACTGATACTCTGCATCAGTTCCTTTCTCAAACACACCCACCCCAACATGTCGCGCAGAGCGCGGGTTATGCTAGTCCCTGATAATGTCTCCTGCTCTTTCTGCAATTGGTTCATCTGATGAGGTGCTTGTGAGAGTCAATATCTCTCTGGCTATGCTGAGAGAGCTGCCTCAATGCCGGTGAGTCTGGCAGTTCACTCAGGCAGACTGATAAGGCAAGCAGCCATCTCACTTCAGGACTGGTCTCCTATATCTGCTGCCAATGATATCAACTCAGGCTGGGAATTCTTCCACAGAAACATGCTCTCCCTCATGGGCAGATTCATCCCATCTCATTTCAGTTTTCAGACCTGTCCTCCTTCCTATGGTACACTGAATCCTGTGGTGAGGCAGTTGCCTTAAAACAATTTGCCTTCTCTTCCCGGAAGGCAAATCTGATTGAAGGCAATTTCACGTCACTCCACAAAGCCCACAACAAGTGTGGATCCACACTTGTCGTCGTCTCTCTTTGGAGGCCAACTTACAAATGCGGTTTGTCCAGGAAATATCATGGCCGACAGTGAAACCCAGGAGTTTCAGTGACTGAACTTCCTCAAGAGGGTAGTTAAAAAAGTAGATTAGAGGGTTTGCCATATGTAGTTACCATTTTTATTATTATTACCCATCCCCATCACCTTCAATTTCTATATGTTAAACTGCATCTACCAATCTTTTGCCCAATCTATTAAAGTATGTTGATGTTCCTGAATCTGATCACTCCCTCGCTGATATCTAACTTGCCTCCAATCTTTGTGCCATCTGTAAATTTGGATAGTCTACTCTTAACCTCACTGTCCAAATCGTTGATGTAAAATATAAAGGTGTCAGTACTGATTGATCCCCGAGGTACCCCACAACTTACCTCCTCCTCCCAGTCAGACATCCTTCCACTTCGAGCCACTCTTTGCTTCCTAATCACTAATCCAGTTTCCAATCCATTTAGTTATCTGGCAAGCCACTCCACAAGCCCTCACCTTAGCTAGCAACCTCCTTTGTGGTACCTTATCAAGCAAATGTAGATATACTACATCCACTGCACTTTCCTCATCCACCCAGGCAGAATTGCTTTATACGAGTAGAACTCCAATAAATTTGTTAAACATGACCTCCATTTCGTAAATTTGTGCTGACTACCTTTAAGAAGTTACTAGAATGGAAGACCAGTCGCCTTGCTGATGGGAATACCAATCTTTGTGTAAGTCATTAAAAAAAACGACTGTTGTTGATGGGGAAAAATAAAATTATGTGTTATATAGATACCGGCTTAGCTACACACTCAGGGAGCGAGGAGGGGGAGTGTGTTAATGGGATATTCATCACAGCCTTTTTAGATGCTGATTTCCAAATAATATACAACACACAAAGGAAGATGAAAATGAAGAAAAAGATTTTTGCCCTCCACCTCCTCCTCTCTTCCTTTTGATCAAACTGTCTCGGGAACGTATTAAGAAAACAAACTCTCCTCATGCGTGTATGTGCAGCACGTTATATGCTGCACGTACGTATATGTGTGTATTGCTATGCTGCGCTGGTATCCCCTGCAGGACAATTGTTGATGGATGGATGCATGCACGCACACAGGCATGACGAGACAGAGCTCCTTTTATGAATTATATTCAAATGGTTTCCTACCCATTCCTAAATTCAAGTCTCCAACATGTTCCCCAAAACTGAAGTCAAACTAACAGGTCTGTAGTTCCCAAATTATTTTCTCGAACCTTTCTTAAATAGTGCTGTTACATTTGCTACTCTCCAATCCAGTGGTACCTCTTCCGACTCCAACTAGCTGTTAAATCATACTAAAGCACGCAATTTGGTCTCTGTCTCTCTGGTTGTATGACCACGATACATTCGGCCGTTACTTATCTAATCTCAATCAGACTTGTCAGAGGTATGCATACCTCCAGGCAATCCTGTCAGTCTGAGAAGGTAGGGGTAAGGAGAATGGATGGATGGGATGTGTATGGAACATAGAGTGGGGTTAAGAAAGAAGCCATGTTGCGTTGGTATTAATGGACATCGAGTTATCACATACACATGTGGTGGGTATATTCAGCAAATACAATTTTCGAAAAAAAAGATTTCCAAGATCTTTTTTTTTTGAAACAGAATCAAAGGTACATAGTGGAGCTGCCACATACATCTCATACACATGAAACATACAGGTGAAAGACACAACACAACACAGGATGGTTAGATGAGCATCTCCTCCTCCCAATCGATGCAAACCGATGGGGTTTGTCCATTCTCTTATCCTATTTAATGCTGAATATCAAGGAAGGAAGCAGGACATGCCATTTTTAGAGTCTTTGGTATGACTCAGCCAGGGTTTGAACCTGGTTTGAACCACCAACCTCGCAGACTCAGAGTAGGCACTACAACCATTGCACCACCAAGTCCGGTCAACGTGTTTTTTTGTTTTCACAGGATCCAAGCATTTTACAGCATCTTGTTTTACAGGAGGAAATTCTTCTTCAGCAAATGCCCCCTGAGTGCAGGGCGAAAGGTGGTGCCATTGTTTTGACGTTGCTCTTTACCCAGAGTGCCCCGGGAAGTGATGGCACTTCCCCCAAGCTCAGTGGCTGTGTCCGTCTCGTCTAACAGTCCTGTGTTATGTCTCGTGTATTTATCCATACGTCCAAGTGTGTGAGATGTGTGTTGCAGCTCCGCTACAAGCCTTGGATCCTGTTAAAAAGAAAGTCAAAAACATCTTGGATTTTTTTAACATTTCAAAAATTTTTGGGAAGAAAAGGATAATAAAGGGAAGGGAGGGTTGTGGTGTATGGGGGCAGTGGGCAGAAAAGGGAAAGAAACTTGGAAAGAAATCGGAGTAAGAGGAGGGAAGGACACGTACGGGGTATATGGGGTGGGCGGTGGCAAAATCCTAGCTTTTTGTGTACAGAGTAAGTCAACAGCCCCCTATTTTGATGATTCCTTCATGCTCTTCCACGTTTGTCTTTCACCATGAAACAGAAATAGAATCCCATGGGTTGCCAACATGTGTTTTGATCCAGGAATCCTCGGCTTCAATCTCATATGTTGTGTTTATTTGTTCACTCTCTCCTAATGTCTGTGTAATTGGTGTACGAGTATACTAATGCATGCTTATGCACTTGTCCTACTGTAAATGTGCAAGATACTTCATAAGCCTTTTGACATTGCAAAAAAAACTGAACACCAGCTTTCTTTATAGGATCAACGGTATTAATATTAAAGAGAACTACCAAAGTAAAGGTCTCTCTGATCGATTATAAGATCAACTCTAGAAGGTATATTTGTTACCTTGAAAATACTTCCCTCTCAGATGATTGAGCCATGACTTAGCCATATAAATTGACATGTTTTCAAGCCGACGTGGCTCTTCGGAATTAATTTCCAAAATGTAGAACTATCAAAGTAGCATCCAAGCAAATACCTTAAGAATGCATATAGACTCTGTATTGTGCACCGCATAAGGTTAAATCTTACACCGAGACCATAAAAGCTGAGCTATGTAGATGGAAAGATCTGACTTGAGGCCTCCGGTGATCCTTTGAACTAGCTTCCTGGGAAAAAAAACTGGATTCCGTGTGATGCTCGCGGATTGCCAGGTAGAAAGAAAAGGAATAATGATGCAACTTGCAATACCTAATGAAAACAACGTATCAAAGTGAGATGACTGGAACCTTCCTAAATGTATGAGATGAAAGTGAATTTCTTTCCAGTTAAGGCCCACAATCAATAATTTAATGATGGCTCCCTTCCTGAGGGCACACAGAATTGCGTGCGGTCTTTCACGAGGGATAGCCATGCATCCTCTGGGAATTCTCATGGTTATGGCAGAAGGAAGTGTTGTGCGAAGTGCTGGAAGTGGGAAGTTGAAACAAAGACGAAACTGTGCAGGAAGAGCAAACAATTGTATGTGCAGGACAGGGCAGGAATGGATGTGGTTATAGCCGGGGGTGAGGGGAGTGCTTTTAGGAGCAGGAGATGGAGCGAGGATCTGCAGCGTTCTGTTTAATCTCAGAGCCTCGAGGAGTTTCTCACACCTGCCGTGTCTGCAAGGCCTCATTAGCCAAACAATGCAGGGCAGCTGGATCGGTGCTGGTGCCGCTGGTCACCACTTTATTACAAGCCTCCCCTCGGGTTAGCTACCATTCAAAGTCTGACTTCCAGCAAGAAGCCATAATTAGTACTTGCGTGCAATGTTTATCCTTAGGTGGTAAGTATGTTTGATGAGCACACAAAGCCTAAACATACTGTATGTATTCCCACTCTGCCCTCTTCATGCTGCCTGTGTTTCGTCCCCTATTTCAGCATGTGCTACTCTTGTCGAGCAGGGTCGCTTTGTATGTCCGTCCAGCATTGATACCGAGACTTTGAGACCCCCCCCCCCGCTTTACCCGCCTGGCCCCAATTAAGACAGATTCTCCCAGTGGACGGCCATTCGTACGCAGCTAGTGCCCGTCATGCAATGACTCCCACAAGGTCGGGACGCAGAGTTGGTCTTCGAGTGTGGCAACCTGCCCAGATAGCCCTCAGCCACTCATTAGGGCTTGGCGAGGCACGGCCCACCACCGAGTCAACCACCACACCCGGGGCCAAACTCAAACTTTTCTTCATGCTTTGAGCGCACGCACGGCCACTCTCCTTTATGCTACCAGTTGGTACTATATGTTCAACAACCCGTTATTGTTGTGATTCCAAAGCACCTGAAATTTTTGCTCTTGGAAATCAGTTCCCTAATATGCACAATTAAAGTGTGTGCATCCTAAAAGTGGTCATGTTTAATAATGGAGAAAAGAGGTAGATAAAGTCTGTTCTACGTCACATCACATCAAGTGTTTTTTCAAGTAAACAACCTACGAAAATGGTGGCATATAGTCTTTTATAAGTCATTAACCTGGACCAAGGCATGAGCAATAGCCACATGATTTAAAAGTTTGTATGATCACCATGAATCTTGGACAGTTGCTCTGAAGTTAGTTTTTTTCACATAGAGTAAAGGTTATAAATTCGTGAATTTATAATATACCGATTACATGTGAAAGGAAAAGAAAACCACAATTGTGCACTTGAAAAGCCGATTAAAAAAAAAAAATGGAAGGATGTAATGGAAAAGAATCACCGGTTCCATCACGAAGGCCACGAGATTCCACCACTCTCGATGCTGAAAGGCCTGTGCACTAACTAACAAAAAGGCCTGACAAGCTGTGGCTGCATCGTCCTTTGAGAGGCGTTAAAGTCGCCCAACACGTACAATACCCAAAATTTATGGACTTGTGATCTTTTTTAATGCCATCATGTTCTCATATGTTACAGCCCAAGTTTTTACATCACCGCACCAACAAAAGCATGCAGTCCTTGTACAAAGCCTTGGATAATCAGCTAAATTAAAACATCTTTCAGACACATCATCAATATAGTTTATTGCTGAAGCGACAGTCATTTGACCCGGTGAATGCAGCGATAGTTTCCAGGCGTCCGGGCAGGGTGATGTATGGCCGATGCAGCAGGGGTTTCAAAATGGGACCCGCCAGCCCGGCCGCACGTCTTCATCGCTGTAAACAATGCCTCATCAGGCGCTGCCTGCCTCCGTTCTCTTACCCCACAGGACCGAAGATAAGGCACCATCTCGGTTCCTGCTGGACAGCTGGACGCATGCAGAGCATCTCAATATTTGGCAGCAATCAACATGTGGTGGCCAAGACAGAATTGATTCCTTCAAAACAATGCACAGTATGTCGAAAAAAAAATGTCCGGATCGAATTCCGTGTCAAAGGCATCTCATTGTGATAGGGTTTTGCTGTCAAAACAAATTACAAAGGAAACACCTCTCCTGGGAAGGGGCAATTGGCCTTGCCATGAAAACCATTTAAGTGATGTTGCAATCACAAAGAATCATTCTCTATGGCTTACTGCCACAAACGGTCTTACTAGCGACAACCAACTATGAAGACTGCAAGACAAGCATTAATAATTGATTCAAGGTACTTGTGCTTTTGACTGACAGGATAAATAAGTTGGTTGTATACTCCCCTTTAGGTTTTCTAGTCTGGGTTTGATTCCTGACAGAAAAAGATCCAGCTATCAATCATCACCATAGTGCTTTGTCGGAGAGGTGTTGAATCCTGGAGTACATTATTCTTTGGAGGGGACATTAATCCAACTGTCCCTTTGGTAGCATACAGGACTTCCCTGATTCTAATGGCTTACTGACTTCCTCTACTCTCATAGCCAATATGTGGCACTCAATGGAATAATTTTATTTCCTCTCCCTGTCAAGGCTGGAGAGCCCCAAGTCAGTGTTCTAGGCCCAGTCCTATTGCTGATCTTCATAAATGATCTCTCTGACTGAAAATTATTTTGATTTGCTGATGACTCCCCCCTCTGCCGTGACATCCTTCATCCTTCAGACCAGCAGGTTGCAGCCTCTTCCCACTCTTCAGACATTGAAAAAAAATCACAAGCTGATCAAACACTTGGAATATGTATTTCAATCCTGATATATCTCACACTCTCTCTCTCCAAAAGGACCATCTGGCAAACCCTCCCATCTATTTTCTTAACAATCCTCTTGAGGAAGTTCAGTCATTCAAACTCCTGGGTCTCACGATCAGCCATGATCTTTTTTGGGCAAACCACATTTCGAAGTTGGCCTGCAAAGCCTGCCACCGACTGGGCATCATCCGTCGTAAAAAAAATCCTTTCTTGGCACACCTGAACCTATCCACCTACAAGAGCTTCGTCTGTAACTTGATGGAATACAGGGATGGCTCCCCTGCCTCACATCTTGCTCAGCTTGATGCTGTGGAAACCAAGGCCTTTAAAATTATTGGAATCTCCCGTGATGAAGCCGAATCTTTGGGCTTATCACTTCACCATTGCAGACAGGTCGGTGGTCTCTCTGTCGTCTACCGTCTCCTTTTTGGTCTTGTACCCTCTGCTCTTTCTGTACTTTGTCCCCCCCACAGATTTCTGCAGGTCCCACATGGTCCACCATCAACCCCCTTCTGGTGAGACTACCAAAATCCAGGATCACTGCTCACCTCCACTTATTTGTTCCTCTTTTATTCTCACCTGCAGAATCTCAATCTTTCTTCCCTCCAGGTCTTCAAGTCTGTTGTTCACCACAATTTCAGATCGTCCCCAATCCAAAACCATGATCTTTTCTACCCTTGTTAACCCCACACAAATCGCTCCTCCTTACAGTTTTCCAGTTTTATCTCCTTGGAGTTTCCTTCTGTGATCCATCTTGTCGACCCCATGCATCCTCTGTGTCCACCCCATGCTTGCTTGTTTTGCATCCTGTTATGTCCTGCCCCATTCACTGTTCTAGCTCTTCCATGAGCCTCGACTATGTATACAAAAAAATTACCACTCTGGAAATTAAGGATCCCATGGCGAGTTTTGAAAGTAGACCGTTATGTGATGTTATCCAGTCCACCATCCAAATTTCTACCTTGGATTTCTGTGAGAAAGGAGATAACATACCAAGTGTATTATTTGATGTGAATGCAGCAGCTTCAGGATAAGCATCTAGTTTCCTGTCCGAAGTACACTGTAGTATTAAAACCACCACCAGAAATTTGATCTGGTGGTGTAATGGTTAGGATTTAGCACCCTCATCGCCATGGCCTGGTTTGATTCCCGGTTAGGGAACACTTTACCTTACTCGGTGGAATAATTGTTAAATCGTCCTCTTTGGGTCTGGGAGGTCGGCAGTGCGAACCCTGGCCGAGTCATACCAAAGACGTTAAAATGGTAAGTGCTGCTTGCTTGCTTGACGCTCAGCATTTTAAAAGGATAGAGCATAGACAAACAACAACAGGTTGGCAACCATTGCACATGCTTGATTGGCCTAATGGCATCTTCCTGCATTTAAGTTCCTTGTAAGGGAATTAAAATAATTATAAATTTACCAGCAAACCTAATTACTTATCTGAAGGGGCTGTCACACCTTGACGATTTAGCCAGCGTATGCCGACGTATGAAAAATTTGTCTAAAACGCTGGCACACGTCGAATACGTTATGGGTAAGTTTTGTATACGTTAAGAGCACGCTGAAGCACGCTGGCATACGTCATAGTACGCCGAGCTCGTCGACAAATTTAACATGCTCAAAATTTTTTGACGTATGCCAGCGTATGACGCACACGTTCCGCATACGCTGGCCATAAGTTGTAGGCACGTTATGCGATCGTTGACACACGTTACTGTAGTTACTCATAAGTCGAAACACGTCGAGGTAATGTTTAGCGTACCCGAAACTTATTTCTAACCTATGAGTAACGTGCTTTGAACCTATGTGTAACGTATCTCCAACGCATATTGACGTATGTAGACGTATTTGACGCTCTTCGGACGACCACAGAACTTACTGAACGTATTTCTAACTTACAGCTACCGTATAATGGCATATTGGCAGCGTTTAGGGGAATGGTATATAAAAATGGGCTTCACAGGAGGAACCCGTCAGTGTTCCAGACTCCATGTTTTTTTTTTTGTTTTTTTTTTGTTTTCTTCGGCATGACGGTGATGTTGACACTTCGATTTCTAGTGCGGTTATGATTTAAATCGTTGAGCGGCAGCCTATGAATAGCCTACGCCGCATGATCGTCGACGATATGCTGCTGCACGCTATGCATACGTTGTGAATGTATCTATAAGTTATCGAAACTTCTGTGTACGTTACTAATACGTTATGCATTTGTCCAACCGTTATGAATACGCCAAAAACTTTAAAAAAAACAATAGTTCAGCTAGAAAAACATTTTTTAAAAAGCCGAAGAAAACTTCGAAGAATGCTGCAAAGAAGTCTCCTGGCCGTGCCGCAAGGAGGATCCATCATCACCCACACCCTCCCCATCACACTCACATACTACTACTGACATGGACCTACTACTACTACTACTACTACTGCCACTACTACTACTACTACTACTAATGACACGTTCACCTACTACTACTACTGATATTACTGACATGGATGTACTCACCATGGAGTCTAAAACACTGACGGGTCCTCCTGTGTGAACCCCATTTTTATATACCAATTCCCTAAACGCTGCAATACACCATTATACGGTAGCTGTAAGTTAGAAACACGTTCAGCAAGTTCTGTGGTCGTCCGGAAGACGTCAAATACGTCTACATACGTCAATATGCGGTGGAGATACGTTACACATAGGTTCAAAGCACGTTACTCATAGGTTAGAAATAAGTTTCGGGTACGCTAAACATTACCTCGACGTGTTTTGACTTATGAGTAACTTTCAAGTAACGTGTGTCGATGTGTGTCAACGATCGCATAACGTGCCTACAACTTATGGCCAGCGTATGCGGAACGTGTGAGTCATACGCTGGCATACGTCGAAAAATTTTTAGCATGCTTAAAATTTGTCGACATGCTTGGCGTACTACAACGTATGCCAGCGTGCTTCAGCGTGCTCTTAACGTATACAAAACTTACCATAACGTATTCGACGTGTGCCAGCGTATTCGGCAAATTTTTCATACGTTGGCTACGCTGGCTAAAACGTCAAGGTGTGACAGGGCATGACGGTGATGTTGACACTTCGATGTCTAGTAGCGGCTTATGATTTGAATCGTCGAGCGGCAGCCTATTAATAGGCTACGCCACGTGATCGTCGGCGATACGCTGCTGCGCGCTATGCATCCGTTAGACTATCGTTGGGCATACGTTGTGAACGCCGACAACACGCTAA
>CM068963.1:48321876-48349612 GCA_035128595.1 Eptatretus atami | reverse complement strand
GACAGATTGGGGATAGACAAAGGATCACTGGAATGGCTAAGAAGAGGTCAGCTCAATTGGGATGGAGAATGAATCATTATAAATGCCCAAGACCAAGGACACTACACGAATGGCTTTTTAAAAAATGGCAGGACTGAGCCAATCGGACAAGTGTAGATTTTGCAAGGTAGAAACAGAAAACACAAACCACCTCCTATTGGGATGTAAAAAACTCATGTCAGAACAGCTGTACACACAAAGGCACAACAAGGCATGTAGGGTAATCGACTGGCACAACCGCAGAAATTTCAATATCCCCGCTCTACAAAACTCATGGAAACATTAACTAAAAGCAATAATTGAAAACAAGGACATAATGCTCACGTACGACCTGATGATTCCATCCAGCATGAACATAGAAAACGAGGCACTGCAACCGGACATAGTACTCAGATACAAAAAGGAAAATAAGGCATTGATAATTGAGGTTTCAGTACCCAGTGATTTTGGTCTAAATAACGCAGAAATAAAGAAAATGAGCAAATATCAAGACCTCAAGAATGAATTAAAAAGATCCTGGAAGCTGAAGAGTGCCAAAATTGTACCAGTGATCATTTGCGCAATGGGAATGATGAAGAAAAACCTCACAAAGATCATACAAACCATCCCTGGGAACATTACCACACATAAACTACAGTTGGAGGCTGTCCGGGGCTCAATGACGATCCTGAAAAGAGCCCTCGGAACAAAACTCTGAGAACAACACAACTTCCCAACTTAGGCCATGAATCACGATCCTTCACCAAAACGAAGGTGGTTACTTCGAGTCCTGGGAGGACTCTGTTCCACCTCCTGAAACCTGAATTAAGAACATAACAATCAACGATATACACACACATCTCAAGGAAGAATGAGATGACAGAAGATATATGAACAATGAACCGACAGGAGGGTAGTGGAGCCACATTTAGACAAAATAAAGCAAGATGATGAAGGAATATGTAAAGAGAGGAGCCCAGAGGAAACACAGTAACCAGCAAGTCAGAGAGTTGGGCTCGGTAAGGTTAATGGGGTAAAAACACGACAATGGGGAGAGTTTGGGTGGTGACGAGATTGTGATGGTGATGAGCTTTTGTCATTTGCATTGCTACTTTGCCAATGTAGCCATCCTCAAAATGCTGACTGCGACATACAGTATATCAATTGCACCTTTTGACCACGAATTTAAAACGCCACCAACCTCTGGACATGCCTGTGAATGTTCTCCACAACCTTCCCATCAACATCTCGTTTCATTCCGTGCCTTCATAGTAACTCGTCTATATTAATATGTTCCTTAGCTACAAGGAATTTCAACACAGTCGGAGGGCATAACAACTTATGGTTGTTTGTCCATGCTCTATTTCGTTGAATTCTGAGTGTCAAGCAAGGTAGCAGCACGTACCATTTTAAAAAGTTTTTGATATGATTCAGCCAAGATTTGAACCACTTACCTCCCAGACTCGGAGCAGATGCTCCAACCACTATACCACCTGTTCTTCATTTTGTTTCACTCCAGTTTGTTTCACTCCAGTTTGTTTCACTCCAGTTTGTGGCCTACATTTCCCGAATGGAAGATTTTAATTTTGCTTTTAATCGGTGGAATTTGCAGTAACATAGAACACTGCAACAACTCTAAGCATATAGCCTCTCCCCAGAAGGCATCAAGTTCCTTCCGCTTTATTTCTCCTTCCAGTGTGACTTTCCCCTTTTAAACCCTCTCAGAGAAAGTTCAAAACAGCACCAGATAGTACCCCTCCAGAAACCCCAATCAATGGCCAAAATAGCACCACCCTTCGCTCTCATTAGTTCAGCTTCATTAAAAAACACCCCAAAACTTTTCTAGCAAATGTCAACACCATCTTTCCGGATTGCAAGGTCGGCTGTCACATCTACAGAACGTTTATATAAGGATTACAACAAGTAATAAAAACATTTTAAACAAGAACTAGAAGGGCACTTGGTGGAGCGCATACCTCCGCCACGTAATGCCTGATCCACGATAACATATCGGGCCCCATACATTTTTGTAATATAATGCTATACAGAACTATATCGTTTTTGGCCCCATCTCTCAATGGTGAAAAATCACTTTCAGAATTAAATAAATCTCGTATCCAGATCCGGATCCGGATCTTCACCAAAATCGAATCAATTCGTCCATGCCACACACCCAACCTGTCCACCAAGTTTCATCCGAATCCGTCCACAACTTTTTGATATATCGTGTTATATATTGGTTTAGCCTGATCTCTCAATGGTGAAGAATCACTTAAAAAATTATCAGATCCAGATTCGGATCTTCACCAAAATTGAATCATTTCTTCCTTGTCACACACCCAACATGTCCACCCAGTTTCGTATGAATCCATCCACAAGTTTTTGAGATATCGTGCTATTTATCGTTTTTGGCACTATCTCTCAATAGCGAAGAAGCACTTAAAAAATTCTAGTTGTTGGATCCGGATCCAGATGTTCACCAAAATCCAATCAGTTCGTCCTTATCACACACCAAACCTGTCCACAAAATTTCATCCGGATCCATCCACCACTTGTTGAGATATCTTGCACACAGCCAAACAGACAAAAAGGGGTGAAAACATAACCTCCTTCACCTTCGGTGGTGTTGGCAAAAATGCAAGAAGGATGTATGTAGGGATGTTACTCCAAATATATGTAAACAAGGTAGGGATGGTCACAAGAAATCATCATGTGTAACAATCCCTACATCTTTCTTTGAAATAATGTTCTCTTTTTTTTTCTTCTTCCTGTCTCTGTCTCTGTCTCGTCTCTGTCTCTGTCTCTGTCTCTGTCTCTGTCTCTGTCTCTGTCTCTGTCTCTGTCTCTGTCTCTGTCCTCTCTCTCTCTCTCTCTCTCCACAGGGATCACTGAACTCACTGCACAGACAAGGATACAAAGGAGCAGAAAATTAGGGGATTGGAAAAACACCAACATAGCACAGCACTCACAGCACACACAGCCGCCATGTGAGAGAGAGAGAGAGAGAGAGAGAGAGAGAGAGAGAGAGAGAGAGAGAGAGAGAGAGAGAGAGAGAGAGAGAGAGAGAGGAGGAGACTTTTGTATGCTTTATTATAAAAGTATCAAAACACACCAGAAAATGCACACTCCATAAAAACAATCCAAACGACTTTACAGCAAAAATAAATTCAACAAAAGCAATACAAACTAGAGGGGGAGCACTCGGTAGAGTGCAAAACCTCCGCCGCCAATACTGCTGGGTCACTCAAGTGAACCTTATATCTTATTCATTAAATATGATGTCAACAGGCTGACAGTTATAGTTCTTTTTCTCCAACATTTTTTTTTGGGGTGGGGGGGTTGGAAATCACTTAAAACATGTAGAAATGCAAAAAAAAAAAATTTCTCTATTTTTTTGGGGGGGGTAACAATTTTTGGGGGGGTAACAATTTTTTTTGGGGGGGTTGGAAATCACTTAAAGCATGTAAAAATGCAAAAAAAAAAAATTCTATATTTTTTTGGGGGGGTAACAATTTTTTTGGGGGTAATTTTTTGGGGGGGGGACCAAGTCCAAAATCTAATGGCATGATCCTTGGACCATACCTAACCCCCCCACCAAGTTTCGTCGAAATCCGTCAAGGAGTTTTTCCGTAATACTGTTCACAACAAACAAACAAACAAACAAACAGAAAGGGGTGAAAACAGTAACCTCCATCCATCTTCAAAGATGGCGGAGGTTAACAAGAGGTGTCTGTTCGTGTCAAAACCACCACAGAATAATACATATATGCAAAAAGTAAGTGTAAGTACTTTACACTTTTACAAACAGATTCCATCACGAAAAGAAACTCAAAACCTCATCAGTGTACCACTGATCACCCACAATATCCAGGCTCAAAAGATAAGCCTGCTCCATTTTTACTCGTGCCGAAACCATACCTTTAAAGCACAAAAGCACATTTGCATTTTTCCCCTTCAATTTTGCTTTCCTGGTTTTATAAATTGCCAGTTTAGCAATGCCCAACAGAAAAGACAAAAACGAGAGGACTGGTTTACTTTTATAATCCCCCCGATTCCATAAATAAAGACTGGAAAGAAAACACAAAATTAAATTTCTAGAAAAGCTGTTGAAGGAAGAGAAAGAGGGGTGCCAATCTCTTACATTCACTAAAAACGTGGGAAACAATTTCAATTAAATCACAAAAAGGACAAAAAATTAGAACAGAAGGATTAAACTTCTGGAGTAATGTCTGTGTGACCAGGGCTTGATGTGCTAGTCTCCAATTCAGGTCTCCAGTTCGCCCAAGAGTTGGAGAACTATACATTTGTTTCACACTGGAGTTTAAAAAGCTCCAGCGGTAAGGTCTCATTCACCGATTTTAACAGTTTTGTAAAACACAGGTACACATGCTTCCAGACATATGTTATAGATAGCCGTTTTCCCCATGACGTGAAACACACCAATTTCATCTAAGTTTGAGGAGAACACACCCTCTTGTTTTTTTTGAGGCAATTTGAAGTTCAGGGAATAGAGACGTGAGTCTACCACTTCATCCACCCCAGTCCACCCGATGTTTAGTCTATGAAAGGTTTGAATTACTGCTTTCAATACATTTTCCACAATACGAGCAGAACGAACACCAGTTTTTAATGAAAGTGAGCTTACAGGTAGCCAGGCATTCAAGGATGCTGCAACAGGTCTCGCACTCTGTTTATTCCAACACTGGTGAAACAATGCATAAACGACCTGGAGGTTGAAATTCTAGAGAATAAAGGATTCCGAACTAATGGCTCATGTACAAACTTTTGGGCATCGTATGATACCTCTAAACGTGCACTCCGAGGACTTGCCAAGCATTCAAAAGGCTCTGATGAAAACTGGGGAGCTGAGACATGTCAACGTGTTGCAGGTCGATGAGGAAAAGTTCACGGTCATATTTCAGACCTTCCGCTTTCTGCAAACAGGCGTTTGTGAGAGGTCGCCAAGGAACACACTCACTTACAGTAGGCGCTTGATCGTGAAATCCGGAATGCCATTATCCGACTTGGATATGCATCAGATTTTGACCACCCCATTTCGGGTCTGCGGACCACGTCTGGGCCCAGCCAATGGGGCCACCCCAGAAAAATCAGTCAGAACCCTCTGAATGCCTGTGACCAAGTATCTCGGAGGTTCAAGTGGATAACTCTATGCCAAATAAATGTAACCACCAGGTTGTTTATGATTGACACCCGTGTCTTAAGCGAGAGAAGTTGGTACAATCTTCTCCACCTTGCCAGTTTCAATTTAATTTTTTCCAGGAAGTTCTCCTAATTTTTTTGTTCATACGCTTCAATTCCTAGAAATAAGCCTAAATATTTAAACCCCTCACTACTCCACTCTACTGGTAAGACAGGCAGGGACGAGGAAGGCGATCTGGGGCCCACCCAAAAAGCTACACTTTTTTCCAATTTACCCTTGCAGTAGAAGCAAGCTCAAACTGGGTGAGGCAACGAGAGACCTCAGAAACATCTTTTTGATTTGCAATAGCAACACAAATATCATCAGCATAAGCTGAAACAACGACTTTGGAGTTTGTGAAAGAGAGACTCCAACACTGAGTTCCGAAGTAAAACTAATAAAGGTTCAACGGATAGATTGTAGAGCATGCCTGATAGCGCACAGCCCTGACGGATGCCTCGCTGAAAGGGGAAGGGTAACAAAGACTATTATTAACCTTCAGCAGACAAGATGCATTTTTGTACAATAACTTAGCATAAGCAATAAATTTTCCCCAAACCCCGTTTCTCCTTAATACATCAACAAAAAAAGAATGGTTAACACTGTCAAAAGCTTTTCTCTGATCTAAAAGTAATAAACCAAAACCAGGAGATGTAGTTCGACCGAGACTGACAAGTCTCTCATCAAAAAAATATTATCGAATATGGAACGTTCTGGAACACAGTATGATTGATCAGGGCCAATCAAGAAAGAGATGACTTCCTTTAGACGGTTGCAAGTGCTTTTGACAATATTTTATAGTCCGTGTTGAGGAGTGACACAGCCGCCAATTTGCGGTCTCATGCAGGTTTCCTTTCTTCGGAAGGAGACACAAAACTGCCTCCGGCAGCTCAATGGCAATTCACCTGTTCAACACTCTCCTGAAAGACCTCAAGAAGAGTAGGGCCTAGAACGTCCCAGAAAGCCTTATAAAATTCAGCCGGAAGGCCGTCTAGTCCAGGGGCTTTCCCATCTTGCTATCCTTGAGCGCAGCAGTAAGTTCTCCAGAGAAATGTCAGGCTCAAGCAATTGTGTTGGTCTTCAGACAGAGAAGGAGCTGTTCAAGCATCGCATTCCTGTTCTCCTCATTCACAGCTTTTTGCGAAGAGTTTAGAAAAATAGTCTTGTAGTTCATGCTTGATATCACTCTGGGAGGTCAACAAATCACCACCAGAAGAGCGCAAAGCATGGATTTGTTGAGAGGTCTTGAATTTTTTCCAAATTGAAGAACCCTTTGTTGTGTGTCAAGTTGGATTTTTTCGTTCCGCATTCGGACGAAGCACTGGCTGCCCGCTCTTTCACCATTTCAGCCAGAAGGGTCCTTTTCTCCGACAACTGCTGGACATTCACACGAGACAATCCAGCTTTCTGCTCATAATAAGTATTCGTTTTTTAAAGCAGATATCACACCAAAAGCGTTGTATGTGCTGTAAGGCAGTATTGTTGGCAAAAACATTTGATTTGGGACTTTGTGCAGTCCCACCATTGTCTTAAGTTCAAATATGAACCCTTTTGTGACTCGCATTTTTCCCAAACCATTTTAAAAGCTTCTATAAAATGTGCACTTTGTAAAAGTTTCAAATGAAAAGTCCAATATGCACTTCCACAACATGAGGAGGAAAGCCACACACCATAACAATCATGTGATGATCGGAAAAAACAGACGCCTTATATAAGAGTTCTTAACAATGTTTACCATTTCATGATTAACATAAAATCTGTCTCGGCGAGCCATCGTCAAAACATTTCTTGATGCACAAACCCATGTATACCGACGGATATTACGGTTTTGTACCCGCCACACATCCACAGTTTAAACTTTTTGACTAGCTGTGCCAAAGGCCTTGCACTGGGTGATGAGGCTCACAAGTGTTCCGATCAAGTTGTGGGTGAGGGTGCAGTTGTAGTCACCCCCAGACACAACAACATGGTTAAGTCAATGGTGCTTACAAACTCTGCCAACTTGTACAGAAAGGCACCTCTTTCAGAGTTAGCACGAGGACAGTAAACATTGTTCATGCAAATCTTTAGGTTACTAGTGACAAATTGCACAGACAGTAAGTAACCTTTGCAAATTTCCTTACAAGTTATCTCCGAAGGCTGGAGTCGAGGATGCAACACTATGCCACACCAGCCTTGGCCTCAACAAGCGCACTCGAGAAAAAAAGACAACCTTTAAAGATTTTACACCACTCATCCTCAGAAGACTGATTTGCATGCGTCTCCTGTAGCATTAGCACATCAATTTTTTCATTTTGGAAGAGCTGAAATACCTGGAGGCGACGCACACAACTGCGGCCTCCATTGATGTTCAGGGATGCTACTTTATCTCCATTCTGTTCGTTATTCTTGAAGCTCTCTTACCAGCCCGAGTAACACATTTCCTTAACCTTTGGAACTGAGGATCTGACATGTTAACCTGATAAGGATCACGAATCATACTCCTTGCAGTTTTAATGAAATCGTGTAAATTCGGGAAGTAATCTTGATTTTTACGTATCTTTTCCTGAATGTCTCATCCAGGAATTTAATCACATTTTCTTGAGACACTAAGGTTGTGTCGTTTCCCCCTTCATCCTCTTGAGAGCTTAAAGCACTGAAATGTGGGGTTGAAGAGGTTTCATCTGAATCAAGTGCTTCATCTATGGCCTCTCCTATTACTTGTGGAACACTTACTTTTGGCTCAACAGAAAGTTCTGCTCTGTTTACGGACCCCTCCGAATTTGCCTTGTCCATGTCCTTCCCCTCTACAACCCTTACATCATCATCTGTGAGGGAGGGGTTGACATTTAACTCACAGGGATTTTCCCTTTATCTATTTCTCCATCACTGTCAGACATAGCTGTTAACTCGTCTGAACAAGTTTGGCTAACAGGACAAACACTTAAAACATCCTGAGATACCTCACCGTTCTCTGTGTCCCGCTCGGAGTCGGCCAGTGGAGCAAGCGAAGTCTCCACATCCGCACACGACTCCGGTACCACCAAGGGGTTTCCAATGTGAGACGTACCTTAGAGGTCCCCGAGCCTGACACGATCAGGACCTTATTCTGCTCCTTAGCATCAAAGGCATCAACATTTGACCGTTTTTGGCCTTTTTTCCTGGTATCCATAACAGAAACCTCCACACTGTCCTGTACAGTGGATGGAAAGGAGAGGAAGCAACCACTTTCACTTCCTCGTTTGGTGGGGGTGGATTAATTACGTCACAATTACACACCCTCTCTCCAACGCCGGTCGGGGTGGACGAGTCCAATTCGTCGAACACCTCAGCCGGTGGGGGGCGGGGCGCTCCCGATTCACCTTCTCCCCATTTAATAGTTGTGGTGAGGAACAAATCGTCCTCACCGCACCTTCACTTTTTTGCGGTGTAACCGCATTGGACAAACACTCTTCACGGGCCCGTAAGCTCCACACCCAAAACACGTCATGACCTCTGAGGAGGCAAACATTTTATATTTAAACCCGTCGGTTTTTACACCGAGTACAACATTCAGTGTTTTTCATTTTCACGTAGAATCATGTAAACCACTGTTTTAAAGGACATGACGTGTTTACATTTATCGCAACATGACGCATCGCACCATTGAATCCTCGACACAACCTTACCGAACTTGTTTAACTGGTTACACTAGTCCTGATTCCTTATAAATGGTGGAATATTATTAATATTAACTTTAACTGTTGGGGCCTGTAAAGCGAACACAGAGAGGTAAGTGTTCGGTTCGATGAACAGGCCATGCTCAACCACCGTGCGACCATGTGTTCCTCCGACACAAACACCACAAACTCCTTATTCATGCGAGAAGCAGCACGAATATTAGTAACCAACGATGTTACGATGGCGGAAAGCACATCGTTAACGTTCCACCTCACTGGGAGAAGAAAAAACAGCGTTTTTACGAGTTAGTGACTCGAACATCTCGACACGGAAACGTTCACCCGCCATTCTCACTCAAGAACAAGTTAGTAAACTTTATCGAGAGAAATAAGGCGTTTTCACAAACACCAAGAAATCAACGATTAAAGTTGAGAATTAACAAAGAACACGGTCGCAGTGAACGAGAAAAACCTCCCCTGGCGGCCATGACAGGCCTTCGGCCTACGATTTTCTCCACACGAGACCGTGGGCTCTCTGTCTCTCTGTCTCTCTGTCTCTCTGTCTCTCTGTCTCTCTTCTCTCTGTCTCTCTGTCTCTCTTTCTCTCTTTCTCTTTTTCTCTTTCTCTTTCTCTTTCTCTTTTTCTCTCTTTCTCTTCTCTCTTCTTTCTCTCTCTCTTCTTTTCTCTCTCTTCTTTTTCTCTCTCTTTCTTTTTCTCTCTCTTCTTTTTCTCCTCTTCTTTTTTCTCTCTCTTCTTTTTCTCTCTCTCTTTTTCTCTCTCTTCTTTTTCTCTCTCTCTTTTTCTCTCTCTTCTTTTTCTCTCTCTTCTTTTTCTCTCTCTTCTTTTTCTCTCTCTTCTTTTTCTCTCTCTTCTTTTTCTCTCTCTTCTTTTTCTCTCTCTTCTTTTCTCTCTCTTCTTTTTCTCTCTCTCTTTTCTCTCTCTTCTTTTCTCTCTCTTCTTTTCTCTCTTCTTTTTCTCTCTCTTCTTTTTCTCTCTCTTTTTCTCTCTCTCTTTTTCTCTCTCTTTTTCTCTCTCTCTTTTTCTCTCTCTTTTTCTCTCTCTCTTTCTCTCTCTTTTTCTCTCTCTCTTTTCTCTCTTCTCTTTTTCTCTCTCTCTTTTTCTCTCTCTCTCTCTTTTCTCCAGACAGGAAGGAAAAAAAACACGGGAAAAGCCCACAAGTATAAAACGAACACATGGAGAAAGTGGAAACACCAAACAGCAGAGGAGGGATACTCACAACACGAAGCAAGGAGCGGCCATGAGAGAGAGAGAAAAAGAGAGAGAGAAGAAGAGAGAAGAGAAACACACGTGATTAGTCTTTGTGTGCTTGGCCTAAATAACTCTGTGTTGTTGAGCCTGCACTTCTGCTTGCCATGCTTTGAAATATCGACATTCTTTGTCGGATTTCCATTTCTATTTTTCTTTTATTTTACCTTCGCCTGCGAATTCTGCTTGCGACAGGTTTCCCTTTGTTAGCTTTTCAAGATCTTTTTTTGATTTCGTTCATTTGCAGCGATGGCAAACGTTCGTTTACAGAATAGCATTTACGAGTCACCCGTCGGAATGGGGTCATAGTCAGTCCACCCGACGGGGTTCGGGTTGAGGACGTCGTGACGGGCTTCGGAGAACTCGTAGGTTTGGAAAACGTGTTCGCAGCCTCGAAGATGAACCAACGAGTTGTTGTTTTCCTTTCCAAGGAGCGCTTTGTTGCTCAGGTGGTTGAAACTGGTCTGTCTGTACCGCCAGACACCTTTGTTCATGAGAACATGGTGGACTCACCGGCGATGAGAATCATCTTGTCCAATTTGCCTCGTTTCGTTAAACGTGAACACATCTTGTCCGTTTGTGATCAGTTTGGCATGGTGCTGTTGCGAATCTCCATGATTGCCCTTCGTTTGCGTTCCCATTCTGAAATTCATCATTATTATCATGTCGTTCTGGCGGCAATGTTATATCGTGTTGGAAAATAATGCCCAATCGCTCAATTCCTCAGCTACATTGGTAGTTGAAAATCGGAACTACCAAATGTACATTGTGACAGAGACAATGACGTGCTTCACCTGTGGTGCGTTCGGTCATTCAAAAGGTGCTTGTCCCGAGTCTGTTTCCGGCGGTGCATCGAGACAGTGAGACAAGAACATTGCCCCCTAGTTATTTTCTTTCCGAACCTTTCTGGCTTTATAACCTCTTCAAAGCGTCTCCTCGTTGAGGCTGAACAACTTGGTGTGACTGAGTTGCAAGTATTCCGCCTGAAGAAGTGTGGACTTAAAGCTCGGAAAGAGTTGCAAGCGCAGCCCAACTTCCCCACTACCTCATAACCATCCCTACGTGCAGTACATGACCTTTTCTGTTGTAACTTTAAATATAAATGGGGGACGTTCACACCTGCGTAAGGCTCAGGTGAGCTTGCTTGTTGAACAAAAACGTTTTGATCTTGTTCTTCTGCAAGAGACGACATGTAGCTCTTCGTGTCCAAGCGAATGGACTCGTATCATGAAAGGACAGTGGGAGGGTTAGTAGCTTGGCCTTTCCTCTTGCTGGGGTGGCTATTCATTTAAATCCTTCTTTTTGTGCACAAGGTGTTACTTTTAAAGAGTTTATTAAAGGCAATTTAGTTTCAATTAATTTCTTCCACAATAGTTATAAACACACTATATTAAATGTATGTTCACCGAGTCAGGTCAGGTATGGGAGCATGCGCCGGAGCAGCGCGTCGCTGCGTCCACTTTCCGCCGGAACTCCAGGGGCCTCCGTCTGGCCATCCCCCAGGCAGATGCCTGGCCCATCCCCATCTCCTTGAGATGCCGATCAACCTGCTGCAACCACGAGGCACGTGGTCGGCCCATTGGCCTCCTCCACTCACGAGACTCCCTCGCTGAGAGAATCTGGTGAGCAGGATCAGCGTCAGGAAAATGAGCCACATGTCCATACAGCCGCAGCTGACGCTCACGGACTATGCAGGTAACAAACCTCATCTGAGTCTCTCTCAGCAACCGCTCGTTGGACACAAAGCCCGACCAGCGATAGCCAAGGGTTCACCGAGTACTTGCACGGAAAGATTGGAATTTTTTACACAGCCAAAAATGTCCCTCACACACCTTGATTTTGATGGTCTTGTTTGTGTGAGTGGAGACTTTAATTGCACACTTTACCCCATCCTTGATCGCAATGGAGAAGAGCTCCACACACCAAGTACAGTGCCCTTGAAGAAGGCATTGTCCAAATTTCCCCTTTATGGATGTGTGGAGGCTCCAAAACCCATCTGCACGGCAATATACGTGGTGCCGGTGTATGAATGGCCGGCTATCTCTTGCGAGGCTGGATAGATTTTATATTGACAGTGGCTCTTTAAATGTTGTACGCCATGTTGACGTCGTCCCGAGTGGTCTTTCGGACCACCACATGGTGGTTCTTCGCATTCTTTCCCCAGCCCGTAATCGCGGTGCCGCCCACTGGACCTTCAACGTGAGCCTCTTGAAAGACGATGCTTTTCCTGTTGCCTTTCGAGCCTGTTGGGAAACCCTACTGCTGCGGAAGCCTTCCTACTCCTGTCTCGAACAATGGTGGGACAATGTAAAAACCCATATTAGGACCTTTTGCCAGCAATATAACTCCTTTTGTACAAAAGATGTATCTGCGCTGCAATCACTTATCGCCAAAGAAATATTGTCTCTACAGTCAAGCCTTCCAACTCCCGGTGCTGAAAGAACCGGTTCTCTACTAGCAAAGAAAAAAGCCCTCCTTGCTCAACTCTGCATAAAGCAGGCTCGAGGGGCTCTCTTATAAGATTACGAATGGAGAACTTGAGCTTCATTGATACTCCTTCCAAGTTTTTCCTTGCTTTGGAAACGCGAACAAAGAGAAGCCAGTAGATAACCTCACTGCAGACGCAAGGAGTTCGAACAACTCATGATCCAAAAGACATCAGAAGCTTGACAAAGCAATATTTCTCTGACTTGTATTGTGCCAAGAACACAAAAACAGACATGATTCATTCTCTAACCAATTCTTTGCCCTCCTTGTCTAAGTCTGCATGTAAACAACTCGACAAGGAAGTGACTCTGGACGAACTTTTTATTGCTTTGCAAACTTTGCCCGTGGGGAGAGTGCTACATGGCCTTCTGGGACTTGTTGGGACCTGAAATGCTTGACCTCTTAATCGATAGCCTTCAGTCAGGCTTGTTACCACTCATCTGCCGTAGGACTATGCTTGCCCTCATACCAAAGAAAGGAGACCTCCAGCAACTTAAAAATTGGCATCCCATTTCGCTTCTCTGCATGGACTATAAAATTTCCTCAAAAATCCTTGCCAACCGCCTCAAACCCCTCATCGGGGAGATTGTACACACCGATCAATCCTGTTGTATTCCGAAAAGGACAATGCATGATAGTATTTTCATTGTACGTGACATGATCGATATTTGTACAGTATTGCTGAAGAAAGAAATGCTGGTCTGGTGTTTGTAGACCAAGAAAAAAAACGTTGACACAAATGATCATTCTTATATCTTTGCTGTTTTATGGGGTTTTTGGTTTTGGGGGAAATTTTGTTTGTCATATCCAATTATTGTTTCATAATATTTTTAGTCTGCTCAAGGTGAATAACATCTCAATTTGACAGCCTTTCTCTGTTACCAGGGGTATTCGTCAAGGGTTCACCCTGTCTGGTCTTTTATATTCCCTTTCAATTGAACCTTTACTGATCCGTTTACGCACACGGCTACGTGGGTTTTATCCTCTGCCGTCTAGAAATCCAGTAAGAACCATCGCTTACGGGGATGATCTCTGCGCGGTTGTGCGCCCTGATGATGATGTTTGTGCGTTGGTTGAGTCCATCAATGAATTTAGCTTGGCTAGCTCAACCAAAGTTAATTGGAAAAAGAGCAAGGCTTTTTACTTAGGTCCACAAAATGGAATCCCTCCTCTGGCCATGCCAGGACAACTTCAGTGGACATGTGAAGGAATACACTACCTCGGTGTCTTCCTTGGAACTCGGGATTTTATTTCAAAGAACTGGGAATTGTTGATTGCTAAAACTGAGCAGCGTTTGTTAACATGGAGGGGACTATCAAGGTGGCTTTCCCACCGAGGTCGCACTCTGGTCATCAATAACCTTGTGGCATCAATGTTGTGGCATAGTTTTAAGGCACTACAGGCCCCAGGTTTTATCCTCAAAAAACTTCAAAACATTTTTATAGATTTTTTTTCTGGGGGGGAAAGCATTGGCTCAGGCCCCGAATACTAAGCCTGCCTATCGCTGAAGGTGGACAAGGGCTAATATATGTGACAAGTAAAGTGATGGCTTTTCACCTCCTTTCTGTACGAAGGCTTCTATACTCCGACGTCCCATGGAAAGCCTCTGTCCACTGCTTGCTTAGGCAAGCTGGTAAACTTGGCGATGGTGATGAGCTTTTTTCTTCTTGACATGAAGCGAGTGGATGGAACATTGGTCCCTCTGTTTTACAGAAGCATGTTGGAAGCATGGTCGGCTGTTTCTGTTCGCCGTGATACCAGTGATTACTCCCTTCAGATGTTTTTAAATGAACCAATATTTTGAAATTCTTTTTTTAATGGGGTCTGTCGTGACCGTTCTTTGATGCAAAAGCTTATGGATGTCAATGTTACCAGAGTTAAACACCTTCGGAATCCCTTTGTACATAGATGGAAGTCAGCTGCTGACATTGCCGTAGCCATCAGTGTGAGGTCTGTCAGAGTTATTGGTAGAATTTTCTCTCTGATTTACGAATTTTTAAGCAAAGTGGGTTAAAATGGACCCAGACATAAAAGCTGCCCTCTCTTATCCCAATGTCCTTTCCAAATATTTTAATTTCGTTTCAAGTTTATATATATTTTTTTAATGGAGAAATCCTCTGTGTATGGTCTATGTTATACCCTTTTTCCAAGCAAACCTGCAGAGCCCAAGCTCGTTGCGACCGTTCAACCCCGTCGCAACAACAAAGTGGCACGTGATGTACAAAGAACCCATTGTCAAGCGCTCAGGAGATCTACAATGGCGGCCGGTGCACACCATCTTTCCATGCAACGTTTTGTCCCATCGCATGTGTCCTGCTAACGTGGATTTATGCCCTTTTTGCAATGCCCCAAGACAGTTTTTCATACTTTTGTTGAATGTTCAAGGTTGACTCCGCTTTTAAAAATTTTATCACGCATTATTCAGGGGCTCGGTTTGTTTTTTTACGCATTGTGTCTTTATATTGGTTCACGAGTCAGTAAGTGACCACTATATTCGTTATGGCTGTGTGTCTGTCTGTCTGTCCCAAGCATAGCTCCGTGGGTTTTTCGGTTTTAATATCTTTCACCAGTGTAAAAGTGAATGTTTTGGGGAAAACTTCTTGTGTTCTGAAGCAAAACTTGCCATTAATTTGTCAAGGAAACGTAAACTGCAGAACATTGACATTTCCGTGTGAACACCCTTCACCATGTAAAAGTTGAACATTCTCTTTCTCTTTATTTTTCCTCTCTCTCTCTCTCTCTCTCTCTCTCTCTCTCTTCTTCTCTCTCTCTCTCTCTCTCTCGCCCCCTGCTGGCCGTTGGTACGTTGTGTTACTGTCATGGCGCTGCTTGCTTCGTGTCGTGAGTACCCGTCCTCCGTTGTGCTGGTTTGTGTTCCCACATTGCCCATTTCTTTCCTCTGTGTTCGTGTTTTTTTTCTTTGCACAGCTGTTGTTCGCTTGGCACGCACGTGCAATCGCAGAGGGCTGTTGCTCAGTCTCTGGTGGTACGTGTGGAGCCTGTGTTGCTTCTGCTTTCTCTCTTCTTATCGTCTAAATGTTTTAGTTTTCGTTTCTCTTTACCCCCTTTCTCCTTATTTTTGTCTTATCTATTGAGCGAGCGAGAGAGAGAAAGAGAGCGCGCACGGTAGGTGGTGTTGGGGTGTATCTCAGAACCCCTCCCGGTTTTGAGGCCTGGTTTCCATCTGACGTGTTTGCTAGTTTTAGCCAATGCTTTTGGCTCCCTTTAACGATTCTTGGACCTCGTCCATATTTAATTATCATTATTATTATTATTTGTTTCCTCCATTTGCAAGCGTCGCTTGTGGTAGGTTTTTTTTTGTTGATTTAAACTCTTTTCTTTTGTTAAAATTACTTTTAGCTATGGCGAACGTTCGTTTGAACGCATAGCATGTACGAGTCACTACTCGTAAAAATGGTGCTCGTGTGTGATCCCCCGAGGGAGGTAAAGATTGAGGACGTGTTACTGGCAATCGGAAAGAGTGTTGGTTTACACAACATCCGTGCAGCCTCTCGAATGAACAAGAAGGTCATTGTGTTCGTTTCCGAGGTGCACATGGTACCTCCGTGTGGAGCAAGGCCTTGCCGTGCACCCCGACCTGTTTCTCCTTGTTTCCCATGAGCACACTGCGGTTAAGTGAACGTGTCTAATGCTCCACCTTTCATTCGGAATGATGATTTGTGTGCTCATATGAGCAAGTTCGGTACGATCGTATCAAAGATCACAATGGTGCGATACACCCAGGAAGAGGATAATTTAAACAGGAATGACTTTTAAAAGGGTACTGTACATGATATTGCCTGAAAATGAGAAAAGTTAACGTCGTTTACATGCAAGAATTAACGTCATGTGTATAGAATGTATGCCTCCACGGATGTCATGGCGTGTTATCATTGTGGAGCGTACGGTCATGTAAAGAACTCCTGTCCAGTTTTGATGAGATCATCAGAAAATCAAGAACAGGAGATTGTAGATCCCCCCTCTGCATGTAATGGGATGGGTGAAAGGGGAGTATCCTCTTCACCACCTGTTCATGAGCGGGAAGCAACTAACCCTAACCCTAACCCCACTTACTGGGGGGTGGGAAATGGTAGAACCCTCCCCACCACATATTGGTGAGCAGCAAACAGTAGGCCTCTCCTCTCTACCTTCTAATGTACCAGAAGTGGTTGGTCCCTCGACCTCCACTGTAGGACTGTACTGATACGACACGGAGGGTTCTACGGTGTTCTCGTAAAAAAGGGCAAAACGTCGTGTCCAGTCGACAATGAGGCAAAGACAACACAAAGTAGATACTCGTTGTGTCAGATGTACCGAGCTTGCGGGATGCATCTCTCATAGAGAATCCCTCTTTGGGACTGAAATTGAACCAGAACCGAATATAACTCTGACTAATTCATTTGCACCCTCGTTGAATTGCCTGAGTTGTACGAGTGTGATGTAACACTGAGAATACTCGTGCCTCTCAGGAGGATACAAGGGGTTTTTGGGAATTTTGGGTCTCGCAGTGATAAAAAATGAATCTGTCACTGAAGTGTGCGCAAGGGTGTGTGTTTGTGATGACAAAGGCAGATAAGCCGGAAAGTCCCTCAGAGGAAATCTGCAGTCCTTCCCTTGTGGAACAAATGCAAGGGATGGTAAGAAAGAGGCTGCAGTGATATGGCAGCTAAATGGGAATGGAAAGATCGATGTTCAAATCTATGGAGATATGGATTTAAATAGTCTTGGACAGGAAGAGAATGACAGAGGATATAGGGTTGACTTTTGATGTTTTACCTCTTCTACCCTGTCAGTTAGTGGGTGTTGTGCCCAAGAGGACGATGGAGACACCATGTTACAGAAGATGAATTATTAAATTTTAAATGAAACCTTCAGGAAAAGGCATGTAGGAATTCGGGATTTTTTCCGAATATCCATCTGCTTTTCTAACAACTGCAAAGCATATCATGAATCATTCATTGACCTCTAAGTTAAACTTCATTTGAAAACTCAATTGCCGCGGTTGAGGAAGTGTGCCACAAGGCCGGAAAAGAACTCCAAGAGTATAATAGTCGTAGTTTAAAAAAAATAATTAATAAATAAATGAAGGTAGCATCCCTCAACATAAATGGAGCGCGCGGTGTGCCGTCCTCGAGGTGTTGCAGATGTTTAAGAAAGAAAAAATTGATATTCTAATGTATACAAAGAGACACAGCACCAACCACCTTGTGAGGACGGTGCGCAGGGTTTTAAAGGTTGCCTTTTTTTCCTCCAGCGCCTTGAGATGGCTAAGCAGGTGTGGTATTTGTGCACCTAGAGTCACTCTCGAGATTTCTTGTAGGGTGGTCTTGTAAAGGATTTCTTAATTGCTGTAGAAGCGTAAGCGCAATCAAAAAATTTTTATTATTATGTGTATTGCCCCAGCGACAGTGCTGAAAGGTTCTATTCCTTCCAAAGTTAGCAGGTTTTCTAAACACTGTGGACTGACTAGTTCTATTTGTTATGGGGGAGATTATAACTGCACATCACCCCGACTGGACCAGGAATACTCCTGAGCCCCATCCACCCAGTGCAATGGTTTTGGCAACTTGTACAAAAAATTTAAATTTCGGGAGTTTGGCTTGCAAAAGCCAACACCATCGATATACATGGGTGTGCTGTTCAAAGAGAACCAGTAACCATGGGCCGACGGACAGACGTATGAAACCAGGAATGTGAATATGGTTCAGAGAACAAGCATAAGTCCATCTGGGTTTCTGATCATCATATGATTGCAATGAAAATGTTACCCTTTAATTGTTGTAATAGTGCTGACTTTCAATGCTAAGTTTTACAAAATGGTACAGTTTGAAAATGCCTTCAGACTGGTATGGAGAAAGTTAGAACAACAAAAGTGTTCCTTTCCGAATACCGACAGTGTGGACTGTACAAAATCCAAATTCGGATTTTCTGTCAACAAATATTGCTCAATACCACCAGTAATGCATCTGGGTGATAAACTCTCAAAGAAGATGTACTTAAATATGAGCAAGAAGTTGGACATCCAGTAGAAATGATCACCATCAGCAGTGTGGTGGAAAAAAAGACTTACTGGCTGAACAGTCAGGAGCGTGTGGCTGGAGCAATGTTCACTTCGGATGAGCAGAATTCACTGGAGACTCCAAATAAGAATTCTTCAACCTGAGAAGCCGTCAAGACATCTCGGCAGATTCACAGTTTACACTCTTCTAGCGGTGTTCTGATTGCCAGAGTGACATTAAACATTCGATGCAGGATTTCTACTCAAATCGTACACGAGAACTGTGACAAAACGATGATAAATGAGTGATTGAACTTCTTCCATCCCTTCTCAAGAACAGCAAAACTCGAAAGTGACATTTCGTTTGAGGAGCTCACTGCGGCATCAAAACTGCTTGAGACGGCAAAGCCCGACTTGACGACTTCTGCTGAATTTTACAAAGCTTTTTGGAACATTTGGTCTGCTCTAATGGAGACCCTGCTTGAAAGCGTATCAGGGTGAATTGCCCCTGAGCTGCAGAGAGAGCGGTTTGTGTCTCCTCCCAAAGAAAGGGATTTGCAGCAGATTACAAACTGGCCGCTGTTGATTGCCAAACACTGATTAAAGATATTTCAAAAGTGCTTGCAATGCGTCTTAAAAATGTCATCTCTCTCCTGATTGGAAATGAACAAACTTATTGCATACCTGAACTATCCATTTGATAGTATTTTTTAGTTCGAGATTTAATTGCCATCGGTCAAACTGCTCAGGTTTGGGTTTACTCCTGGATCAGAAAAAGCCTTTGACAGTGTGGATCATTCCTTTCTTATTTGCGTCCTTATAGAGCAGGTTTTGGGGAAAAATTCATATCTGCATAAAACTTTCAGCAGAATGCACATGCCTGCTAAAAGTAAACAATAGCTTTGTGCCATCCTTTCCCTTTCAGCGGTATTCGTCAGTTGTCCACTGTAGGCATGTTGTAACACTTTCTGTTGAACCTCTACTGGCTATCCTTGCACCTCATATTTCTGGGTTATCCTTGCAAACAGTCCGAACATTTATCTCGCTTATGCAGATGACCTGTTGTTTGTGGTCAAAAACCCAAAAGATGTCAGTGAGCTATTTCGTTGTCTTGCCAAATTTGAACTTTCCTCATCAGCAAGAGTAAATTGGAACAAGAGTTAGCTCTTTGGTATACCCAAATACACTCTCCTCATACCACCTCATGTGCACCTCTCCACTCTTCCAGGAGGAGTTGTATGGAAAACAGATGGTTTAAATACTAGGAATCCATTTGGGAACTACGAGCTATATCCAAGGAATTGGGATGGGTTCCTCGACAATATTAAGCGAAACTATCAAGATGGAAAGGAATGCTCCAGTTCTTGTCACTTAAGGCGCGGGTAACGATCATTAATAACCTGATACTTCCAACCGTATGGCAACAAGGTTATCGCACTCCAGGCCTCCTCAAGCCGTGATCAGCAGCATTCAGAAGAGTCCTGATTGATTTTTTCTGGGAGCCACCACTGGCTCAAGCTAGATGTATTGTGCAGGCCACGATATCTGGTGGCCAAAACTTGGTGCACATCCCGAGTCGAATAATTGTTTTTCGACTTAGTGCAATAAAACGTCTATATATGGTGGAATAGTTTTCCTGCGTCCTCTCACCAATCCCTTGCTTCGGCAAATAGGTGGGTTTGGACTATGACCGGAACTCTTCTTATCGACCTAAAGCAGGTTGATAGAGCTCGGCTCCCTGCGTTTCATCAATCTCTCTCTGAATGCTTGCAAGATCTTGGAGTGCAGCAGCTAGAGATCTCCTATGATGCCAGGATTTTTGTGCATGAGCCACTATTCCAAACTTTATTATTTGCGAATATCTACCAGCCGGTCTTTTATAAAATCTTTACAAATAGTGGGATAAATAAAGTGCGAGATCCTATGTTGCCTCTGGCACGATGGTTGCTTCCCTTGAAACGATGGTGCCTGCTGGCTCGATTTCTAAAAAATTGGATTGCATTCAATGAGATAGTGGGTGAGGTTGATAGTAACCCAGACTTTTCTACATAACATATTGTGGAATGGGGTAAGTGAAGAATTGATTTTTGCCAAAATTTTCCTGAATTTCAATCATGCCAAAAACACCATGACGTGTTCTCTTCAAACAAGTGACGAGTCTGGTTGTGTTCCACGTCATGGGGAAAAAAACATTATATGGATTTGTGAGAAGTGTGTTTACCGGGCTGTACACCGTTAAGAAACCCATGGAAGAAGACTTTACCTGCAGGAGTTTTCTTACTCCCAATGGAAGTGATGTACAAATTTCCGACGTTGGTCGCACGGGACACTTAAATTGAGGACTGCCATCAACCCTGGCCACACAGGTTCCCTACAGAATTTAACCCTCTGTGTCTAATTCATGCCCTTCTTGTATGAGTATCGAAAATTTGAATCATGCGTTCATTGAGTGTAAGAGGTTACACCTCTGTTTCTGTACCTGAGTCGGATTTTTGGAAATTTAAAATTGTTTTTTCCTCCAATCTTTACTTATGGGCTCGCTCTCAACACCGGACACAAATCTTGTGTTTTTGCTTTTGAATTTTTTACTTGGAATTGCTAAGCTTGCAATTTATAAGACCAAAAAAGCCAGATGTGTGAATAAGAAAATGAAAATGCACTTTATTGTTTCAAAGGCATGGTGTCTGCGCGTATAAAACTAGAACATGCATATTGTTATAGATTTCCACCGGTTGGCGCGGCACGACCTTTTCAGCCCAATCCAGGCGCGCTCCACTGAACGCGACAATCTAGTTGTACTTTCGGACAACGCCGAAACCCAGCTTCGGGTGTTTTTAACACACCATAAACCAGCCAATCCTCTGTCACACGCTACAGGGTCGATCGCCGAATTTTGATGTACTCTAATTATTCGCGCGGACAAGAGATCCGGGAGTTATACCCGACGGCCTGCTTGAAAACGAGCCGCTTAAGTGGCTCATCCGTATGCGAATGCCGAGCGGTATATATATCGCCAAGTCCCGTTGGACGAGTATTATGTTTTTCGGCTTTAATTAGCCAGTTAATTCCCCGAACGCTCCATGGCAGTCAATGTGAGGAAGGGACGCAACGAGCAGGTGACATTCAACAATGGGACATTTATTTTACACAGGCATCAAGCAATGAATGGGGATAGGGGACAGGACACGAGCAAAAGCCTACAGCCGAGTTCTATTACGTAATGTACAGGCACTTAACAATTTGTTACTTACTACAAAACAAGGCGCCACAGACTTTCATGCAAAACCAAGAAAGAAAGAATCGGCTCGTGAGCGTTTAATGTACTCAGGCCGGGATGACGGAATAGGCCCTGAGAGACCGGGCAGGCTACCTGGCCACCCTCGTGGTGATCGATGGTTCCCCTCTATCGGCGACCCTGTGTCTCCGCTCGGCCCGGTGCATCGCGAATGCGCCAGTCGCTTGGGCAGCTTGATGAGCAGCTTGTACGGTTCTCCCTCGGTCGTCCGGCCTTCACCGCGGCCTGCCTAGCCGATGACGCGCTGGAGGAGCGAACGGGTCTCGACCCCGGCTTCCTGCTGGCAACCCTTCCACTCTGAACTCCAATGGCTCAACTCCTGCCAGTCTCCAACCAGCCAACACCACGAACTCCGCTCTAACCCAGCCACCGCTAACCTACACACACGAACTCAAGCCCTTGCCGGCGAGGTAACACGGCTTTTTATAGCCCCAGGGGAGGGGCCGCTGGGGCTTCACACCCGAAATCACGCCCCCCCTTTTCACCTTTGAACACTTCCCCAGGCTGGATGTGCCCCTCTCACTTCCGATGTCCAGCTTCTTCAGGGTAAGGCCTTTTTGATCGTGTTTTGCAAGTCATCTTGCACACGGACGTGGTTGAATACCGCTCACCGACGTTTAATCACTGGCTGTCACGCGATTTGAAATCACGGCTTCACGGACTGTTTGTCGTTAGTTGTTGTTTGCTATTGTTGTTGATTGTTGTTGTTATTTTGTTAAAAAAAAAGATGAGAAAAGAATAACGGCTAACTCAAAGATGCACAGCCCGGCACACGAATAATTCCCTTTATACATCGGTGGGAAATTCTAACCTGGAACACACACTTACCGAAATAACTGACCTCTGGGAACATGACTGTTTCTGTGAATTTCCGCCAACCGTACAATATCATGTAAACATGGGTAGTCTTCCGGTGTTTGAAGACTTATGGTGCAGTGTGGTTGTCTTGTGTAAATGTGTTGAGAATGAAGTTCACATTTTTTGTGAGTTGTAACATATATCATTGATCCTTGAACTTTCATTGTCTTTCTGACTGCTGGAGCACCTGTACCGAAAGAATGGCACTTCATTCTCATGTGTTGATGCTTTTATGAACCTCAGGCAAATGGTGCCTCAACTTTTTTTCTTTGTTTTATTTTGCCTTGCGAAATGTTTTATACTTTTATAATAAAAGGACATAAAAGTCATCTATCTCTATCTCTATCTCTATCTCTATCTCTATCTCTATCTCTATCTCTCTGTCTGTCTCCCTGTCTCTGTCTCTGTCTCTGTCTCTCATATATATAACTTTTGTTTCCGAAAAAAAAAAATGGTTTTTAAAATACTTTTGTAATAAAAGTCAAAGTCAGTCTCACACACACATACACACACACACACACGCTCAGATGTTAATTTAATATATTCTCATCGCTCATTTGCAATTTCTGTAAATAATTCGTTTGCCTTGTTTGCTTGGCCTCTATTGCTTGAAGACACAATATAAGCTTTAAAATGCATGAATATATTCCTCCAAGACATGAATAAAAAATGAAGCATCAGGAATGTGAAAGTTGATCCATTTCAGTGGCTGCTTTGCCAGTGATATGAGCAATGTAACTTACTCTCCCAAGCCGCTCTCGATATGCAGCGTCCAAGGGTAACCACAAAGGATCGCTTCTCGGACTCACCTCTTGCATACCTTTGCATCGTTTGATGTGAATTCCCAGGTGAAATAAACCGCTCGACCGATTAACTCAGCACAATTTGTGCGTGTGAAATGTTTGCTGTTATTTCTTCTGTACTGTATTTAAAGAGTTATTTTTTTTAGACATTCCTTTATCAATCTCAGGAGTTGTGTGCACATCTAGACGCTGACTGGTTGAATCAAACGAACATTATAACACCGTTAACCAAAAGAGTTACAGCTACTCCTTTAGCTGCGGTATGCATAATCTCCTGAGCTGTAAGGTGCTTACTCTGCTCTCGCAGTAACTCGCTCTTGTTAGTTCTCTGTCTATATATGGGAACCAAGGGATTTTACCTTTTCATCAACATTGAGGCAATGCCACTCCATTTACAGGGTCTTTTCCCCGCTTGTTCGATTTCCTCCAAGTTGCTATAAGATCATTGTAGCACGTGCTCAACGAGAACCATGCCTCCTTCTTCATTACCTCCCCACCACCCCTCGCTGTCCCACCACATTACCTTCACTGACTCTCACATACATTACACTGACCAATAACGCTGTCAGTCGGTTGGAAAATAAGCGTTATGCTCCATATTTTACGACATTTCATGCTGAAAGTGTCGAGTTGAGGCCTTTAATGACCTGTCTGAATATATAATTGGGCAATTTGAGCTTATATTGTGAGTTGTGATCTCACATGAAAAGTAAAAGTCGCCAATTATAGGTTCAACGTTGTACACTCTTTGGCCCTGCATGTAGGATATTTGTAAATAATGATGATAATACCACAGCTGAAGGCTCTGTGAGCACTTTCCTTTCAATAAATACACAAAGGCCTGTATACAAGAGGGAGTCAAAAAGTTTCAGGACCAAAAACATCAACATTGTTTTTGACGTTTCAGCTTTTTTGTGATGACAAGACTTTTATTCTAATGTCTTCAGAAAACTCAGTCACCTTCGGATTATAAATGTATATCACTGGCAGGAAACTATATTATATACAAGCAAATACAACCCGTTACCAACCCGTCGCTTCGCTGACCAAGGGTATTAGGGGGGGGTTGAGAGAGGAGGGAAGAAAGGGGAGAGAGGAGAGAGGAGGAAAAGGAGGAGGCAGGGAGGAGGGAAGCTAGGAAGGGGGTGGGAAGACGAGGAAGGGGGGAGGGGGCGAGAGCTTTGCTCACCAAACGTTCGTATACCACAGGAGGAGGATGTGAGGAGGGTGATGAGAGAGAGAGAGAAGAGAGAGGGGAGAGAGAGAGAGAGAGAGAGAGAGAGAGAGAGGAGAGAAGAGAGAGAATATGAAAAAAAAGAAGACAGAAAGGTAAAGGGTGGAGGTGGGGTTAGTAAAGAGAATGATATGTTCTGCTTTATGACCGTACACACACACACAAAAAGCTCATGTCAGAAAGTTGTAACACAACGACACATCAGAGTTTATAATGTAATCTGCTGCACATCTGCAAAAACTTTGATGTCCCAGTTCCAGAAAATTTGTGGGAACATGAACCAAAAGTAATCACTGAAAATAGAAGTACCTACCGCTCACGTACGACCGAATATCCATATCGACGGTGAACATCAAAAACAAACGTTGTGACCAGATGTCATACTTGGTACAAAAAGAGAGAAGGCATTGCTGATTGAGGTGTTAATACCAGTGATTTTGGACTAAATGATGCAGAAATCAAGAAAATGACCAAACACCAAGACCTCAAGAATGAAGTGAGAAGATCCTGGAAGCTGAAGAATACCAAAGTTGTACCAATGAGAGCTGGACCGACAGGAACCTCATAGAGAATTTAAACATAGGGGCAATACCCCTGGCGCTCACCTGGTAGTGGCTGGATAAGATAATCAGGCAACCACTGGTCGGAATGGATGACCCACAACATATATAATGGAGAAAAAGTAAATACATATGGATTTTTTTTAAATGTCATGAACAAACCTTGTACATCATGGGTGATAAAGGTTGTGTAAAGTTTCATCGAAATTGTGTGTGTGTTTCAGAAAAGAAAGCAATACATATTTTGAGGGGCAAGCTCCCCCCCCCGAGAACCTTAGACCCCAATTTTTTTATTGTAACAAACTTTAGTACATCATGGGTGATGAAGTGTCATCGGAATTGTATGTGTAGTTTTGGAGACGAAGGCACACACATATTTTGGGGGCAACTTCCCCCCCCCCTTAAATCCCCTTTGAGCAGACTTTTCGAATGTCATGAACAAACTTTGGTATTTGGGTGATGAATGTTGTCGTGAAGTTTCATCAGAATTGTGTGGTATCGTTGAAGAAAGCAAATTCCTCTTTGTTGAGGCGACCAAATCCCCCCCCCCCCCACCCCACCATAAACTCGCTGTAGGCCCTTCAGACCCCGTTTTTTTAATGCCATCATGGGTCATGAAGGTTGTGACCAAATTTCATTGAAATTGTATGTGTGGTTTCTGAGAAGAAGTTGGAAGTATTAGACGACGACCATCCATCCATAAGCTCCCTGGAACTACTTTACAGTGAGCTAAAAACCATCCTGGGAATATTATTACAAACGAACTACAGTTGGAAGCTGCAAGGGCCTTTCCAAGCGGTAACGGATCTGACAAATGCACAAAACTTTGAGAACAGAAAACTTCACAACTTGGTCCATGAATCATGACCCCTTACTGAAATAAAGGTGGATACCTTGAGCCTGCCCTGGGATGACTCTGTTCCACATTCTGAAACTCGCATATGGAGATACCAATCAACGACAGACACACACACACACAAACTGTGACACCTGGTAGGTCTCTGTTTCACCTGATGAACCCCACCTACATGTGGAGATAGCAGGAAACAACAGCAATTCCCACATATGTGTACAAACCCACACGCACCTGATAGGTATCTGTTTCACCTCCCGACATCCACCCAAAACACACACACACACACACACACACATGCTTGGCCGATATCAGCAATTTTTCGGGAATCGGCAGGTTGGAGACAGTGTGATTACCAAGTTCAGTACATACTGTAAACAACCCAGAAACCTTGAGTAGCTCTCACCGAAAAACGACGTTACATTTATATAGACGCTTCAAGGATATGATCACAAACATTATTCTTTATCAACAGCTGTGTGTGGTCGGTGGAAAAAAAATTGGCTCGGTCATTTAGAAAACACGTTAATACAGCAAACGGCTCAGAAATCGGGCGATATATATATATATCGCATAGTAGTGGGGCAACTTAGCATAACAATTGTGCATTTTGTGAGGAAAGCACCAAATTTGGCACACTAGTAGCCTATCATATTATGAACAGATTTGGATATTGGGCCATCTCAAAATTTTTGATGGCAGTGGAAAATGGCTTCCACAGCCATCAGCGGCTGAATTTGAGATGGCCCAATATCCAAATCTGTTCATAATATGATAGGCTACTAGTGTGCCAAATTTGGTGCTTTCCTCACAAAATGCACAATTGTTATGCTATATTTAGCTAAGTTGCCCCACTATATGGAGTTTTCTTAGTATGCATACAAAGTTTCAGGCTGCTAGGTTTTATGGTTTTGGAGTTATGGAGGAGACACACTGACACACTATATTTATATATATACTGCTTTGAAACTCACAAAGGCAAATATATAACCATGTAAAGCCAACCCACTAACCAAATGCTTTAGAAACAGGTGAGAAGACAAGGGATGAAACATTGCCACGATGGCATCTGTAACAGGTATGACATGTCCACACACCACCGGAGAGTCCGTACAGATCCAAATCTACCCATATTTACCACGTCCATGTGTGCTATATACCTAACGTACCTCTATCTTGTAGTAACTGCAGACTGTACATCTCGATCAGGACACGAACTGTACTGTACAGCTCGGTAAGTAGCTTTATCACTCAAGCAAGCACTCCAACAAAACGCCTGACTTGGCAAGCGATTCCCAATTGCCCTCGATACAACTATGCACCCGGAAACGCACATACAATGCCCGAATTGGACAAATCAACACTTTTGGGGGGAGTCGGACATGCTGATACTTTCAAATCTGGAGCTCACATCCAGGCCAAAAAACATGGTGGCTTCAGACACCAGCGAGGTTATCCAGGAAACGCCTTAAGATCCCAGACAGTGAGGTGGCCGAGGATCGCCTGATGAAGGATATAATTAAAT
>CM068963.1:48268784-48294283 GCA_035128595.1 Eptatretus atami | reverse complement strand
TTGTTAAAAAAGATATATGTCTGGATAGAAAGCTGAAAGGTTGAAGTTTTATTGTACCAATGTCAAATTGCCACCAAAATTAATATTTGGTATAGAATCGTCGTTTTCTTTTAGACCACATGTTCGACGTAGGCTCCACGTTGTCCGATCACTGCCTGCAAACGCGTTGTCATGTTCTCCATCAATTTGGGAAACGTTTCTTAAAGGCCCTGTTACACCTTGACGATTTAGCCAACGTATGCCTGACGTATGCAAATTGGGCTAAAACACCGGCACACGTCAAATACGTTATAGGTAAGTTTGTATACGTTAAGAGCACGCTGAAAAACACTGCCATACGTCGTAGTACGCTGGCTTTCATCGTATACTTTGCGGTTGTCCTCAAATTTAGCATGCTTGAAATTTTACGACGTATGCCAGCGTATGCCTCACACGTTCCGCTACGCTGGCCATAAGTTGTAGGCACGTTATGCAATCGTTGCACAACCTCGACACACGTTACTTGTAAGTTACTCATAAGTCGAAACACGTCGAGGTATGATTAGCGTACCCGAAACTTATTTATAACCTATGATAACGTGTTGTAGGCACGTTACACGATCGTTGACACACGTCGAGGCACGTTACTTGTAAGTTACTCATAAGTCGAAACACGTCGAGTAATGCTTAGCGTAGCCAAACTTATTTCTAACCTATGAGTAACGTGCTTTGAACCTATGTGTAACGTACCTCCAACGCACATTGACGTATGTAGACGTATTTGATTGACGTTTCCGGACGACCACAGAACTTACTGAATGTGTTTCTAATTTACAGCTACCGTATAATGTCGTATTGGCAGCGTTAAAAAAAAAACAAGAACAATAACTTCCGATATTTCGTCACGTGCCGTTACGTCACGTCCGATTGCCTCTTCAGTTTGCTCATGTCTTATTTCTTAGTTCCTCCTCTTGTGAATATTTCTGTTTGAGGATATTGTCCGTCGACGTCGAAACTTAAAAGCAAATGTCCGAATATATTTTAAAATTCGTGATAGACTAAAAAAATAAATAAATAAAAAAACATCAACAACAACAACAACTTCAGATATTTCGTCACGTGCCTTCACGGAGCCAAGGAGAAAAAGAAAATGTGCCTTGACGGAGAAAATAAGTTTCGGGTATGCTAAACATTACCTCGACGTGTTTCGACTTACGAGTAACTTACAAGGAACTTGTGTCGACGTGTGTCAACGACCGCATATCGTGCCTACAACTTATTCCCAGCGTAGCGAACGTGTGAGCCATATGGCGAGTACGTCGTAAAATTTTCAGCATGTTTGAAATTTCACGACGTACTAAACGTACCACGAAATATGACAGTGTACTTCATCGTTTTCAGCGTGCTCTTAACGTATACACAACTTACCCATACCGTATTCGACGTGTGCCAGCGTTTTAGACACATTTTCATAGGTCGGCATACGCTGGCTAAATCGTCAAGGTGTGACTGGATGTTGACACTTCCAATTCTCAGGCGGTTATGATTTGAATCGGGAGCGGCAGGTTTTTACAGGCTACGCCACGATTCGTCGTGCGATACGTGCAGCGCGCTATGCCTAAGTTAAACTATCGTTGGGCATAGGTTGTGAACGCCGACAACAGGCTAAGCATTCGTTGTATAAGTTATCTATAAGACAACAAAACGTTCTGAGCCCGTTACTAATATGTTATGCATACGACCAACTCGTTATGAATACGACCAAAATTTAATAAAAACATCAAAATTTCAGCGTACGCCAACGTTTACATACATTTTTATACATTGCCATTGCTGGGCTAAATCGTCAAGGTGTGACAGCGCTTAAGGGGCTGTCACACCTTGACGTTTTAGCCAGTGTATGCCGATGTATGAAAAAATTTGTCGAATACGCTGGCACACATCGAATACGTTATGGGTAAGTTTTGTATACGTTAAGAGCACGCTGAAGCACGCTGGCATACGTCGTAGTACGCCGTGCTCGTCGACAATTTTGGCATGCTCAAATTTTTCGACGTATGCCAGCGTATGACTTCACACGTTCCGCTATACGCTGGCCATAATTGTAGGCACGTTATGCGATCGTTGACACACGTAGACCTTACTTGTAAGCTTATCATGAAGTCGAAATATACGTCGATAGGTAATCGTCTACGTACCCAGTATAAATCTATATTCTCTAACCTGAGAGTAACGTGCTTTGAACCTATGTGAACGTATCTCCATGCATATTGACGTATGTAGACGTATTGACGTCTTCCGGGCGACCACAGAACTTACTGAACGTGTTTCTAACTTACTGCTACCGTATAATGGTGTATTGCAGCGTTTTAGGGGAATTGGTATATAAAAAATGGGCTTCACAGGAGGAACAGTCAGTCTTCCAGACTCCATGTTTTTTTTTTCCTTTTTTTTTTCCTTCGGCATGACGGTGATGTTGACACTTCGATGTCTAGTGGGGTTATGATTTGAATCGTCGAGCGGCAGCCTTTTAATAGGCTACGCCACGTGATCGTCGGCGATACTCTGCCGCGCTATGCATAAGTTAGACTATCGTTGGGCATAAGTTGTGAACGCCGACAAACACGCTAAGCATTCGTTGGTTAAATAACTTATGTATAAAGTTACGAAACGTTCTGTGTACGTTACTAATACGTTATGCATACGTCCAACTCGTTAATATATGCCCAGACTGAAAAAAACATCAATAGTTCAGCGTACGCCAGCGTTTTAGATCAATTTTGATACGTTGCCATACGCTGGCTTAATCGTCAAGGTGTGACAGGGGCTTGAGGAATGTTCTGGATTTCTCGTGGATGTTTTCCTTCAGCTGATCAAGAGTCTGAGGCCTGGGTTTCCATAGATCCTGTCCTTGAGATACCCCCACAAGAAGGAAGTCTGGAGGAGTAAGGTCTGGGGAATACGGTGGCCACTCAACGTCTTCGTAGAGGGAGATAAAGCAGCCTCAAATGTTTGGTTGAGAAAACGCCTTGTTTCCCTGGCTGTATGGGCGGTTGCCCCATCCTCCTGGAACCACTGGGTTCTCATCTGGATCAGGTTGTTTCTCTACGGGCGTGAAATACGTAGCTCAGCTAGATAGAATTCCTGAATCATTTCGCGATAGTTCTCTGGTTTACCGTGCAAGTGCGTCCCTGGTCATCTTCAAAGAAGTATGGACCAATTATCCAACCAACCAACCGCCACCCACATGGTGACTTTGAGAACAGATCGAGGCACCAGTTCAGTTGATGAATTACCAGGATTTTCAGTTCCCCAGTACCCGAAAGTTTTGCTTGTTTTACCTCCCGGACAGTGAGCATGGCATTCGTCCGTCATGTGAAGTTTTTTGAGGAAGTCTGCATCTTCCTCCAACTTTCCTGAAACCAATTTGCAAAGTCGAGTCGTTTGCGTTTCTGTTGATCAGTAAGCACCATTTCCATTTGAATTTTGTATGGAAAGGCATGAATGTCTTGGCGAAGGATCCTCTGAACGGTGCTCTTATGAATGTTTGTCTTGGCAGAAAGTCGTCAAATCGATTTTTTTGGACTCTGAACGACCGCCTGTCTCACCATTTCCACATTTTCTTCACTAACGACCTGTCCTCTTCTGACCACTGTGACCGTTTTTTATATATATGTTATGACCATCCTCTTTGCAGATGAAAAGTTGTATATTTTTTTGGGACACCCTGTATATATTTCCTACGAGCCGCGATTTTGTCTGCATCTCGATATTCCCCACCACTGAGAAAGCAAGCAGCAAATTTGATTTGACGAGAGGATGTAAAATGCCGTAATATTTTCTCCAAGAACTGCTAAACTGGAGGTTTATGGAAGTGGCAACAAGGCGATTTGTGTTCTGGTTGTTCAAGTATATAACTCAATTGAAATAAAATGGAACCTGTAAAGGTTGTAGAAAAAAAACCTTTTATATGAAGTTTATCGCCGTTGATGTACCGTCTTATACACCACCTTATTTAACACATTAGTTATTTGTGCCTGTTCTTTGTGTCCTTTATGAAGTCCCTAAAAACACAAAGTTTCCTGTTTGGAATGATTTTCAATTTTGTTTCACTGCCAGACAGACAGAATAAAAACAATTACTTTACACCCCCATGCAATCGGGACAAGATTCTGTCCAATTTGCCGAATTCAGAGCCAAAGTACTGCGACACTGCAGATTCATGTTCTGATTTGTGTTCTACAATATTCAAAATATAACGTTCACTTGAAATTAAATAGGGCCTCGGTCATCGAGACGTCTGTAGACAGACAGAGAAAGTGAACCAATTGTTGCTTCACCCTGCTTTTCGCTTTGTGCGTGGGGATTAACTCGGAGGGCGACACTGAAATGACGGGCCAGATGGCCTCTTCCTGTCTTTGTTTAAAGTCGTACAGGAGTGAACGACCACTCCTTCCACTCAGTGTAGTCCAGTGGAGACTGTGGATCCTTTGTATGTACTTTCCATTCTACATGCGGAATATAACTATTTAAATGCATGTGGTTTGATTCCCGACACAGAATCACTTGAAGCCCACAATAAGGTGAGAATAATTGGGACTGTTAAATAATTAGTAGTAGCCATAATATTGTTACGGCTGTGGAAATTCGCAATCACCATTCAGGTCCCGTAGGTGAGATATTTTTTAGTACATGTATAGTTAGCCCCAAACCCATTGTTTTAGAGGGAATTAATGTGATTCATTCGGGCTGCGATCCTTTGAGTTAGGCGTTTTCTGTTCTACCTTTGTTTGAACCAACCACGCTCCAACCACGCCAACAACAACAACAACGCCAGCAGCCACAACCTACCTTCACCACTCGCTACCGCAAACCTCACATCACCCCATTCCAAAACGCATCATGCCATCGACACCGCCGAAAACCCTCCACCACCTTCTCCTACGCCATTCCCGCACCACCTGTGGCACCGAGCGTCGGCTATCTTCAGCGATACACGCGAGCCGCGAGTGCAGATGGCGGTTTTCGAGGAGAAATTGGATCAGGAATGCTACACGCCCACATCTGATCCATCCAATTAGGAAGCGCGGGGCGGCTGGCCCTGCCTCCAGACGCATCTGAGGGAAATCGGGATATGCAAATTTGAGGATCAGGAAAGATTCACGCCCCTTTTACTCCATCCAATCGGCGAGCGTGGCTCCGCCCCCGAGGTCGTTTTGATCCGAGAATTTGCATATGGTGGGTTCCTGGAGCCGATAAGGAGACGAGCCAAAGCAGAAAGTGTGGTAGTGAGTCGAGTTGCCAGAAGTGGAGCAGATGAGTTTGGAGGCGAACGGCATACGGAGGCGAACGCGCCAGCGGAGGAACGGCCGCGGAGGCGAACGGTCCAGCGGAGGCGAACCGCGCCGCGGAGCGAACGACGCCGCGGAGGGGAGATCGGCTGAGCGAAACCCAGGAGGCTCCGGGTCCGGGCGAGGAAGCAGCGATCTGAGGTCCGCGTTGAATCGCGCATCGCGGGATCGAGCAAAGCCAGCAATACTCCCTCCCAGAGCATCAACAATCCCCCTTTCCCCCCGCACTGAGAGAGTGCGACAGGGGCCCCGTTCCCACTTTAACACCAGCAGGTCCCACGAAAACCGCCGTGCAGCAACAGTTTGCGGCTCGCCACGAGCGCGACGGTAAGGACCCCGTCTCGTGACCTGGCCGCTCATCCAGGTTCACGCGCCATTAGGCCCACGGGCCCAGTCTGACTCCCTTGCCTTTGAGGGGGTCTTCCTTTGCTTTGGGTGAATGCGTGTTTGCGCCGTGTCTTGTAAGGTAGAAATGTATAAGTGTTGCCGTCTGTGTACGCAGTATTCAGGTCGTTAGCTCTGCATTATTGTTTTTGTCTTAAATTGATATATGGATTTGTGATTAGTTGTATGGCTGTATAGGTGCTGCTATCCGTGTCGTGAATTAAATGTGCTTACTGTTAACTGTGCCCGTTTCGCTGGCGTCCTTCCTTTGTGGTTCTCCATCTTGCTCACGTATTAAAGGTTTGAGTGGGCGCAGGACGCCCGATAATTAATCAGGAAACCGTCGATGGCCGACAGATAACACCGCTCGGTTTATCCCAGTAGCCACGAACGACCGCTTAAGCGCGTCCGTGTCCGGGGCGACCTGATGCGGCGAGTGCGATCGCACCGCGTTTACCATCCGCGTGGGTACTTAGGTAGGTCGAAGTTTTTGGCGAACAACCCTATCCCACCGGTGCGCAATTGGCACATTTGGTGATGCCGAAAAGGTTCCACCCGTGACCAGATCCCGGTTAGTCCGGAGGTCAGCGGCACTGAATTGTCTCCTACCGGTGGGCGAGCGGTCGCCGATTCGCAGTCACGTGCCGATCGCACGCGGCGGGCGCGAATTCGCAACAACTGCGTGTCAGAGAAAGCGGGGAAAACGGACTCTCGTCTCCAAGCAAATTCACGGGAAATCGTCCAGGGGTGAGAAAAAGCGACCCCGATTCCCTCCAAATTACGAGCAGCTAAATAACCCCGTTACGTGGAATTAAAGATGGCCGTCTCAAGAGCGAGCGGTGCCGGGGGTAGAAATGTATATGTGTATAGTGTAGGATCCATGGCCCAGGATGTAGACCCGAGCAGACATTGTTTGCTGCAGGAACAATTACTCCCCCAAACCAAACGCAGAGCCCGAAATAGGTGCGGCGAGGCGGCCGCGTGTATAACACCTCCCCTCCCCCTCTCCACCAAAACCCCCCGATCCTTGGCGAATCGGCTCAGCCGAGTGCATCGACATGGCCCAGCTATCGCCTGCTGGCTAAGATGAATGCAAATGCGCAACAAATGGGAACGAAATTAAACAAACAAAATGGATGGAAACCACTCGAAAATAAAAGGGGTATGAACGGAAAGATGGGATGGAAAACGCAACAACATGAACGAAATGAAAACGAAAATGGATACAAACACAAACAAAATGGAAGAAATGAGGGGTGAACGCAGCAAATGGCCGAGCCTGCAGGCGGGCATGACGGCAACAACAGCGAAGTGCGTAAATGGCGACCCACGTGTGGGAACGAACGAGCTGGGAGGGGGTGCAACGGCGTTGTCAGGCCCGCGGTGAAGGCGGGTGAGGAAAAATTAATTGGGGACGGAGACGTGCATGAGAAATAAAAATAGTGAGTGCTGAGAAAAGACTTCAGACATGACGAAGAGAGTGATAAGCTGGACGGGGAGGGTAAAAAACGGGACAGAGGAACTGGGAAGACGATAGCAAAACAAGCAAGCCGGCCAAGAACAGTTAGAAGCCAAAGAAGGGCCGGAGGTGCGGAGATGAGAAAAGAATTAGAGAAGGAAAACTGAGTTACAGAACACCAAAACAAAGCAGACGGCAACTACAAAACGAACTTGAGAGTGTTAAAAGAGGAAAGGTAAGAGAACGCGAAAATGAATGTTTAAGAAACCACACTGTACAATCAACAGCTGGAAGCGAAGGCCAGATTAAAGAATGAGAACAAGAAAGGTACTGAAGAACAAGGAATGAGACAGGAGAAAGAAATCAGTCAGTTGAAAGAAATACAAGGATTACAGAATTTAGAACAGAAGACAGTGGAAATAAAAACTGAAAGGATATGAGTTGAAACCTGAACGACAAAGGAAAAAAATAGGTTGCGAGACGAGAAAGTTGAAGGAGCAAGGAATGAAGCAGAAGGAGAAATCAGGAGATTGAAGGACATAACGAGATTGGAGAGGGAAGACCGAGAGAACAAATGGGATAAGAAAACAACAAGAACATGAAGCCGAGGTCTGACCATTTGAAGAAAAGGCGAGCTGGAGTGCGAGGAGATAGACAAAGAACGTGCGAATGACAACACCAAAAGGAAATGACCAAATGAAGAAAACCAACAAAAACGGAGAAGGAAGGACAGGAGAGGAAACAAGGAAAGAATGATGAGACAGCAGCCAAAATGAAACACAAGAAGGAGATCAACCAAATGAAGCAAAACCATGAAAACTGGAGAAGGAAGAACAGGAGAGGAAGCAAGGTAGGGTTATGAGAGAACACCGAATAATGAAACAGGAAGGAAATGAGCCAATTGAGAGAAACGATGAGATGAAAATGAAGAGCAGGAAAGAAACGTGCGAAAGAAACAAACTCTACGAGCTGAAATTAATGAACTGAAGAGAGAGTAAAATTTGAAGTCAGAGAGAGGAAAAACTCCCAGAAAGAAGCCAGAGACTAATAAATGTATAGAGACGCCGGGCCGAGACAGAAAAGTAGAGGAGAAGGACTGCACGGATATAAAGACGGGGTTAAAGACAGAACACACACACACACAGAGGTAGTGGAGGATAATGGGGGTTGAGCTCGTGAGAGCGTGTGGAGAACCGGCGAGCAGCGGTGATGGCCGCCTCCAGGAACGAGGGAGGCAGTATGCCCCCTGAGGCGATCACACCAGGTGGGTTCGGTCGTGCCAGCGGATCATTGAAGGACGAGTGCTGGGATAGGGTTTTGGGCACGTGGCGGCCAAGGCTTGGGGGTATAGAGGCCCCGGGAACCCTTGTGGGGAACACGAATCCCCAGTTGTGGTTGTGCAGGGCGGGGTGGTTTGCGAGTGTATGCAGAGATGCGTGCTTTCCGCACGCATGGTCTGGAGTGAGCCCCTGTGCAAGTGAAGGTGGCGTGCTGAGTGAGCAGGGTCCGGTGAGAGGGAGACCGTGTGCCGCGTTAAGGTCTCTTATGTGAGGAGATGACGTGTCGCATGCGGAGCACGCACCCGCGTCTCCTGGGTGAGTGTGTTGAGTGGAGTCTGTTGCGTCGTAACACGCAGATGTGCGTGGGTTGAATGGCGACGGAGACGGCGAACAGAGCAGGCACACAGGCCGGTAGCGGCCGAGCTTTTGTGGGGACCGTTTGCCGGTCACCCAGCGGCGAGCGCGAGGTTCGTGCCGGTGCAACGCACGAGGCCGCCACGTGCTCGCTTGCGGGAGTGAAGCCCGGTCCCGGAAACACCATTCGGTGGATTTGCCGATTCCCGCGGACGGACAAAGTTTAGGCAGGATTTCGAATTTGGGACCGGATGGGTTCTCCCACGCGAGGGTGTGTAGGCTCCAACGGCAGAGCACATGTGTTCGCGTGAGCCCTCGAAGTGCGTGGTTGCTAATGGGACCTGTGCGCAGGGGGCGGTGACGTCATGCTGCACGTGGGGTTGGAATCCGGCAGGAGGCGTGGATCCCTGGCCGGATGGTACCGTTCCAAGAGGACGAAGGTACGCGTGCAGCTACATGACGTCACGGCAAGGTGCAAAGATGCGCGAGCTGTGATTGCGCCGCTGGCTGCTGCGCAGAATTTGAAAAAAAAAAAATAACGAAGCAAGCCTCGCTTTCGGATGAACAGGATCCGGTTAAGGTGGAAGACCCCCCTTGTCGGGCACGATAACACTAGTTAGGGAAGGTTAGTGGTTAGTTAGACCGGCTTCATGGCAGGTAATCCTATGGGGCCCGTGGAAATTGTGATTAGTTAGAGGATTTTAGTTTGAGATTTAGATGGGGAAAATGAGTATGGAATTATTTGAGGACAGGACGACTTTGAATGTGTAGTGGGAACGTAGTTAGCTACGAGTTAAATGGACGTGCCCTGTAGTGATAAGGATGATGTGAGCACGAGTTAGTTAGGGGAATTTAGTGAAGGATGCAGAGTTCAGCGGTGTTGCAAAGAGTTGGTGCGATGTTGTGTGAAGCATGTGCTTCGGTGAGCGAGTTCAGGCCAGCGCGGTCTGTATGTATGGAGGCGAATGCTGAATGCATGGTGCGATGGGTGATTGGGGGAGGAAGTGACTCCCCCAGGGGACCCCGGGTCAGTGTAGAGTGGGTTAGTTTCTAAATTGACAAATGGAGGTCTGTTTTTGTTGTTGGTGGAGTGTAGGCTCGAAACCTGTTTGGAGGGGTGCAGGAGCCCTGTTGAGGGCTGGGGCGTGGCTGCGAATGTGTGAAGATCGCTGAGTGGTACCCCGGGCACCGGGCTAGTCGGCCGTGTAGCAAGGCCCAGTTGGGGCCTCGGATAGCGTAGTGGGCACGGGTGCGCCCGCTTGTGCGGGGCCCGGAGCGCCGTTAGCCGCGTGGGCAGTGTCGTGGGCACGCGCGTGACCCTCGGAAAGGGGCCCGGCACCAGCCTGCCACGTAGTGCGTTTCAGGGGATCGCCACGAAGGGCACTCCCCGGTTGTTTAGAGCTGTAGGCTCAGGCAGTGTAGTGCCCGGGGGCCATTGTAGGGATTCGGCAGAGGGTCGTGCCTGCCAAGGGAAGCCACGCGTCCCAGCCACGAAACCGTGTGAGGGCCGGAGAAAATTGGAGGGCGTGGCCCGGAAATTTGAGGATGACCACCAACACAGGCGACGGGAATCTGGGTTTTTAGAACCATTAGATTAAGCGGAGGCGCTTGGAAAGCCCGGGGTAGGTAGTTTAATAGTTAATGGATGAGGGTAGATTAGGAAGTGTACCCCTCCGCACCACACCCTTCGCTCTCGTTGTGGGCCGCTAGGACCCACTTTGGTTAAAGATCGCTGAAGTCTGGGGAGGCCATCCTGAGGCTTCGTTGGGGCCTCGACCACAGACGCTAGCCCTCCCTATCCCCTCGGGAGGAACGTAGGGGTTGGAGTAGCTAGGGACAGGCGATAGGTAGCCGAACAAAGACAGTAAAGGGTTACGGGACATTTATGGGGAAGGGATGAAAATAAAAAAACAAACAAAAAAAAATAAGTGGGGCTAAATTTGGGTTTGACCAATTTAAGGGTGGGTATGGACATACAGGCAAAGGCGATAGGTGGAGGAAGCAGGTATGGTAGGCGCCGCCTTCTGTGTGGCCAGCCACCACCGCACTCCTCACCAACCTTGCACTGCACGGCAGAGCCGGCCAACTTCATCGGGCTGCAGTTTTACTGCAAGGCCTGTGCCGGCCGATCGACTGCAGCTGTTTTCTGCAAGGCCTGTGCCGGTCACTTCATCTGCCGCTTTGCTACAGCGGCCTTGTCATTGCCAGTGCCTTGCCTGCCTGCCTTGCTTTGGCCCATGCCCACCCCATGTTCACCAGCCCCGTTCTGTCCAATTTTGCTTTGCCCCCCTTGTTCATTGCCATGGCGCCAGGATCAAGCAAACAGTTTGCAAGCATGCAGGAACTGTTCCTGTTGGCAGCTACAACACGGCCATGCAATGGAGGCCCGTGCACCAGTTTTCTGTGACTCTTTGTTTTTTCCCTGCAGAGCCATTATCCTGGGCCATGGAGTTAGTGTTAAATTATAAGGTTAAGGTGTTTAAGTTGTGTATTGTAAATTTGAGTGCGCCCCCGGCATGTTGTCTCGCGCCGGCAATTTTATTTAAGGTTCGTCCGTGTGGATGTGGTTTGTTTAGTTAGTTACTCAGCCGTCAGGGTTATTATTTTGGGACTACAAGATCCATGAATGTCGCACTCAGGGATCCGTAGTAAACGTACTAGGGCGAGAACTACACATGATGGCACACGATAATTTGACGACTCGACGGAGTCTCTGTAAAAAGAGGTGAGGGTTAGTGTTACGGCTGTGGAAGTTAGCAAATCACCATTCAGGTTCCCGTAGGTGAGATATTTTTTTAAGTACATGTATAGTAGCCCCAAACCATTGTTTAGAGGGAATTAATGTGATTCATTCGCGGAGGCTGCGATCCTTTGAGTTAGGCGTTTTTCTGTTCTACCTTATGTTTTGAACCAACCACGCCAAACAAACAACAACGCCAGCAGTCCACAACCTACCTTCACCACTCGCTACCGCAAACCTCACATCACCGCCATTTCCAAACGGCTCATGGCCATCGGACACCGCCGAAAAACCTTTCCACCACCTTCTCCTACGCCATTCCCGCCCACCCCCTGTGGGCCCACCGAGCGTCGGGGCTATCTCAGCGATACACGCGAGCCGACAGTGCAGATGGCGGTTTTCCGAGGAGAATTCGGATCAGGAATGCTACCGCCCACATCTGCATCCATCCCAATTAGGAAGCGGGCGGCGCTTGGCCCCGCCTCCAGCACGCATCTATGAGGGAATCGGATATGCAAATTTTGCAGGATCAGGAAAGATTCACGCCCCTTTTCTCCCATCCAATCGGCGAGCGTGGCTCCGCCCCTGAGGTCGTTTTGATCGAGAATTTGCATAGGGTGGGTTCCTGGAAGCCGATAAAGAGACGAGGCGCAAAGCAGGAAGTGTGGCAGGAGTCGAGTTGGCAGAAGTGGAAGCAGATGAGTTTGGAGTTGCGAACGGCACGTGGAGGCAATTGGCCACGGAGGCGAGACGGCCGCGGAGTGCGAACGGGCCGCGGAGGCGAACGCCCGCGGGAGGTGCGAACGGCCGCGGACACGAACGCTGCGAGGGAAGATCGCTGAGGAAAAACCGAGAGGCTCGAGGTCCGGCGAGGAAGTCAGCGACGAGTCGCGTTGAATCGCGCATCGCGGGATTCGAGGCAAGCCAGCCATACTCCCTCCCCAGAGCATCAACAATTCCCCCTTTCCCCCCCCGCGGCTGACCGAGAGAGTGCGACAAGGGGCCCCGTCCCACTTGTACACCAGCAGGTTGCCCACGGAAAACCGCCGTTTGCAGCGCATTTTGCCGGCGTCGCCACGAGGGCGCGGTAGACCCTTCGGTCTCGTGACCTGGCGCTCATCCAGGTCCACGCGCATTAGGCCACGGCCCAGTCTGAACTCCCTTGCCTTTGAGGGGTCTTTCCTTTGCTTTGGTGTGAAGCGTGTTGTGGCGCCGAGTTGTTCTTGTAGGTAGAAACTGTTAAGTGTTGCCGTGTGTTGAGTATTCGGTCGTAGCTCTGCATTATTGTTTTTGTCTAAAATTGATATATGTGCATTGGTGATTACTGTATCGTATTATGTGTGCTATCCGTTGTCGCTGAATTTAAATGTGCCTTACTTGTTGAACTGTGCCCGTTTCGCTGCGCTGTCCTTTTCCTTTGTGGGTCTTCCATCTTGCTTCACGAAAGGTTTGATTGTGGGCGCGGGCACGCCCGATAATTAATCAGGAAACCGTCGAGGCGGACGATTAACACCGCTCGTTATCCCCGATAGCACGGAACGGACCGCTGAGCGGTCCGTGTCCGAGGTCGACCTGCGGGAGTGCGATGCCCGGTTTACCAATCCGCGTGTCAAGGTACTTAGGTAGGAGCTCAGAGTTGGCGATTACTAACCCTTCCCACTGGGTGCCGCATGGCACGACGTGGTGAGCCGTAAAGTCCACCCCGTGACAGATCACGGAAGTTAGTCCGGGAGGGTCACCGACTGAATTCCGTGCACGGTGACAGGCGAAGTAATCAATGTCGGTGCATCGAGCGGATTCGATTTCACGTGGCGATCGCACCCGTGCGGGCGCGAATTCGCAACAAAATTCCTATGCCAATCAAAAAAAACCTTATGATGACTAAGAGAATAATTAATTTCACTAATCAAAGTAAGCCTAGATGTGAGAGAATGGAATAAATAAGGGGATAAAATCATGTAGACCTCAGCACTACAGGTCATGTTCCTCATCCAAAACCATGATCTTTTTCTACATTTGTTCACCCCCACCAACAAACACACCCCCCTTTCTAAATTTCCAAGTTTTCCTTCCTGAGAGTTTGCTTCTGTTATGCTCCTCCACCCCATGGCGGCCTCCTATACCACTCATTCCTCTCCACACCCATTATATTGTCCAAGTCTCACCTTGCTGTGATGTCCACCCCCACCCATTAGTGGGCAGATAAACAGCAATTTTTGCGAGGAATCGTGCAAATGATGATACAAGCATCAAATTTGGCAGATTGTTCTCCAGGGATCTAATCAAAATCTGCCTGATTGGCCATTTGAAAATCCAAATTTTGAAAATTTGAAGAAAAAAAAAAACTTCAAAAAAGTCAAGACACGAATCAATGTGTGATGCGGCTGAGATTGGTGAATTTCAGAAACATCATCAAAGACGTTCCAAAGTCGCCATGCAGTTTTCTTCCGTTACCGCGGAAGGCAGACACGAGTCACATCAGTGAACGCAGGAAGTATGGATCCCTCTAGCTTTCTCAGGCCCTATTGCAGAAACTACCTCATGGAACTGGAATTCCCATCGCGCCTTGGCTCCTTGGCCAAAGGCAATACCACATGTTCTCAAGACCTAGTTCCTGTAAGGATGGCAGGTACAGATATTCTATGACTAGTACGTCTCGTCAATAGCCTTAATGAAATGGACTTGCTACATCCGTCGTTGATCCCTGGCGTTACAAATCATTGAGTGTCAGCTTCTCAGACAAATGGAGACACAGCATCCAGTGACTCCTTGTGTTGCTAATGGCATCTTCTCCTTTGTGACAATGACTGTGCTTGTCGTCTGTGCTTCACACATCTTTCCGAAGGAGTGATGAAACAGCTCAGTCTTGTTGCTGTATCTCGAAGAAAGCTCTCCAGTTACTGGGTCTACTGTTCCTGTCACTCTTCTTCTGATTCCTTCCCCTTTTCGACCTTGCCTCGGACTTCAGACTGACTTCTTCGTACACATAAAACACTACGTCCACCCCTCGCTACCTGCACCATAGGATTCCAACTTTGGGATGATGTCTTCTTTAGCATAGTCATCAAATATCTTTGAAGTGCGTGAGGTAGGGCATTGATAAGTGCTGCAGCCATCAATGATGACTGCATTCCCCTGGTTCTCTGTCTGGGATGTTCACTTGCGCTTCAAGAATTTCAGCCAGCTGTGACTTCAAATTTTTTGAAGTTTTTTTTCTTCAAATTTTTTAAAATTTGGATTTTCAAAATGGCCAATCAGGCAGATTTGATCAGAAAGCCCTGCAGAACAGAAATGCCAAATTTGATGCTTGTATCATAATTTGCACAATTTTTCTACTATCTACTACACACCTCTACTGTTCCCTTTGTTATGCAGCATCCTAATCCATTCAGTGTTTAGATATTCCAGAGCCTCGACTCTGGATACAAAAAAAAAACAGTAGCAAGCCGAACCTTAATCCAAATGCAGCACCTGTCCTAAAACCGAACCCATTACTAACCCCAGCAGTAACTTTAGCCATAATTGTTATCCTATAACCACAACCCTTACTCTAACCCTCAACTTACATTTTCTTAACCCTAAACCTTTTGACACATTATCATCATTCATCAATAAGAAAGATCATTTTGACTCCAGCATGGATACAGCACAGTACTGTGCTTTGGCCAAATGCTGTTTTGTACTGATCTTTGTTCTGTTGCAGTCCGCTTCATCCTTTAGATGTCACAATGCTGCGTTCAACAACAACATCAAAAAAAAATCCACAAACATTTTCTGTTCCAGAGTCCTTAGGCCTACCCTTTCAAGCAGACACATAGCAGTCAAGTATCTATGAGGTATCCGTGCACCCCCCAGGACTCTACCAAACCAACTTTTAGCTTCCTCTTATGGTCCATTACACATTTGAGATGTTAACAAAAAAAAATTCCCGCACTCTGGCGAATTTAAGACGCGTCCAAAATGGGTAAAAGCATAGAATACGGTATATAACATCTCAAAAATGTGGAAAATTGGAAAAATCATCAATGGGATTTGGTTCCTGGTCATTGTTACTAATTTATAATAATTGGGCCTTGTTGCCATTAAAAAAATCCAAGATGGCGTCCAAAATGGCCGCCACAATATGCAAAATCATCGAAAATGATATATAACAGCTAAAAACTGTGAGAAAATTGTAAATTATTCATTGAATAATGTGTTTCTCATCATTAGTAACTAATACCTAATGATTGATTTGTTACAATGCTTAAATTCCAAGATGGCATCCAAAAGGCTGCCCAATAGGCAAAATCATAGAAAATTGTATATAACACCTGAAACTAAGAATAATATACAGTAAATTATATTTGGATTCATTGTATATATTGTTACGAATTCGCGCCCGCCGGCGTGCGAACTGCCGCCTTCCACTAAATATAGCAGCTCGCCCACCGGACGGACAATTCAGTCGTGACCCTCCTGGAACTATCGCCAGGAAACAGTCACGGGTGGGGGTTTAACCTCACCACAGCCCAGTCCGCATTCTACCCGCGCCAAATAGGGTGAATCGCCGAATGTCGATATACCTAGTACCCGCGCGGGTAACCTACCGGGCTGCACCGTGCCGCAGGTCGGCCTGGGACACGAACCGCTTAAGCGTCCGTCCGTACTACAGTGATAAACGAGCGGTGTTATCGCCGACCTCGACGGATCCGATTCTCTTTACCGGCGTTCAAACCCACTACTCATTCCACGATGCAAGATGGCACTTCAAAGGGGAAATAGGACACGACGAACGGGATACGTTTCACACAAGGACATTTATTCACTAAAGTATAAGTATACACACAACACAAGCAAGGCAGTGATGCAATGTACAGGCAAAAATAGAAAACAAAAGCAATACCACCGACTATAAGCAAGGGTGTATTTACAGCACAGTTTCTTAGCAGGTTCTACTTACAGGGACACGGCGCCAACAGCAGTCATACAAAAACAAAGAAAATGGAAAGACCTCCTCACAGGCAAGGGGTAGACGGGATCCGGAGACCTTTATGGTCGTGGGCCATGATGACCGAAAAGGCCCACGAGACCGTGCAGGTTACCTGCACCCTCGAGGTGTCTCGGTGGGCAGGTCGCGACGTCTGCTCCCCACGCAGCTAGCGTGGCCGCGCCTGACTCCGGGCCTTGCGACGATGGGCGGTAAGCTCTCTCCGCGCTCCTCGCCAGACGAGCAGGTTCGCACCACACAGCCGGCAGAGCTGCGCCTCCCCGTCTGCGTCCCGATGCGTCGCCCGAACTCGCCACCGGCCCGCGCCTTCGGCCAACAGGTCGCTCAACAGGACCACCGGGAGACAGGGGAAGAAATCAGCACCAAGACGAGAGGGAGGGAGAGGCACCGACCGATGCCACGAGAGAGAGACTCGACCTCGACCACCAAGAGAAGAGAGAACTCGACCTCGACCACCAGAGAGAGAGAAGTCGACCTCGACCACCAAGAGAGAAGAGACCCGCGTGCGGTCCGCCTTATATAGGCGCGGGCTCCGCCCTTCGCTCCTCCCTGTTTTCGGCTCCGCCTCCCTTCGAGAAGTTTCCCGAAAAGGGGCGTTCCCTCACTCGACCGCCTCACGCCGTACATCCACCAATCGCAGCGGAGCTGCCCTGCCCCCTTCCCTTCACACCAAGCGCGGGAAAATAGGCAGGAAAAACCCCACAGGCTCCGCAAGAGCTTTTTGTTTTGCCAATCCTGCCCGCGTTCTCGGACGGTTCCGACGCGGAAAACCGTCGTAGCGTGGAACCGTGGAGGATGGCGTTCGGAAGCGGGGGTAGTGGCGAAGATGGTGTGGTTGTTGTGAGGGAATATTGTAGCGTGGTTGCGTTGTGACGTACTTGGTGGCGGTTGTTGTTTGCGTGTAGGTTGTTGCGTGCTTGCGTTGCGGCGTACTTGGTGCGTGTTGTTTTGCGTGTAGGTTTTTTGCGTGCTTGTGGTGCGGCGTACTTGGTGGCGGTTGTTGCTTGCGTGTAGTTCAAAATAACGATAGAAAAAAAACGGCTATCTCAAAGGGTCGCAGCCCAGTGAACACGAAGAATTCCCTCTAAACAACGGTGGGGAAAGCTATCTGAAACACTCACTTACCGCATAGCTAATCTAAGGAACCTTTATGGTGTATTGCGAATTTCCACCCGTAACAATATGTTCCTGATTATTAGAAACTAATAGGCCTATATGGTGATTATGTTTGTTGCCATCCATAAAATCCAAGATGGAGTTCAAAATGGTTTTAAAAATGGTAAAATCATAGTAAATATCAAATGTCAGCTTCAAAGAATCATTAATGTAATAATAATAGAGGGACAGAAACCATGGAATATTCGTCTTGTAATTCTTATCAAGGATGTTTATTATTGTTATCGTACTTGGAATTGAAGATGGCGGACAATTTGAAAGCCACAAACACTCCCACACACCCCCGCACACACACACACACACACACACACACACAAAACACCCCTATACACACCCGATGCACTTTGAAATTTACATACTCAAGTATATGTGTACTAATCTTTTTATGTGTATTTTTTTTCTCTTTCCAGGTAGATTAGTTAGCTTAGCAAGACGTAGCTAGTCAAGATCAAATCACAAGTCAAGATGTCAAGACAAGCAAGAAATAGTTTAATGTAATTGCAAAAGAAAGTTGTTGAAATGGAAAGAAAACGCAAACGGGAACATTATGTCATTCATATGTCTGGAATAAAGCATGGATCGTTCACATATTTTTCGGACTTGACGAATCCGAAATGATAGATTGGCACTTCTCAAAAATATACTGGATCATCGCTTAGCTGAACCACCAGGTTCTTCATATCGAATGACAGATATCTGTCAAGCATTCCTGATGAGATCCAGGAGAACGAGGGCCATCACCGAGGATGTTACCAAATTTTACCCTGAACCTACATAGGTTAACAGCTCGTAAACCTCTAACGATCCTGAAGCTCCTGGACCATCTACCAGCCAAGAAGGAAGGGTAAAGCGCAAGAAAGCATCAGAAAAGATCATTTTTAAACCTGATTGTATTTTCTGTAATACTGAAGGCCGAAATCCATGTGAAAAAGGCAGGTATCGACACAAAGAAAGACACCTCTTCATTGAACGTGATGGATGGCAGAAGTGCTGCAAAAAGCAGAAGAGAACAATCATGAGTGGCTCTTAAGGCGAATCCGAGATTTGATTGTTTGCAGCAGAGGCCCAATACACCAAAATCCAGAAAGCGGTATAAAGCCAATTATCAGAAACTAGTAACTAATGACCAGAACCAAATCCCAATGATTATTTTTCAAATTTTCCACATTTTTGAGAAGTATATACCGTATTCTATGATTTTACCCATTTTGGCGGCCATTTTGGACGCCCTCTTGAATATCACCAGAGTGCCGGGAATTTTTTTTTGTTAACATCTTAAATGTGGAATAGGACCATAAAAGGAAGCTTGGGTTTGGTAGAGTCCTGGGGGAGGGGGTGCACGGATACCCTCCATAAGATACTCCCCTATAGTGGGGTCTTTAAAATCCACACCAAAGTATGGTAAAATTGAAATGAGAAAAAAAAACTGAAACTAGTGGCTCAGAGTAGTGCGCTTAACTTTGAGCTGTCTCCTATTGTTTCGATTCTCGGCCCACTATAAACTGTCAGATTTATGTTTGTTGAATATTCCAAGAGTATGCAATTGGGTGCTGGTACACTGGCAACTTCCTGCCCTAAACCTGCATCACACTGCAACAGAGTGGCAAACCTATCCAGGGTTTCTTCTCATCTCCAGAAATGTACCTGACATGTCAAAGACACTGCTACTTCTTCTAAAAGTTTGGGACTTATTAATACATACATACATTGGGCGCATGTGTCACAGCGTGTCACTGCCGTCCACTTTCCGCCGGTACTCCAGCGGCCTCCATCTGGCATCCCCCAGGCAGATGCCTGACCCATCCCCATCTCTTAGGGATAGGACTTTCAGGCACCCACCCGAAGAACCGCCTCAGGTTAACCCGAGGAGACCGCTGTCTGGTGGATGACACCTCAGCACCACCGCGACACACACTGCAGTGAATTGTGAATCCTGCTGTTGTTGATTCACAATTCAATTGACAGTGAATTGTTTGTGGTAGTCAGAGTACAAATCCTGCCACAACTTCCTCAGGAAGTAACCAACTGCAGAAGAGCATCTGCAGATGCAGTTGACACCAGATATGGATGGCCGTTGGCTCACAAGAATTTCTCTGCCCTTTGGCAGGTGTTGTATATAACCTGCTGGGTGTCCATGTCAATACATCCTCCCACACCAGCGGACCTGGTGGGAGCCAGTTTGTCGCCGACACTCAACAATGAACAGGTTAGTATGGTCTTACATGATACCCGTAGCAAGTCACAGATCTGATCTGGCCTGACCAACAATCAGGTGGGGTGCCACTGTATTTGCTGGGGTGCTTGTTACCATCCATTAGGCGCGGCACAACGCCGGGCTCCCTTCCTCAAGCCATCCCCCGACCCCAGCCTCCGAGTAGCCTGGATTACAGACACACGCCACTACGCCCAGCGTAAAACCATGCTCTACACCCAGCGGAGAACTTAAAATACAAAGATTAGAAAAAAAAAGAAAAGAAGACGAGTTTTAAAGTGTGATGATGAGATTATACTTTGTCTTATGTGGAGTTCATTTTGTAAGGAGTTCATGAGCAAAGATCCAACATACTATTTCGCCATCTTGGCCCATAATACGTGGGCATTCCAGGTGACACCTTGGTTTTGAGCCTGGCGTTGGCTTAGCGGTTAGGGTGGTGACTTGGGATCCTCGGGTCCTGAGTTCGAGCCTCGTTGGCCCTGAATAACACCAGGGGGTTTGACTCAGTCTGTCATCCTTCTGAGGGTGGCGAAATGAGCACCATTTATTACTGTAATAGGGACACTGCATCACGGCATAGCCGCTCCCCTAACCAATGATGCAACCAGCAGCCAAAAAAGCAGCACACGATGGGAACCTCGGTTTTATTGGTGTTGAAAAGCGAACCACTCCAAGATGCTACATCCATCCACTTCCAAAGCACTTTGTCATACAATAAAATATGGCTCTTAATTGTGTGGAAACTGTTGACAGATTTGTTTATTGAATGCAGGTTTGCATTGTTTATTCAAGCAGATTTCATGTCTATAAATAATGGAATGTGCTCAGAGTTTCAGAAACACATAAAGCGAGTCTATGCCAAGGAGACAGGAAGTAGTTTAGGACGATATGCAGACCTCCATTGTGGAAATGCCTAGTCGAGACCTTTAGCTTTTGCCATCCTCGATCACAGCTTGATCTCCATCTCTCTCAAGGCCATTGGGATAATCGTTGCATGTAAATAAAATATTTAATTTTGTTGTGTTGAATTCTGATTTTGTATGCCTCATTATCATCGTGAGTTCCTGGAAGCTCTGAGCAGAGGCTGATATAATAAATAAATGTCATTTTCTGTCTGTCTGTATATGTGTAACACCAATCACGCCAAAACTACTGGGCCAATTCCACAAAATTGGCACATGGACCAAGTTCGACCTTGTTCTGAACATGGGCTACTTAGTTTCATCTGCAGTCGGGGGTTCTGCAGGGAAGGTCGACAAAAAATTATCTTTGAAATGTGGTAACTTGTAGCGCCACCCGGTGGGGTGCAGAGGGTATTACAAGTCAGCTTTGGAGATAATTGCATTTTTGCATTGTGCACATTACCCAGAGAGTGGAAAGCACAAGCCAACCACCACTAATCAGGAGATGCAGGGGAAGGGGTGGTTGGGAGTCCAGAGGGAGGGAAGGAGTGGTTTGAGAATCCGGAGGGAGGGGGGTTGGTGGGAGAGGCAGAGGTGGGGTCGGATGAGGAGGGCAAGGGGCTGGAGGAGGGAACCTAGTGTTGCCAAGCAACGCTGGACCCCTGTTCGTGTACAATTAAGTAGCATAAGTGAATCAATATGTTTTATTCTCTACAAACAAATGGTAGTGTTCAGTATAACTGAGTATTTGGAATGTGATACCCATGAAAGTGATTTCTCTAACTTAAAAAGACAAAAACACGTCTATTTGAATTGTTGCCATTAAATTGTGGAGAATGGTAAAATAAGGACATTATTCGAATTGTTGGTAGAGGCACATACTCTAAAAAAACAGAGGCACTCATTATTAACTGTAAAATACTTCCATAACTGAAAACCAATCTTGAACTGGTTGTCACTGTTGCAGGGTGCAGAGAATTCTGCTGAGTAGTTATCGGAATATAATCCACAACACTGAGAGCAATCACACAAGACTTACCAACTCAACCATTATGGCACTCATATTTGAATTGCTGGAATCTAATTGGCAGGTTTTAAAATTAGCAAAAGTTTACTGTATTTATAATGATGTCTGGAACATGACATTGAATTCCTCAACATGGAAAGTTGAATTTTGGAGAAGTGCCACTTGTGGGATGGACCAAGCGCCCTTTTATATGCGGTTGCCTTTTAAGTGAGACGATTAATGATCACAATTTTGTGTGCAGAATGTCGCTGCTGGTTTGCAATCATTGCTGGGGATGTGACTGTGCCAATGATGCAGTGCCCCCTGTAGGTGAGAGCAGAAATTCGGAATTTGACCAGGGTGCTAGAAATAACACTCCTCTTCACAAAAAGGCATTGCAAGATATTTAACATCCACCAATTAAATAACGCAATGCGCGACACCCAGTTTACCCCATCTGAGAAGAGCACCTCCATTGATGTATCGCCCTGCATTGTAACGCACCAGTGACAGTTTATAGCTGGTCAGGATTCAAACCCAGACGAGACAGCTCATACCAAGCCTATTATAATTTTATCGAGATTTTCATATCCCAAATTAAAAGCAAGGGCCTCAAGTGAAATTCCACACGTATGAATGAGCTTGGAAGCTTAAAGATGCGAAAACAAGAGAGTATCTGAAATACGAGATGAAGTTTTAACTTCTAAAGATGTAGATTGGATGTGGATTCAAAGGAAAAACGTTTTGGATGAAGACAGCCAGCAATTTGTAGACTAATCATTGGTGAGTTTCAAAAGGAACGAGAAACATGGTGGTGGAACATTTGAGTTCAAATAGCACTCAAACAGAAGAAAGACACTTTCAAAAAGTGACAAGAGATGAAAGCCTCAAGATAAGAAGATTATTAACTTTTTAATTAATGAGATCTTAATTAATGAGAAACAAAAATAGGACTGTGTGTCCTGAACCTCACCTGGATCAGGAGCAACAGTTACTCAAACTCTCTGCAGACACCCTTAGACCCTGATTTTTTTTAATGCCATGACAAACTTGGTTACATCATGGGTTGTGGTCAAGTTTCATTGATATTGTGTTTGTGGGTTTTCGGAGAAGAGAGCAAATACCTATTTTGGGGGATTCAAACCCCCCCCCCCCGTAGACCTCCTTATTGAGCGCAGATTTTGATGCGGTCAATGAACCTTCGTTAGGCATAAGATCTGAAGCTTGTGGCCAAGTTTCATCAAAAATTGTGTGTTTGTTCAAGCATAATGACTGAAGTGTTTACGGGACTCACTGACTCACTGACTCACTAACTGACTCACTGATGGACTCCACCACGGACACTGCTCGATGCATAAGCTCACCGGACTAAAGTCCAGGTGAGTAAAAATGGACACCTCCTATTGAAAGAATGATGATATTGTTTAAGGAATGGAAAAGCTCACCTTGAAAAGCTCTTAAATGAGGAAAACGACTGGGAGAATGACCTGAATTTTATAAAGTTAAAAGGTCCAGAAGAAAAGATATGTGAAGAGGTTGAATGAGTAATTCGAAGTTTAAAGGAAAGCCAGCGGGTCCAACTGGATTCTAGTCGAAATGAGAGAAATGGTTGGAGATGTACGAATCAAATGAAAGAATAAAGTTGTAAAGAAAGGTCTGATGAAGTATTATCCCTGAAGATTGAGCAAATAGTACTGTTGTGCCGCTGTTCTGCGATCATGTTTATCTCACAGTGGAGTTTTCTTTTTTTTTATTGAAATTTTTTGAAAAAAGTGGTTGAAGAAGATATGAAAAGTTGTAAATTAGGAAAACAAGAAATTTGGTTTCATGCCAGAAAGTTCAAGAACCGAGGTGTGTTTATTTTAAGGCAATGCCAAGCGGAGTATTGGATTTTGGCAACGAAAAGGAAACTGTGTCATGTTTATGTTGACCTGGAGAAAGCGCATGATCGAGTAGTTAGAAGAGTTGTTGAATGGGCTCTCGAGAGGCAGCTCGTATCTGAAGAATGGTAAAGGTATCATGGGGATGTAAAATAAATGAAGAAATGGTAAAGTAGTCATGGATGTAAAGGAAATGAAGAACTATGGTAAGACCAACTTGTGATGGACTGAAAGTTCGAAGTCATCAAGATAGGATTACACCAGGATCAGTTAAATCCTCTATTTTTTGAATAGTGATGGAAGAATTCATGAATAATGAAATATTGTGATTCCCATGTGAGGTATTGTTTGCAAAAAGAAGCAAAATGATATGTTCAAAATATGGAAATATGCAATAGATGAGAAAGGTTTACATGTCAACATTAAAAGATGTAAGGTTATGGTGAATGGAAAAGAAGGAGAAGGAAAAAAGTCGACAATGACCTTGTTCAATATGCAGAAAAGGAGATGGATGGAAATTCGTTCAATGTAAGCAGCGTTATAGATGATGTCACACAGGTCACAGGAAAATTTTGATAACAAAAGCTGGCACTTTCATAAAAAGCAGATGTGAGATCAACATTTTAATAAAAAGATGGAAACAAACAAATACTTCTTGAGCTCAGAATTGAATTAGAAAAGGTCAAAGATGTTCTGTTACTTGGAGACACGATGGAGGTATCTGGAGGTAGAGAATTAGCCATGAGATCAAAGAATAAACATCAGCCTGGAATAAATGGATTGACCACCGAGGTGGTATCATGAAGCACAGAAACATTCCATTACTGTAAAAGTTTGGTTTTAAAGCCTTATTAGACCAGGTTGTAGTGTATAGAAGTGAACTGGGTTAATGCAGATTCAAAGATGTAAAATGATGGAAAAGAACAGAGAATGATATATTTATTGATGGATGAAAGCATTGTCTTTGAACAGAAAGCATGCGAAACTCAGAAATCAGGAAAAAATAGTGAAGAGAAGACTGTGGTGTGGTCTGTGCAATGAAAGACAGGGATGAAGCTGTTAATAAAGCTTGTGGCGAAGAAGAAAGTGAGGACGTTCGAATAAGCATGAATTGAAAACTGTCAGAAATCTATGGATGTTTTGAGGATTGATCGGATCGAGGAATACTATTCATTCAAACCAACCTCTGAAAAGGGGGAAACTTGCTGTGTGTGCTGGTGTTGTGGGTGTTGTGGTGTTGTGTGGTGCGTGTGTGCAGGTGTCGTGCGTGTGTGTGTGTGTTGTGTTGTTGTGTGTGTGCGTGTGCGCGGTCGGTGCGTGTGCGTGTGGTGTGTGTGTTTGTGTGTGTGCGTGTTGGTGACGCGTGTGTGGGTGTGTGTGTACATCAGACGCACCTCCTGACGTGTTGGTAGCAATCGCCGGGATTATGTCTCACGGTAAAACGCATAACCGCACAAGAGCAACCATCTGTCTTGCCACCCAGACGAATTTCTCCTGGCTAATTGCAAACCATTCAACCAGAAAGGCACTGATGTGATTTATTATTATTATTATTATTTATTATTATTATTTTTTGTATACCTTGTCGATGGCTCGTTGTGATAACCTAACACACACGCACCAGCAAGGGGGCATGAGACAAGAGGGTGGTGAGTGGGAAGGACAAAACAGTGGGGAACAGAGACATTTAGAGATCTGTGGGAAGGGAGAGTGGATGGGTGGAACATGCTGTATACAAGATGGACATACAGGACTTTCAGGAAGGAAAGCCAGAATCCTCTCT
>CM068963.1:48199095-48249589 GCA_035128595.1 Eptatretus atami | reverse complement strand
CATGGATCGTTCACATATTTTTCGGACTTGACGAATCCAAATGATAGATTGGCACTTCTCAAAAATATACTGGATCATCGCTTAGCTGAACCACCAGGTTCTTCATATCGAATGACAGATATCTGTCAGAGCATTCCTGATGAGATCCAGGAGAACGAGGGCCATCACCGAGGATGTTACCAAATATTTACCCTGAACCTACATAGGTTAACAGCTCGTAAACCATCTAACGATCCTGAAGCTCCTGGACCATCTACCAGCCAAGAAGGAAGGGTAAAGCGCAAGAAAGCATCAGAAAAGATCATTTTTAAACCTGATTGTATTTTCTGTAATACTGAAGGCCGAATCCATGTGAAAAAGGCAGGTATCGACACAAAGAAAGACACCTCTTCATTTGAACGTGATGGATGGCAGAAAGTGCTGCAAATAGCAGAAGAGAACAATCATGAGTGGCTCTTAAGGCGAATCCGAGGATTTGATTTGTTTGCAGCAGAGGCCCAATACCACCCAAAATCCAGAAAGCGGTATACAGCCAATTATCAGAAACTAGTAACTAATGACCAGGAACCAAATCCCAATGATTATTTTTCAAATTTTCCACATTTTTGAGAAGTTATATACCGTATTCTATGATTTTACCCATTTTGGCGGCCATTTTGGACGCCCTCTTGAATATCACCAGAGTGCCGGGAATTTTTTTTTGTTAACATCTTAAATGTGGAATAGGACCATAAAAGGAAGCTTGGTTTGGTAGAGTCCTGGGGGAGGGGGGTGCACGGATACCCTCCATAGATACTCCCCTATAGTGGGGTCTTTAAAATCCACACCAAAGTATGGTAAAATTGAAATGAGAAAAAAAAACTGAACTAGTGGCTCAGAGGTAGTGCGCTTAACTTTGAGCTGTCTCCTATTGTTTCGATTCTCGGCCCACTATAAACTGTCAGATTGATGTTTGTTGAATATTCCAAGAGTATGCAATTGGGTGCTGGTACACTGGCCAACTTCCTGCCCTAACCTGCATCACACTGCAACAGAGTGGCAACCTATCCAGGGTTTCTTCTCATCTCCAGAAATGTACCTGACATGTCAAAGACACTGCTACTTCTTCTAAAAGTTTGGGACTTATAATACATACATACATTGGGCGCATGTGTCACAGCGTGTCACTGCGTCCACTTTCCGCCGGTACTCCAGCGGCCTCCATCTGGCTATCCCCCAGGCAGATGCCTGACCCATCCCCATCTCTTAGGGATAGGACATTTCAGGCACCCACCCGAAGGAACCGCCTCAGGTTAACCCGAGGAGACCGCTGTCTGGTGGATGACACCTCAGCACCACCGCGACACACACTGCAGTGAATTGTGAATCCTGCTGTTGTTGATTCACAATTCAATTGACAGTGAATTGTTTTGTGGTAGTCAGAGTACAAATCCTGCCACAACTTCCTCAGGAAGGTAACCAACTGCAGAAGAGCATCTGCAGATGCAGTTGACACCAGATATGGATGGCCGTTGGCTCACAAGGAATTTCTCTGCCCTTTGGCAGGTTTTGTATATAATCCTGCTGGGTGTCCATGTCAATACATCCTCCACACCAGGCGGACCTGGTGGGAGCCAGTTTAGTCGCCGACACTCAACAATGAACAGGTTAGTATGGGTCTTACATGATACCCGTAGCAAGTCACAGATCTGATCTGGCCTGACCTAACAATCAGGGTGGGGTGCCACTGTATTTGCTGGGGTGCTTTGTACCATCCATTAGCGCGGCACAACGCCGGGCTCCCTTCCTCAAGCAATCCCCCGACCCCAGCCTCCGAGTAGCTGGATTACAGGCACACGCCACTACGCCCAGCGTAATACCATGCCACGACACCCAGCGGAGAACTTAAAATACAAAGATTAGAAAAAAAAGAAAAGAAGACGAGTTTTAAAGGTGATGATGGAGATTATACTTTGTCTTATGTGGAGTTCATTTGTAAGGAGTTCATGAGCAAAGATCCAACATGCTATTTCGCCATCTTGGCCCATAATACGTGGGCATTCCAGGTGACACCTTGGTTTTGAGCCTGGCGTTGGCTTAGCGGTTAGGGTGGTGACTTGGGATCCTCGGGTCCTGAGTTCGAGCCTCGTTGGCCACTGAATTAACACCAGGGGGTTTGACTCAGTCTGTCATCCTTCTGAGGGTGGCGAAATGAGCACCATTATACTGGTAATAGGGACACTGCATCAGCGGCATAGCCGCTCCCCTAACCAATGATGCAACCAGCAGCCAAAAAGGCAGCACACGATGGGAACCTCGGTTTTTATTGGTGTTGAAAAAGCGAACCACTCCAAGATGCTACATCCATCCACCTTCCAAAGCACTTTGTCCATACAATAAAATACTGGCTCTTAATTGTGTGGAAACTGTTGACAGATTTGTTTATTGATGCAGGTTTGCATTGTTTATTCAAGCAGATTTCATGTCTATAAATAATGGAATGTGCTCAGAGTTCAGAAACACATAAAGCGAGTCTATGCCAAGAGACAGGAAGTAAGTTTAGGACGATATGCAGACCTCCATTGTGGAAATGCCCAGTCGAGACCTTTAGCTTTTGCCATCCTCGATCACAGCTTGATCTCCATCTCTCTCAAGGCCATTGGGATAATCGTTGCATGTAAATAAATATTTAATTTTGTTGTGTTGAATTCTGATTTTGTATGCCCATTATCATCGTGAGTTCCTGGAAGCTCTGAGCAGAGGCTGATATAATAAATAAATGTCATTTTCTGTCTGTCTGTATATGTGTAACACCAATCACGCCAAAACTACTGGGCCAATTGCCACCAAAATTGGCACATGGACCAAGTTCGACCTTGTTCTGAACATGGGCTACTTAGTTTCATCTGCAGTCGTGGGGGTTCTGCAGGGAAGGTCGACAAAAATTATCTTTGAAATGTGTAACTTGTAGCGCCACCCGGTGGTGGTGGCAGAGGGTATTACAAGTCAGCTTTGGAGATAACTTGCATTTTTGCATTGTGCACATTACCCAGAGAGTGGAAAGCCACAAAGCCAACCACCACTAATCAGGAGATGCAGGGGAAGGGGTGGTTGGGAGTCCAGAGGGAGGGGAAGGAGTGGTTTGAGAATCCGGAGGGAGGGGGGTTGGGGTGGGAGGAGGCAGGAGGTGGGGTCGGATGAGGGAGGGCAAGGGGCTGGAGGAGGGAACCTAGTGTTGCCAAGCAACGCTGGACCCCTGTTCGTGTACAATTAAGTAGCATAAGTGAATCAATATGTTTTTATTTCTCTACAAACAAATGGTAGTGTTCAGTATAACTGAGTATTTGGAATGTGATACCATGAAAGTGATTTCTCTAACTTAAAAAAAGACAAATAACACGGTCTATTTGAATTGTTGCCATTAAATTGTGGAGAATGGTTAAAATAGGACATTATTCGAATTGTTGGTAGAGGCACATACTCTATAAAAAACAGAGGCACTCATTATTAACTGTAAATACTTCCATAACTGAAAACCAATCTTGAACTGGTTGTCACTGTTGCAGGGTGCAGAGAATTCTGCTGAGTAGTTATCGGAATATAATCCACAACACTGAGAGCAATCCAACAAGACTTTACCAACTCAACCATTATGGCACTCATATTTGAATTGCTGGAATCGAATTGGCAGGTTTTAAAATTAGCAAAAGTTTACTGTATTATAATGATGTCTGGGACATGACTTGAATTCCTCAACATGGAAAGTTGAATTTGAGAAGTGCCACTTGTGGGATGGACCAAGCGCCCTTTTATATGCGGTTGCCTTTTTAAGTGAGACGATTAATGATCACAATTTTGTGTGCAGAATGTCGCTGCTGGTTTGCATCATTGCTGGGGATGTGACTGTGCCAATGATGCAGTGCCCCCTGTAGGTGAGAGCAGAAATTCGGAATTTGACCAGGGTGCTAGAAATAACACTCCTCTTCACAAAAGGCATTTGCAAGATATTTAACATCCACCAATTAATAACAGCATGCGCGACACCCAGTTTTACCTCCATCTGAGGAAGAGCACCTCCATTGATGTATCGCCCTGCATGTAACGCACCAGTGACAGTTTATAGCTGGGTCAGGATTCAAACCCAGACGAGACAGCTCATACTTCAAGCCTATTATTAATTTTATCGAGATTTTCATATCCCAAATTAAAAGCAAGGGCCTCAAGTGAAATCCACACGTATGAATGAGCTTGGAAGCTTAAAGATGCGAAAACAAGAGAGTATCTGAAATACGAGATGAAGTTTTAACTTCTAAAGATGTAGATTGGATGTGGATTCAAAGGAAAAACGTTTGGATGAAGACAGCCAGCAATATTTGTAGACTAATCATTGGTGAGTTTCAAAAGGAACGAGAAACATGGTGGTGGAACATTTGAGTTCAAATAGCACTCAAACAGAAGAAAGACACTTTCAAAAAGTGACAAGAGATGAAAGGTCCTCAAGATAAAGAAGATTATTAACTTTTTAATTAATGAGATCTTAATTAATGAGAAACAAAAATAGGACTGTGTGTCCTGAACCTCACCTGGATCAGGAGCAACAGTTACTCAAACTCTCTGCAGACACCCTTAGACCCTGATTTTTTTTAATGCCATGAACAAACTTTGGTACATCATGGGTTGTGGTCAAGTTTCATTGATATTGTGTTTGTGGTTTCGGAGAAGAGAGCAAATACCTATTTTGGGGGGATTCAAAGCCCCCCCCCCCCCCCCCCCCCGTAGACCTCCTTATTGAGCGCAGATTTTGATGCGGTCAATGAACCTTCGTTAGGCATAAGATCTGAAGCTTGTGGCCAAGTTTCATCAAAATTGTGTGTTTGGTTCAAGCAATAATGACTGAAGTGTTTACGGACTCACTGACTCACTGACTCACTAACTGACTCACTGATGGACTCACCACGGACACTGCTCGATTGCATAAGCTCACCGGACTAAAGTCCAGGTGAGTTAAAAATGGACACCTCCTATTGAAAGAATGATGATATTGTTAAGGAATGGAAAGCTCACCTTGAAAAGCTCTTAAATGAGGAAAACGACTGGGAGAATGACCTGAATTTTAATAAAGTTAAAGGTCCAGAAGAAGAGATATGTGAAGAGGTTGAATGAGTAATTCGAAGTTTAAAGGAAAGCCAGCGGGTCCAACTGGATTCTTAGTCGAAATGAGAGAAATGGTTGGAGATGTACGAATCAAATGAAAGATAAAGTTGTAAAGAAAGGTCTGTGAAGTATTGATCCCTGAAGATTGAGCAAATAGTACTGTTGTGCCGCTGTTCTGCGATCATGTTTATCTCACAGTGGAGTTTTCTTTTTTTTTATTGAAATTTTTTGAAAAAGTGGTTGGAAGAAGATATGAAAAGTTGTAAATATGGAAAACAAGAAATTTGGTTTCATGCCAGAAAGTTCAAGAACCGAGGTGATGTTTATTTTAAGGCAATGCCAAGCGGAGTATTGGATTTGGCAACGAAAAGGAAACTGTGTCATGTTTATGTTGACCTGGAGAAAGCGCATGATCGAGTAGTTAGAAGAGTTGTTGAATGGGCTCTCGAGAGGCAGCTCGTATCTGAAGAAATGGTAAAGGTAGTCATGGGGATGTAAAATAAATGAAGAAATGGTAAAGGTAGTCATGGGGATGTAAAGGAAATGAAGAACTATGGTAAAGACCAACTTGTGATGGACTGAAATGTTCGAAGTCAAGATAGGATTACACAAGGATCAGTTATAAATCCTCTATTGTTTTGTAATAGTGATGGAAGAATTCATGAATAATGAAATATTGTGATTCCCATGTGAGGTATTGTTTGCAAAAAGAAGCAAAATATATGTTTCAAAATATGGAAATATGCAATAGATGAGAAAGGTTTACATGTCAACATTAAAAGATGAAGGTTATGGTGAATGGAAAAGAAGGAGGAAGGAAAAAGTCGACAATGACCTTGTTCAATATGCAGAAAAGGAGATGGATGGAATTCGGTTCAATGTAAGCAGCGTTATAGATGATGTCACAACAGGTCACAGGAAATTTGATAACAAAAGCTGGCACTTTCATAAAAAGCAGATGTGAGGATCAATCATTTTAATAAAAAGATGGAAAACAAACAAATACTCTTGAGCTCAGAATTGAATTTAGAAAAGGTCAAAAGTTTCTGTTACCTTGGAGACACGATGGAGGTATCTGGAGGAAGAGAATTAGCCATGAGATCAAGAATAACATCAGCCTGGAATAAATGGAGACAACGAGGTGGTATCATGAAGCACAGAAACATTCCATTATCTGTAAAAGTTTGGGTTTATAAAGCCTGTATTAGACCAGTGTTTGTGTATAGAAGTGAAACGTGGGTAATGCAGATCAAAGATGTAAAAATGATGGAAAGAACAGAGATGATAATATTTGATGGATGAAAGCATTGTCTTTGACAGAAAGCATGCCGAACTCAGAAATCAGGAAGAAAATAGTGAAGAGAAGACTTGGTTGGTGTGGTCATGTGCAATGAAAGACAGAGGATGAAGCTGTTAATAAAGCTTGTGGTCGAAGGAAGAAAGATGAGAGGACGTTCGAAAAAGCATGAATTGAAACTGTCAAGAAATCTATGGAATGTTTGGGATTGATCGGCATCGAGGAATACTATCATTCAACCAACCCTCTGAAAAGGGGGGAAATGCTGTGTGTGTGTGTGTGTGTGTGTGTGTGTGTGTGTGTGTGTGTGTGTGTCGTGTGTGCGTGTGTGGGTGTGTGGTTGTGTGTGTTTGTGTGTGTGTCGTGTGTTGCGCGTGTGTGCGTGTGCGTGTGCGTGTGCGTGTGTGTGTGTGTGTGTGGTGCGTGGTGTGCGCGTGTGTGCGTGTGTGTGTGTACATCAGACGCACCTCCTGACTGTATGGTGAGCATCGCCGTGGATTATGTCTCACACGGTAAAACTGCATAATCCGCAAAGAGCAACCATCTGTCTGCCACCCAGACGAATGTTCTCGCTAATGCAAACCATTCAACCAGAAGGCACGTGATGTGATTTTATTATTATTATTATTATTATTATTATTTTTAGTATACCTTGTCGAGGCTCGTGTGAAACCTAACACACAACGCACAGCAAGGGGGGCATGAGACAAGAGGGGGGGAGTGGGAAGGACAAAACAGTGGGGAACAGAGACATTAGGAGATCTGTGGAAGGGAGAGGGATGGGGTGGGGAACATGGGTATACAAGATGGACATTACAGGGACTTTCAGGAAGGAAAGCAGGAATTTGAAGGAGGTGGTTTGGGGTGGATTATCGGGGTAGAAAAGATCGAGGATTTGGATGGGGACGATAAGGGTGGTGGTGAACAGCTGTTTTGAAGGCCTGGAGGGAAGAATGGGAATGAAAAAGAGTGAGGGAGTTTATTCCAAAGGCGGGGAAAAAAGAGGAATGAATGAGTGGAGTGAGCAGTGATTCGTGATTTTGGTAGTTTTACCAGAAGGAGGTTGTTGGCGGATCTTGAGCGCCCTGTGGAAATGTGGTGAGGACAATTGCAGCACAGCAGGGGGGGCGAGACCGGAGAGGAGACGGTAGAAGACAGAAAGACCACCGACCAGCCTGCGGTGAGAGAGTGAGAGGCCAAAGACTCGGCCTTATCGCGGGAGATGCCAATGATCCGAAATGCCTTGTTGTCCACAGCGTGAAGCCGAGAAAGGTGGGAGGTAGGAGCACCAGCCCAGAGGGGAGAGCAGTACTCCATCAGGCTGTGGATGAAAGCTTTGTATGTGGTCAGGAGCTCAGGTGAGGCTGAGGAAGGACTTTGCACGACGGAGGATTCCAGGTCGGCGACTGGCTTGGAGGCCAGGTTGGAAATGTGGCTTTCCCAGGAAAGATCATGGCAGATAGTGAGACCCAGAAGCTTGAAAGAAAGGATCTTACAGAGGGTTGTTGAGAAAGTAGATGGGGGGGATGTGTCAATCGGTCTTTCGGAGAGACATAGTGAGAGTGTGAGATTTGTCCGGATTGAAAGACATGTTCCAGTGTTGGACAAGTTTGTGATTTAACCCAGATCTGGCAGTGAGCGAAGAAGCTGCTGCTTGCCAGTCTGAGTGATGACAGATGGTACGGCAGAGGGTGGAATCATCAGCAAAGAGATAAAGAGGATTTTCTAGAAAGTCAGAGAGATCGTTGATGAAAACCAGAAAAATAACGGCCAGAACCTCCCTGAGGAAACTCCAGGCTGGACAGGAAGAGGGATGAAAGAATTCCATTTAGGGCCATACGTTGACTGCGACAGGAGAGAAGTCTGCGAGCCATGAGTGGAGATGGCCTTGGATACATAGGAAGAGAGTGTGGTGAGCAGGGCAGGGTGCAGACTGTGTCAAAAGCACGCAATATGTCCAGGATACAGCTCTGATTTCCTGTCTGGCATTGAGGCTTCCATCCATTGTTGGAGAGCGAAGCAGCATATCCAGGTAAATGACCTGGTCTGAAACCAAATTAATGATCGGAAATCAGGCCATTGGAGAAGAGGAAGGATTTAATGTCTGAAGCGATGATGGATTCCATAACCTTGCTGATGATTGAGAGAAGGCTGATTGGTCTGTAGTTGCAGGGATCTGTTTTTGCACCGTTTTTTGCAGGGCAGTAATGTTTGCTTATTCCAAGCAGATGGCAGATGACCTTGATCTGCGGGTAAATTGAAACATGTGGAGTGTGACGAGCACTCCCCTGATCCCCAGCCTGAAATCTGGATACGTGGCTCCGTTTGATGTTGACCATGTAATATTTCTTTGTTTGACAGAGTCGCCGGGCTGAGGCCTCTGGGTTGGAGGTGACGCTTTGTTGTAGGACTGTGTCCAATGGGGATATTTCGGACACCTGATCCACACTTGGATATTTCGGACAAACTTCGTCCAATTTCGTCCAATAGGGTCTTTCGGTCAATGATGTAGCCTGAAACCATTTCGGTTTGTATTCCTATAAAAACACCAAGGACGCATAAACTCGGCATATTTGTGGAAAATCAAAAAATATTCGCCGTTTGAGTTAAATCGTAACGTGATGTAACCCGTACACAGTTCAGATCTGATGGTCCACTTCTAGGTGTGACTTCATGGCTAATCAGAAGAAGAAGAAAAAGAAGATTTCGACCTTTAATCACAAATTTACCAACTTCATAATTCGGAAATCAGAAAAAGACCCATCATATCTAGTTTGTCGGGTATCAAGGAATAGATTAGCGTCGAGGTGGTCTGAGGGTTTGAGTTCCCCTTTAACATGGATAAGTAGCTTATTGTGGCATTTCGTGGGGGCAAACCCACCAGAGGTTATCGTGGTAACAAAAACGTATCATGGATGGACGCACGCACGGACGAACAAACAACTCCAAAACATGTTGCTTCTGAGGACTTCATCAGGCGACTTCGTCAGCAGAGGCATAAAAAAAAGATTATAAACCACAAACATATATGATTCCCTTTTGAAATAGTCGCGACTGCTGTTTAACACTAAACTGAAAGGGAGGAAACCCGACGTGTATTCAGTTACCAAGCATATTGCAAGCGCTTGCCAAGCCAGCTGTTCCTTGTCAACGGTTTCAAATGGAGCACTTGCTTGAGTGCTTGATCCACTTGGTGAGCGCTCAACAAGAAACCTGGTAACTAAACATACCCCAGACGTTCTTGAGGCTCGAGCCTACATCTACTGTAATCTATAAACCCCAGAAACTCAGGGAGGATAATAACATCACCATTTCTGCCATGACCGTAGAGAGTGGATGTGCAGTACTCGTATATTAAACGAAAAGAGCACACTGACCCAGATGTGACATGACACTGACATCGTGACACATAAACTATGCCGATTTTCATGCCAGTCATGACTTGTGAACTTTGTGTTGTGCTCGTCAGATTGACATTGCACCATCACGTAAACGACATGAAAAACAGTGATAAGGAGTTACAATTATTTTTATTACATGTTTATATTCCCATGCAAATAAAGTTTCTCATCTTTACTTTAATTCAAACAAGGAAATCCGAGATGACATCTTAATCCGAGATGACTGTGGGATCTTTCGCATCCAACCAATGCCAGTAAATGGGACATCCAGTTCTATTTGCTTGATATATATATATATATATATATATATATATATATATATATACATATATACTATATATAGTTAGTTAGTATAAGGTTGGGGTGGTTGGGATTATACATATGTTTTAAAAGAGAGGCACATCCAACCGAAAAAGTAACTTGATTTAATCTGCAAATTTAAGGAATAAGTAAGAACAGACCTGGTCTCAGGCGACATTTCACCCGCTTCCCAGCAAGCTTCCTCAGGGCAATAGACGCCAAGACACCCTCAATAACACCAATGGCAGCACACCCTCAGGGTTCCTTGTGATGCTGCGCCAGATGTCATATTCAGACTGTTGGCTGTGAGGGGTCACACACGAACCACTGACACATCCAAATTATATCCTCTGTTTACCTTGCCTGGGTGCCTTATCTGTCTTTATAGAGAAGACACGTATGAATTACACTTTCTTATTTCTACCCTATGTCAACAATGTTGTCTCTCATGGCATACCTAACAACAGACAACTTCACGCTCATTGGCCTCTACTTACAGAAAATGTTCTCACCCACACGAACGCGTACATCACAATAAATAAACATACGAGATAATTTGTAGCCCCTCCAAATATACCATGTTATATATATATAGTACGGCTGTTGAAATTTGCAATACACCAGAAAGGTCCTCAGGTTAGATATATCGATAAGTTCATGTGTAGGTAGTCCACACCTGTTGTTTAGGGGGAATATGTGTGATTCATCCGCGGCGCTGCGACGCTTTGAGTTAGCCATTTTCTTTCTCTATCGTTATTTGAACCATTAGCCGCCAACAACTCAAACACCACCACCTTGCGCTCTTTACCTCCACAACTCCATCCCGCAAACATCGCTTCACCGCCATTCCCAAACGACACCCGCCAACAACCAAACCACCACAGCAAACCCCCCACCACCTTCGCCTTTCTCCTTCCACAACCATCAACCACACACCAGTCAACACCGAACGTCGTGCTGTCCAGGCCCGTTCGGTGATTCTTGCCGAAGGAGTCAAGCCACGAGTGCACATGGATCCTTTCGGGAGAGGAAAGCGGATCAGGAAGGCTTCACGCCCCTTTCTTCCATCCAATGACTGAGCATGGGGTGCATGGCCCGCCTCCGAACCCGATTTGAATGCGTTCCTTTTAGGAGGGAAATCGGATCAGGGAGCTCACCCCCTTTTCTCCGTCCAATGGGCGAGCGTCGGGCGGTGTGGCCCCGCCTCCAAGCGCGTTTTGATCTGCGAATCTGCATACAAGCTCCTCCCCGGTCTATAAAGACGCGAGCAGAACGCAGCTCGTGTGCAGAAAGGGGTGCAGAAAGTAACGCAGAAAGTGGCGCAGAAAGTGCACTAGTCGGTAGTCGTGGAGTCTGAATCGTGTGTTTGCGAGTCGGACGGCGAAGGGGACGGAGCTCGGAGTTGAGGTCGAGGACGAGTCGCGGCGTGGAGCAGGGACGCAGAAGAGGACTCAGGGGCGAGAGTTCGCCGGAGTCGGTGCGGTCCCGAGACCCCGCTAGCGGACGGAGCGTCCGCCATTCCCCTCTTCCCACCCGAGCATCAACAATTTCCCCATCCGCGCTGAGATAGCGCCGGTAACCCCGTCCACTCCCCGCCCCAACCGCGAGGTCAAGAGCGCGCGGGTGAGCCGGTGACTAAAGGAGGAAGAATACCGCGCCGCCATCTTGCCGCGCAGCACGTTCGAGCGGAGTTTGAACCTGTGGACACCACCGCTTGTTACGAACGATATTCGTGCTTTTGGACACGGTCCTCTCGTCCATGAGCCATCACCAAGTACTCTGTGTGCATGCATGCTGTGTCTGTCTGTTTTGTTTGCACGTGTTGTATAAGGCATATTTCGTAGAATCCCCTCGAAACCTTTAGACCGTGGCTCCCTAGGTAAGAACGGTAGATAGTTAGTATAACCATTGTAGTCTTTATTGCTTGTGTTGTGATCCATGATGTTCCCAATAAATCTGGTTAATTCATATTAGTGCAGCAGATTACTGAAATAATCTTTCACTTGGTGGTACAAGCACAAATTTGGTATACATGTGCTCCAGGACCTATTCTCTCAGAAAAGTACGTTACCACGTTGAAAACAAAATGGCCGCCATTTTTCAAGATGGCCGCCATTTGAAGTGGTTTGAATCGTGATTGAGCTAAATTTTGATGGAATAATGCTATTTTAACGTTCTATGCATCGAAATATATGTTTTTGAGTTAGAAAAATCCATTTCTGCACTTACAAAATCGTAATTATTGAAAACTAAGATGATATGGCCGAATTAAATGACGACAGGCTATTTTAGCGCATATTTTGCAAAAAGAAAAAAATGAAGAATAATATAGCATATACAGCAGGAAATTATTATCTTTTGATTCACGTGGTGGATTAGTCAATCATTTAGTCCTCACATTTGCATGCACACACTGTGTACACTTGAGACTGAAGCGATAGCATTTACACGCCCTCGGCATTCCGTCTTGCAGCCACATTTTGTTAACTGCTGACAACTCTGGGCAATGGGTGGAAGTCGTCCAAAACTTGCCAGACCTCACCGTCTTTCTGCCACCCCCAGTTAGCAGGGCTTTCAGTTTGCATTTTGCACACTGGTCTGGCCCCATATGCAGCCTGCTTGGTAGGCAGACCGTTTGACATGCTGTATGAGAGCTGCGCTTGTCAGTGGAATGGCATCATAAGACCTTTGCTTCCGAGCGAACAAGTCCAGTCTTGCCTCATCAACTTTGTCCATAGTGCTGTTCTTGTCATACATGGTGATGACAAACTTCTCAAGGACGTTGTAGTCTGCATTTTCCACGACTGGTGGGTACTGACTAACTTCTTGAAGACGGGAGTCACTTGAGGGTAAACCTCCCATGCCTGCCATGCAGTTTTTTTGCCTTTTCCGCGAAAAGCTGACAGAATATCACAGCCAGTGAAGCGTGAAAGAACAGCATGCCACTGGATTTGTCTGGGCCAAGATTCGCCACCATGTCATGAATTGGCAACCACTTAAGAACTGACCCTGGCCAAATTCAACCCACAGCATTTCCATGCCTGTGTCTTGGAGGGTAGCAAAAAACACTGACTGCAACAACGAAACATCTGTGTCACATGCTTAATCAACACAGACTCATATGTTGCTTGGCTGCATGAAGAGCATGAGTGAAGATTCTGGAGTCGGCTTCCTCTGGTTGCAAGGACTTAAGCCATCAAGACTGAATGGATCTTTTGGAAAGAGCCTGATCTCCTTTGGTCACAACAACGACATTGTCAGGACACATGGTCACATCTTTATCAGCAAGGAACCCAAAGAGCTCTGTCTTGTTGTTGTCTTCTTTATTCTTGGCTGCAATGTGTGCCCTCTCTCTATGATACAGAGCTGTTAAGCAAGAGTAGTGGTATTTCAGTTCCAGGGCAACCACATCTCCACCGCTCAACACAGCCAAAAGCTTGCCATCATTAAGATTGCGAGCACATTCATTAAGCCTCTCATTTAGCTGCATGGTCATGGCTTGTCACAACTTTGACTTTGGTTGTATCTTTTCACATAGGAAACACCATTGCACTTCCATGCTAGTTCTTCGCATTTTTGAGTGCCCTTCTCCTGGATCATTTTGAATTTCAGCTGCTCTTTTAGGCACGCTCAAGTTTATAGCTGTCAAACATTTTGCGACAATTTTGGTGGTACTTGGCACTATTTCGCCTCAGTTATCCTCAATACCACCTCCTTGATCCAATCTGGATGGGTCTAACCTGATCGGTAACTGGTGGATTGCCTGAAATTGTGGTAGGTTTTTTGCTACATGGAATAAACATCAGAACTACACTCACCAAGACTTCAACTCTTCTTTTGTATCAGTCTGACAGAGGCAACACTTCTCCAGTCAGTTTTAGGAGTACAACTCAACGGATTATTAGTGACATATTGAACAGGTTAAGGCCGAGGGTTTATCCTTTACCACCTAACCGTACAAAATACATAAGCACATAAGATATGGGATACAACTAGGTTCATACATACAAATGCCCTACACCTAGCCCGATCGTTCATCCAGTGCCATTTAAGTCCCGTGCGATCTGTACACCTTCCGGGTAACTGAAGCCCCGTTACCCTTGGCTCGGCTCTCCCGCGCTGGCACATCCTGTCAATTCAGGCGCGGCTATCTAATAGTGTAATACTACAACTAGCTATACTTCTCGCTGAAATATATACAGGGGCTTATTAGATAGCATTTGGGACACTCAATATACTACAAACTACAGTTTAGGTTAGTAAACTCCAGCACAAGTAGTACACTATAAGCCGACACTGAACCCCATGCTGAGTCTCACAGCAGTGATGTCACCAGTGTGCCCTGGTTGCTTTAACATCACTCTTATTCACATAATGTAATAGAGCTTGACCGCATCACCTCAATACATGATCACAGATGTTGCCACAACAATTCTGTGATAATTTTGTAAGACAGCTACAAAAGTACTGATTTTAAGTCATGCAATGGCCGCCATCTTGAAAACTGGTAACCATTTTCGAATATTAGTGCCAAAAATTATTCTCCAGTCAAAATACAATCTATTTAACATTTAGATCAATAGCATGTTCCTATTTATAGACGTTTAGCACTGAAAACCCTTTTTCCTATTTTATGAGACGGCCATCTTGAAAAATGGCGGCCATTTTGTTTTTCAACGTGGGTAACGTACTTTTCTGAGAGAATGGGTCCTGGAGCACATGTATACCAAATTTGGAGCTTGTACCATCAACTGAAAGATTATTGTGGGTACTGACTTAATCTGCCCCACTATATGCAGTTGCCGCTATGGATTAATGCGTGTCGCGTCGAAACGATCCGTTCGATTGGCATATAAGACCAAAAATGGTTACAGGCTGGTAGACTCCGCTCGGTCACTGACAAAGCCAGCTTGTAACTAGGGGTTCTATCTCCCCCAACTGGTAAGGTACAGGATTACGTTGGTATCGCGATGAAGACGCGTGACCCGAGGCCTGTGCCGAGCCGGCCGGCTTATAGACTCCCGGAGACTGCGGTGGCGAGGCTGGCACCTAGGACCGGTCAGGTTCCCGCCACCCGGATCCGCAACAATATATATATTATATATTATAATATATATATATATATATATATATATATATATTTACATATAGACAGATAGATAGATAGATAGATAGATATATATGATATGGTAGTTGTACCCCAAAGACTCAGGGAGCCATATAGCCCTAACCCTAACAGCTTGGATATATATATTTATATATGTGTGTGTGTGTGTAATACAGTAAGCCCTAGATTTACGTCGGGTTACGATCCTGGAAACACTTGCTTAAAATAAGACCAAGGCCCATGGAAAAAAGCTCTGGGCTCTCACCTAAGAACTCACACGTCATGTACTGGAGCAGTTTCCAGGAATCACCATCATGCACAGCGTAAAACCAGAGCATTCACTTCCCCTTATGTTTTCTGCTCATTTCTTTATTTGGCGGAAACTTGACTCATTAACGGCATAACGTCTGCCCATTGACACCGCACTCTCGCCTCGGCCAAACCTATGCAAAACCTTCACTTTCTGTGCCAAAGACATCTCTTTCCCTCGACTTTTTGCACTTGGTTCACTACCAGCAACAGTTTTCCTTTTGGGAGCCGAGGTTAAAAATCACAAAGGGAAATAACAACAGAGATTAAAGGAATTTATTATGATTCATGGAGCGCAGTGTTGATGCGGTGAGAGATAGGTGCAGTAAAATAATGTACGCAATGCGTCTGCATGTCTGAGTCGGAGGAACTCAGACACGCAGATGGCGGAGGAAGAACAATACCGACCTGCTCCAGGGGGAAAATACCGTGTAAAAGCGAGACAAGATACACATAAAATGAAAAGTCGCAACTACGTAAACAAAATCTGTGGAAAACAAGGGTTTCTGCATACATATATAATTATATATATATATATATATATATATTCTGCAGAATCAGTCAGCATCCTTTATTGAGTCTCAGCAGCACCTAACAATGTCATCCCAGCTCTTCATCAAACAGCCAAGGTGTGGCTGACTTTTCAGTTCAGTGTCACACCTGAAGTACCCTGAAGTCACCCTTTAAAAAAACAACCATGAAACGTCATTCCAAAGAAGGCACAGTTGTTGTTGTGTTTTTAATACTTAAAAAGAACTCAAAAAGTTTAGAGAAAGATTTATTTTGAGAGGTATTGCAGTGGATTTACCCCAATTTGAAAGATTGCTTGAAAGACGGAGATAGAGAGATAATCATAAGAGTTTTGTTACATCGGCGGCTCGAGTTCACATCGGTTTCGCTTGGGAACGTCTGTGCGGATATCCCGCATGTACATTATAAACACGGAAAGCTTGCGAGTGAAGCACAGTTTTCTTTAGTTCGGTAATGGGTGAGCAGCAGGGGACAGCCCGTCCAAATGAGTTCAGGTCATTGCAATTTATGTTTTTTTCTGCAGACCGAAATGTTTTAGACAACAGTATCACTTTCTAATTTTCTTCACAGACTCCCCACTTCGTTATGTAATTAGGGCCGGCAGCACTAGTTAAGCCTCATTACCAATCGTGCCTTCATGAGACACAACATCAGGGGGCTTACACCAACCCCACTTTCCACCCACCCACCCTCCCGCTACCCCCCTCTTCCACATGCCTTACATTTTTAGACCCCTGCCACCAGTCGCACTCGTGCACACGTCCCACCGGTTCTTCATCGACAGGTTTGTACCACCCACGAGAAATGTACTACATTATCCATTGCCATGACTTATTACACAATGCATGACAGACAGACAGGCAGGATGACAATGAAAAGAACGGTCCAGGCAGACAGATTGCATCAGCTTCGGACGCAGATGACCGACCTCCAGAATTATAGAAGGTGGATACTTTTATATCCAGATGAATGGACACTGAAGGAAACTTTGTGCTGTGCTTCCGCTATAATGTATTGATGATATATTTATGAACATAGTGCACAATTAGCTTTGGTATAGATTGCAAGGTACAAGAAGGTTGTTCATCGCCATTTATGAGCAAAGCCGTTCCACCGATGTTCCATCACCGTTCGACTTAATATCACTGCCTTCAGCTTAGTCTTCCCAATCCTTCCCCGTAGTCGACATTTCTGAAATACAATGTTGAGGATTTTACAGAGCTCAGGTGGATTGCCCCTATTATCGTCGTAATTTGCTCTCCAGACGAGTTAAATCAGAACTGATCTTTGCAGAGGCCTCCATCGTCGCTTCTTCCTCGATGCGTGTAGTCACAGAGCACGTCAGGATTTAGAAACGGAAATTAAGAAGCGTTTCTACGACCTTGCTTTCCATGCAATGTCGTGATAAGTGTGAGGTTATAACATCATTCTGGGCACACTTTGGCGATAAGCCTCGATTTTCCTCATTCTAGGGAGGCTTATGCCGCTTGCCTTCGAAAGAGCGAACTAATGTACTGACTTGAGTAATGCGTCCGCTCGGCCTGATTAAGCGGTTGACACTATTACCAACTCCATCCAGAGGCAATTTGGTCTCATCTTCTCTCAATTCTGATCAGACGCCATGATCAGTGCAGCTAACGGGCCTTGAAAACACTCATGGGGCGTTTTAATTTTTCACCCCCGTAAAGCCACTTTATCCCTTTCAATAAGAGTGATTTGCTCTGAAAAGTTTTCTCAGAAAGAAAAAAAAACACCATTTCGTAATTACAAAAGATTTTCTCGAAGTGGCTGCAAGTTATAAACCTGCCTGCCTGGATATATTAAGTATAAATCTTTATTGAAGAGATGATTTCTGTCGTTATGAGATAAGCTCTGGTTCTGTGGCTACTTGAAGTCCATTCATGGTGTGCTGCTCGTCAGACTGACATTACACATAACATAAACGAGATGAAAAACAGTCATAACTAGGAGGACACTTGGTAGAGCGCATACCTCCGCCACATTATGCCTGATCCACGAGAACATTTCGGGCCCAATACATTTTTGAAATATCATGCTATACAGTACTATATCGTTTTTGGCCCCGTCTCTCAAAGGTGAAGAATCACTTTAAAAATTCTAGTAGTCGTATCCAGATCCGGATCTTCACCAAAATCTAATCAGTTCGTCCTTGTCACACACACACACACAACCTGCCCACCAAATTCCATCTGGATCCGTCCACAACATTTTCAGATATCCCGCACACAAACAAGCAAATCGACAGACAGGGGTAAAAACATAACCTCCTTCTACCTCCGGTGGCGGAGGTAACGAGTTACAATTTATTTTATTACATGTTCATTTTTTCCATGCAAATGAGGTTTCTCAACTTTCCTTTAATTGAAACAAAGAAATCTGAGATGACATCTTAATCCGAGATGATTGTGGGATCTTTCGCATCTACCCAATGCTCGCAGATGGGACATCCAGTTTATTAATGTCCATCCGATGCAATGCCCTACCTGCGAAGCACCAGTGCAACAGTTTAGGTAATGGGTACCTAAACAGGGTGGATGTATTGCAAGTACCCCATGTTAGTCAGGCCCCTTGGAGCAGGTGCTAGTGTGGCACGGTCACCATCCCGGTGAAGAGGTACTATTGGATATAACTCTTCATGGGATAGCTTGCCAGCACAACTCATGGGGGAAATCTACTTCGTGCTGGTGATGGCCAAGTGGTCCCCAAACAGAAGATGTTAATTGTATGACTATGCATTTGGCCCTGTGGGCTAGGATGTATGTGTTTATGTATGACCATGAGCCTTGGCCTTCGGGCCAAGGTGCAAGTGGATTAGTTTGACAAGATTTGTTCGACCATGTATTTTGGTTTTTGGGATAATGCACACGTGCTTAGCTTTGTTATTATGTTTGGTTCTATAAAAAGGTGACTTTCAACAGAGATGGCCTATGGTCCCCAGACATATAACGTATGCAGTATGAGCATGCATTCTGGTCTTGTATATGACGATGAGCTTTGATCTCAGGCCCAAGGTGCATATGTATTTGTTTGACAACCTTTGTTTTACTTTGAACTTTTGTCTTGGGGCTGAAATACACCTACTTAAATGCTTTTGTAATGTTTTTTTTTTTCCCTTCTTTTAAACCTTTTCTATTAAACATAACGGACAGGAATCCAGAAACGCGTCCGTGGATTGATCCCTTCCCAAGGGGTGTGCTGACATTGTCAAAAAGAAAAAGCTTCGAAATATAGGAATTGATCCTTAGCCTTAGTAAGCTAACTGATACTGCAGAGATCAAGTTTTGGAACAGCTGACGCTGTTTTTAGTCGTGGGTGGATTTGTGTGTTTAAAAGCCAAAGCCTGAAGTTGCATTTCAGAAGATGTAATCATAATCCACACACAATGCTTTACACCAACACAATACAACGTCATACCATTATTGGTCACATATTGAATCAAACTTCGAAGTGGAGCCTTGATGTGTTGCAGTGCAAACTCCAGAGACCTGTTGCTGAATGATATGATAGTCTGACGTGAACTATATTTCTGCAGTCTAATTTATTGGCACTTTTTGATGATAATGTGGCTCTTCTCAGAATTACTGATGTCACAAGCATCTCCCATGGGATCATGAATTGTTTAAGATCTTATTTAGAATGAAGGGGATTTGAGGACAATTTGATGGGATGTGTGGTGTTGCCCATTTATTGGGCTATGACTTTCACTAGGTACAGTATATTTGCCTTTACACCATCTTGGAGAGTTTGGCTCTTGACTGGATTGAGTGACTGACTTTTGACTACATGGCTGCAGGCAGCTGCTATGCTAGGAGGCCTGCTCATCAGGACGATGCTGCCTGCTGAGCTCTCTGCAGGTTCATGCTGTTTGCTACACTTTCTGTGGGCTCGTGCTATTTGCTACATCCCCCAAAAACCTCACACCTCCTGCTGTGCTCTCTGTGGGCTCTCGCTGCCTGCTCACCTATTGGTGGGATCATGCCGTCTGCTGAACTCTCTCTAGGCTTATGCATCCTGTCAAATGAAATATCTTAACAAACTTCAAATGCCTGCTTATTGTGACTCTCACACACACTGTTCAGCTCTGTCATCCACTCCCTTTTTCACACCACCAGTGACCTCCATAATTTAACTTTACCACTATCTTGTTTCCACCAATGCTGTTTCCATCACTTCATATCTTTGGGTGTTCGTATTATGATAAACTTCTTGTTGATGAGAACATACAATGCACAGACAGTTGAAGAATGTTGTTCTTCTTTCGGCTGCTCCCGTTAGGGGTCGCCACAGCGGATCATCCGTTATGATCTGCATACTGATATTGGCATAGGTTTTATGCCGGATGCCCTTCCTGACGCAACCCTGGTCGCCTCTTACAACACAGGGAATAAGGATTGGGTTTCGCCATGATTCCGGGCTGCCCTACACCCTCTCATAGCGCGGCCAGCACAGAGCACCCATCCTCAAGCGATCCTCCAACCCAAGCCCCGAGTAGCCGGATTACAGGCGCACGCCACTATGCCCGGTAGACAGTTGAAGAATACGTATCAGGAATTAAAATTTTCAGCAGATATTCTGACAAGACAATACTTGATATGCGATAGTTGCTTCGGTTGACATGGGTGCACTGCCAGATTTATATATTTACCTTCTTTCAAAGAAGAACTGGAGAAACGAACTAGCTCTGATCAACACAACCTCCAATAGTCTATCAGTGTGATGGAGAAGGAATTGTTAACAGAGAAGTTTGCGATTATGACGTACACAAGTAATGTGATTTGAAAATCTTATGTAAGCATGGATATGAAAGTTGAGAGTTTCCTGACTGAATGCATCTTGAAAGTGAAGCTCTGGCTTGCCATCCCTGCTGGCTATCTTATAACCTGTCCTCCAAAAGCCAAACCAGCTTTAGTTCCTCATGACTCTATCATTGTGATCTACATGGACCTTGAATCTCTGGCTGGAGAGGTTTCAGCTACATGATACGCTACTAATGATTAACTGATTAGTCTAACATTGTTTCCAGGTGATTGAGTGTTGCAATCTTCTTCACAACAGTCGCTGTTGAGTCAAAAACTTCCACTGAGTTGGCAGCAGGTGTGAACCATGAGCCTGGATCGTTTACACCGATGAAGTTTCCATAAACGGTGAGAACAGTCAAGCTTACATCTTGTAGGCGGTTGAGTGACTGACCTTCACAATTGATTGAAGGGTCAGTAATGGGGATAGTTATACCCCTGACATCAATAGCCTGTGGGTCAGCCTGGTACAGCCTCTCAAAGTAACTGGCCCAAAAGGGCCTTCACTTCGGATTCCTTTATCAAGAGTCCACCACACTCTGGTCTAACAGCAGTGCACCGAGGGACAGGCTTGGAGGAACGCAATGCGCGAATTCCCCTGTAAGCAGGACAAGAATCACTCATCCACAGGTGATGTTCTACCCCTTCACAGATTACTCGTACATAGGCCTCCTTGTCTACCCTCAGCGCGCGTACAGTTTGACGCCTCAGCTTCCTGAACAGCTCAGCTCTGCCATTAAGCGTGGCCCTGTGACTCTGGGCAATGGTATCCAGTGACCCTTGGGAGACAAAGTTCACCTTCGCCTGATGGTCCAAGACATCCACAGGCAACATCAAGGATGGTGATCATGAAGGCACTCCACAACGCTTCAGGATTTCCCACAGCACCCAGATCCCCCAAATCCCCACTCAGCCTGTTCGCAAAGTCATCAGCTACCCTCCAATCCCTGAGCTCGTGAACATCCAGACTAGGCTGGGATGGGAGCATTCACCTGGATTTAAGCTGCAACTGCAGAGATACTACAATAAGCCTGTGGTTAGTATTGAGAAACCGGGCACTCCGGTCAACCCTGCAGTTCTGGATCATCCTCCAGTGAACATCAATGAGCACATGGTCAATCTCCTTTGCCACACCACAAGCATTGGAATTCTAAGTCCAGTGATGAGGCTGTGGCCGCTGAAACCATGAACTAGCCACCCTAAATCCACGACTTCTTCCAAAGTCAAGGAACTTAGTGCTATTCTGGTTCACAGTTCCAGACCAATGGGGATGGACACATGTCTCAGAGCCATCCCTATCAGTTCCAGTCGATGTTTTGAAATCCCCCAAGACTAGAAGTGTATCTTGTCTGGAGCACTGATCAACGACGGACTCGAGCGTGGCATAGAATGCCTCCTTCACTGGTGAGATCACTCGCCTCAGTCAGAGTATATATGGAGACCAGGGAAATGACACCCAAGGAGTGATGAATCCTTGGTGTCATAGTATGCTCGGTGACCAGTGTTACCTCAATTATCATGGGAGTCAGCATGTTGGACACAGCCACAGCAACTCCTTGGACATGGTAACCATCAGAGCGACCAGACCAATAGTAGGTGTAACCACCCACCATGATCTCACCGCAATCCGGTCTCCGAACCTCAGAGAGTGCTGCAATACCGATGTTCAAATGCTGGAGCTCAGATGATAATAGACACAGGTGATCATCCTCTCTTAGGGATAGGACATTCCAGGCTCCCACCCGAAGGGACCGCCTCAGGTTAATCCGAGGAGACTGCTATCTGGTGAACGACACCTCAGCACCACCCCGACACACACCACTGCAATGCAACCTGGGAATGTTAACCCGTGTTTTTTTTTCCTCCTATCATCAAAGAGTGGGGGTCCCGAAAGCTTTGCCCCAATCTCATCATCTGGTGAGCTGCCCTGCAAATGGTCATCCCACAGAGTGTGTTTTCAGTTTTCTTTGCGTTTTTAGTGTGTTTTCTGGAGTGAAGTGTTTTATGGTGGCCGGAGTGCAAATACTGCCACCAACCTCCTCGGAAAGGTTACCCACTGCAGAAGGACATCCTCAGATGCAGTTGGGCACCAGATATGGATGGCCATTGACTCACAAGGAGCTCCTTTTCTCTTTGACAGGTTTTGTTTTTAGTCCTGCTGGGTGTCCATATCATACACCCTCCTCACCAGAAAACCTGTTGGAGGAGACAGTTTAGTCGCCGACAACTGGACTATGAAACAGATTAGACAGGTTTACATGGTACCTGGAGCAAGTCACAGATCTGATTTGGCCTGACCTGACAATGGGAAGGGGGAGTGGAGGTGGGGGGGGGGGGGGGAGTAACACAGGCTATGTGACCGCATCCTCATGCGGAGGTGTGGGGGAGCGGGGAGTGGTGGGGAGGGTGTAAGTTCTCTATCTAAATGTGTACCATGTAGCACACATGGTGGTGGTGGCAGAGGATAATATTCACGAAATCTCTTAAATTTGTCTTGTCACACAATGGGACCTTTTTTTTTGTATACCTTGTCGAGGCTCGTATGAGAGTAACACACAACGCACAGCAAGGGGGGCATGAGACAAGAGGGGCGGGAGTGGGAAGGACAAAAGAGTGGGGAACAGAGACATTAGGAGATCTGTGGAAGGGAGAGGGATGGGACGGGGAACATGGGGAATACAAGATGGACATTACAGGGACTTCAGGAAGGAAAGCAGGGAATTTGAAGGAGGTGGGCTTGGGTGGATTAACGGGGGTAGAAAAGATCGAGAATTTGGATGGGGGATGATAAGAGGTGGTGGTGAACAGATGTTTTGAAGGCCTGGAGGGAAGAATGGGATTGAATAGTGAGGGAGTTTATTCCAAAGGCGGGAAAAAAAGAGGAATGAAAGAGTGGAGGTGAGCAGTGATTCGTGATTTTGGTAGTTTTACCAGAAGGGGGTTGTTGGCGGATCTTGAGCGCCCTGCGGAAATGTGGGGGACAAATCGCAGAGAGAGGGCGGGGGGGCAAGGCGGAGAGGAGACGGTAGAAGACAGAACGACCACCGACCAGCCTGCGGTGAGAGAGTGAGAGCCCAAAGACTCAGCCTCATCCTCATCGCGGGAGATGCCAATGATCCGAAATGCCTTGGTTTCCACAGCGTGAAGCCGAGAAAGGTGGGAGGCAGGAGCACAAGCCCAGAGGGGAGAGCAGTACTCCATCAGCTGCGGATGAAAGCTTTGTATGTGGTCAGGAGCTCAGGTGGGCTGAGGAAGGACTTTGCATGACAGAGGATTCCAGGTCGGCGACTGGCTTTGGAACCAGGTTTTCCATGGCTTTCCCAGGAAAGGTCATGGCAGATAGTGAGACCCAGAAGTTTGAAAGAAAGGACTTCTTCCAGAGGATTTTGAGAAAGTGGATGGGGGGGGGGGGGGTTAAACGGTCCTTTCGGAGAACATAGTGAGAGTGTGAGATTTGTCCGGATTGAAAGACATGTTCCATGTGTTGGACCAGTTTGTGATTTTATCCAGATCTGCAGTGAGCGAAGAAGCTGCTGCATGCCAGTCTGAGGGATGACAGATGGTACGGCAGAGGGTGGAATCATCAGCAAAGAGATAAAGAGAAATGTCCAGAGAGTCGGAGAGATCATTGATGAAAACCAGAAGAAGAACAGGCCCAGAACGCTGCCTTGAGGAACTCCAGCCTGGACAGGAAGAGGGGATGAGAGCACTCCATTTAGGGCCACATGTTGACTGCGACAGGAGAGGAAGTCTGCGAGCCATGAGTGGAGATGGCCTTGGATACCATAGGAAGAGAGTTTGGTGAGCAGGGCAGGGTGCCAGACCGTGTCAAAAGCACGCAATATGTCTAGGGATATGGCTCTGATTTCATGTCCGGCATTGAGGACCTCCATCCATTGTTGGAAAGCAGAAGCAGCAAGTCCAGGGTAGAGTGACCTGGTCTGAATCCAAATTGATGATCGGAAATCAAGCCATTGGAGAAGAGGAAGATTTAATGTCTGAAGCGATGATGGATTCCATAACCTTGCTGATGATTGGGAGAAGGCTGATTGGTCTGTAGTTGCAGGATCTGTTTTTGCACTTTTTATGCAGGCATAATGTTTGCTGATTTCCCAGCAGATGGCAGATGACCTTGAGCAAATGAGAGGGTGAATAGAACAGAGAGAGGGTGAGCAAGAGCAGAGGAGTAGGTTTTTAGGACACGTGGGCTGATGCCGTCTGGACCGGTTGCAGAATCTGAGTCGAGGTTTGACAGCAAGCTCTCCACCTTGTCAGGAGAAAGAACACAGAGTCCAGGGACAGTTGGTGCGACTGGGTATGGGTAAGAAAGCAATGAGTTTCGACACAAATTTTGATGCAAACACCAAGTTTAGGCATTCAGCCTTTCACGTGGGTATCAGCAGTGCAGCCATTTGAGGTAAGGAGGGGATGGAGGGGGAACATACACCAGAAACAGATTTGATTAGAGCCACCAGGATTTTGAGGAGGAAGAGAGGTTTGAAAGATCAGACGAGCTTAGAAAGATGTTGTTTTCTGGCTCTCCTGAGGGGATACACACGTGTTCCGAGCTTTAGGCCTAAGTCACATTTGCTCTACGGCGAGGATACGTGGCCGTACGCCCTCTGAATTGACAGAAACGTGCGGGGCCGCAGAGTTTCTGCGGTGGCCTCAGGGTGGCCCTACGCCGTTTGGCTATCTTTTACAGGCCGTAGGGGTTGCCGTGGAATTATAGCACGGAGTTATAACTTTTTTCATTTCTACGTTCGCCGTAGCAATTCGACAAGCCGAAAAAAAAAAACTGGTAAAAAAAAACAAAAAAAAAACCAAGCAGTCATAGACTGGTACTTACGAAATCGTCAACTTGACCTCTGACCTTGTCTAATAAAAGCTGTCTCGAGAGAAGGTAGCGACGCAAACCAGAAGTTTCTACGATGATTCTGTACAAAACCATCAAAAATCGAATGTTTGACTCACTGTGACCTTGACCTTTGACCGATTTTGACCAAAATCTAATCAGCGCTAGCCATCACCCTCCTGAATCACGTGGTGTAATTTGACATTGGTAGCTTCTTCTCTTCTTGAGTTTCGTGCCTAAACAAACACACAAACACACACACAAAACAACACAACAAACAAACACACAAAAAGAGGACGAAGTCATCAATATACTTACGAAATCTTAGATTTTGTAAGTAATGAACCCACTCGTACCGTCCGTCTGGCCGCACGTTCGCCTTAGGGCCCCCTGCGGTCGCCTTGCGGGCACCTTGAGGCTACCTTGCATCTGCCTTGAAAATTCTATGGCCGCCGCAGGCCCCTTAAGGTCACCGTACGACATCAAATCAAAGACCGTACGGCAACCCCACGTTTTCGGTCTCCACAATTTCTAAATACGCCGTGCGGCTCCCCGAAAAATAAAACATATGTGACTGCTACATTGTGTGACCGTGGAAATACTGCGGCCGCCGTACAATTGCTAGTGGCCGTAGATTTTGGAGACCCCACGGCCGCCGTGGCAAAGTGACTTAGGCCTTATGGAAGAACTGAGATTACCCTCAGTTGGGTTTGCTTTCCATGAGGCAAAGGCAAGTTGTTTCAGGACAACTGCCTCGCCACAAGCTTCAGTGAACCAAGGGCGGGAGGAAGGGTCGGACAACTGAAGACGAGAGGGGATAAATCTGTGCATGAGGGAGAGCAGTTTCTTTGTAAGAATTCCCAGGATGAGATGATGTTGGAGAAAGTTGCATAGGAGACCAGTCTATAAGTTTGATGGCTGCTAGGAGACCCTGCCAGTCGGCTTGAGTGAAATGCCAGACTCGACGGCGGTGAGGTGGTTCTCTGATAATAGCCAGAGAGATGTCCACTTTGACAAGGACGTGGTCAGAAGAACCAATTGGAGCGGAGGAAGAGCTGCAGATATTGTCAGGAAATTTGTCAAAATCTGATCCAGAAGAGATGGAGTACCATTGGTTGAGATCCTGGTCGGGAAATTGACCGATTGAGTGAGTCCCAATGAGTCGCAGAAAGCTTTTGCTGAAGTGCCATGACAGGTGAGAGAGGTACCCACACCGAGCCAACTGGCATGATGACAATTGAAGTCGCCACATATGAGGAAGAGAGTGTTTGGATGAGAAGATAGAAGTTGGTCCATGTTTTCGGATAGTGAGGTGTAGATGGAGTCATCACTCTTTGGTGGACGGTACAGTACATATAAAACAAGAGGTGGAGTGGAGGGGAAGCCGTAGCCAGAGGTATTTCTGGGGTGTGGGGGAGTGAGAGCAGTGCATGGAGAGTGAGGAATAGAGTCTTTGATGAAGAAAGCAACTCCTCCACCAGGACGAGGCTCAGGTCTGTCATACCGGAGGAGGGAGTAACCAGGGAGAGATACTTGGGAGTCAGACATGTCTTGGGGAAGGGAAGCCTCTGTTAGGCAGATTATGTCTCGTTTGTCAGTGGCAACCTGTATGGAAAGATCTGAAAGGTTTAGCGAAGGCCCCGGATATTTGAGGTCCACACTGTTAATGAAGAGGGAGGGGAGGAGGCTTTGGGTGCAGAGGGTGGGGGGGAGGGTCGGACAAGGGACGAGGGGGGGAGGTAAGGATGGTTGTTGAAAGAGTGTGGGGGATTGCAGAATAGCTAGGGGATGGGGCTGGATGAGGAGGATAAAAGGCTCTGTGGTGCTGGGGGAGAGGGCCAAGAGAGGGGCAGAAGGCAGTTGAGGATTTGAGGAGGTGGAGTGAAGAGATGGAGGTGAGGGCAGTGGAAGGAGGCAGCTTTGTGGATGAGAGGGGGGCAACTTTGAGAAGGGTGAGTGAGGGGGTGAATGGTGGGAGAAGGGTGAGTGGGGAGCGTTGAGGGAGAAAGGTGAGGGGGGAGTTTTTGAGAGAGGTGAGAGGGAGGCTTGGAGGGAGAAGAGTGTGATGGTTGCTTTGATAGTGAGGGGTGAGTTGGCACTGAAATTGTAAAAAAAGAATGGTTGATGGAAAGCGAACATTCATCGCAAACTGGTTTTTTATTTTAAGTTTTAGGTTAGAGATGCGATTAAACACATTTCTTGATGGATGCATAAAGACGAATTCAGAGAATGGAGAGAAGAAACGCTGTAACAGTTGGATTTTTTAGGCAAGATATGAAGGAAAGGTCGAATTGAGAGCAGTCTCTTTCAATAGTAGAAGAGTAGTGCATTATGATACAGTAAAGAGTACCACACGTGTGAAAGAGTAAGATGAAGCATTATAAGAGATCGTTTTTTATCATTATCATTATTATTATTGTTGTTTGAGAGAGTTTTCATCAGATTAGGTCATGGAAGTGTTGTAGAAAAAATTGTGAGGTGAATGGTAAATTGGATCGGTAAACGCAGGGAGTGTAACAGATCACGTGGTTACGGGAGAAGCCTTGGCTATGGGAGGTGTATAGTTAAAAGTGAAATTATTTATTTTAAATAAGGATTGCGTAACATTCGGAAAAGGGAAGGTTGAAGTAAAATCGTGGAAGTGTGTGGTGAATTTGGAACAGTAAACGCAGTGTGAAGCGCTGGGCGATGAAAAGTACCAGGAAGAGTATGGAGAGACACGTGGTTACAGGAGGTGTAGAGATCGAAAGAATACAAGGAAGATTATTATTTGATTGTTTTTGAAGAACAGGTAAGATTCGAGATGGAAGGTTGTAGAAGAAATCGTGAAGTGGCGAGAGAGGGTCATCTCAGTAGAATAAAGATGGTGTGCCCGCAGGAAGAAGAAGAAAAGAGGAAGAAGAAGAATCAGAGCTAGAGTGTGCAAGGAGAAAGGTCGTTTTTTGGGGGGGGGGATTTAACAAGAATAAGAGTGTTTAGTTGGGAGGGATGGGAGACGTTGGGAAAGTGGGGAAATAGAATTGAAGTAATGGGGAGAAAATACAAATAAACACGATCGTACACCGAGGGAAGGATGGGTAGGCTCAAGCACCCGGTCAGACAAGGTCGACGAAAACTCACAATAGCACGATTTTTAAAAAACTGAACTAGGAACACACAGTAACATGTAGGTGAGAAAATAAACAGTTAAAACGGGACAGATAACACCAGAAACTTAACTTTGAGATCGTCAGCAGAGAGCCCTGAAAGAGACCTGCCGACGCTCCAAACCCAGAACCGGAAGTGACCGGTTCTGACCTTGTCCGAATCTCTCCACAACTTTTTGAGATATCCTGCTCACTGACAAAAAACAAACATGAGTGAAAACATAACCTCCATCCACCTTTGGTGGTGGAGGTAATAATTATTGAGGAAATAATTAACGAATCAACATCCTATGTAGGATATGAAGCAAGGATCTAAGCATCATCTACAATCATAGGAGAAATCTCACGAGAATTTGGAGATATCGGTCGGTCAATTCAGCACTTATCAAGTCAAACTGATGAGATAAGTGGTTATTATTGTTCTTTTTTTTTTAGCTCACCTGGACTTTAGTCAGTTGAGCTTTTGCGATCGAGCAGTGTCTGTCGGTGAGTGAGTCAGTAAACACTTCAGTCATTGTCGCTTGAACCAAACACACGATTTTGATGGAACTTGGCCACAAGCTTCATATCTGATGCCTAATGAAGGTTTATTAACCGCATCAAAATCTGCGCTCATTAACGGGGTCTACGGGGGGGGGGGGGGGGGTTGACCAGTCTCCCCCCTCCAAATAGGTATTTGCTCGCTTCTCCAAAACTACACACAATCTTGATGAAACTTGACCACAACCTTCCTCACCCGTAATGTACCAAAGCATATTGACTGCATCAAAATCTGCACTCATTAAGGGGTCTATTGAGTGGTTGGGGTGGGGGTTGAACACCCCAAAATAGGTATTTGCTCTGTTCTCCGAAACTACACACACGATTTTGATGAAACTTGACCACAACCTTCCTCACCGGTAATATACCAAAATTTGTTCATGGCATTAAAAAATTCAGGGTCTAAGAGGGTCTGCTGGGGGTTTAAGTGACTGTTGCTCCTGATTCAGGTGAGCCTCAGGACAGGCGGTCCTATTTTTATTTGCTCTGTTAAATTTGTGTAAAGAATAGTGTGTTCCTTATTGCTTATGGTTGGAGTAGTGCAAGTAGTGGACTAGCAATTACAGTAATTGCATTAGTACATTACTTAGAAGCGATGTTCTAAGCCTATGGCCTCGTCCTATTAGCGACTGACTCGTCGAGAGCTGTTGTTAGGCAAAAAAAATTAAAATTATTTCTACCACTGAAGGTGAAGGAGGTTATGTTTACACCCCTTTCTGTCTGTTTGGCTGTTTGTCTGTCTCTGTGCAGGATATCTCAAAAAGTTGTGGACGGATTCGGCTGAAACTTGGTGGACAGGTTGGGTATATAACAAGGACAAATTGGTTCGATTTTGGTGAAGATCCGAATCCGGATCGGGATATAAGCATTATTTAATTTTTAAAGTGATTCTTCACCATTGGGAGACATGGCCAAAAGCGATGATATAGTACGATATCTCAAAAATGTATTGGGCCCAATATGTTCTCATGGATCAGGCATTACGTGGTGGAGGCTTGCACTCTACCAAGTGCCCTTCTAGTCTTTTGATTGAATTAGTCAATGGGCAGTGATATAGCACGAGAGGTATAGGTAAAGAAAGGTCTTGAAAATATGTTTGGAAAACGAGTCAATCAATAGTGGGTCAATCTGGGAAACAAGGAGAAAAGACGATGATTATAAATGTTTGATGTGGGATAGAAGTGACAGAGGATAAACTTTTCCAGTGGGAGAATGTAGAAATGGAACGCCAGATGATTGTTGTAAATAGTTTGAAGGAACGGATAACTACTTTGAAGGAGCTAACAAAGTGTGAACAATTTGTAGATAAAAGTTGGTTACGTTTGTGAAAGGAGTGTGCAGAAGATGTTGGCAGCAGTGAGGATGTGGTGAATGCAAGCAATGATAAAGATGAGGTGAGTGAGGGAGTAGTGAAGGTTGTGGTGAGGTTAAGGTAAACATCGGCAGTGGAGAGGATGGGATGAGTGAAGTTGTGGTTACATGGAGGCGAGTGTATGCGGTGGTGAGTCTGGTGTGAGTGAAGGTGGGAATGAAGTTAGGGTGAGTGTAGGTGGTGGTGAGGCGAATGTAGGTGGTGGTGATGGGGAGTGGGTGTTTAGGTTGTGGTGATGGTGATTGAGGTGGCGTGAGTGCAGGCGATAGTCAGACAAATTGTGGGGTGAATGTAGTCAGTGGTTGGGGGAGAGGGGAGTGTGTTTCGGCAGTGGTGAGTGCAGGTTGTGGTGATAGTGAAGGTCAGGCAAGTGCAGGTTGTGGCTAAGGTTGAGAAACTGTAGATGTTGGCTCGGGTGGGTGAGTAAAGGTAGTGATGAGGGTATGGCAAGTGCAGCCAGTGGTTTGGGTGGGGTGCGTGCACATGGTGATGAGGGGTGCGTGCACATGGTATTCCACAGTTGGTAAATATACTCCTAGGATCTTCAAAACCTAATTTCTCTTTGTTCACTGGCTAAAATTCCAGGCAAAAATGCTACAGTTAGAACTATAGTATATGAGAGTTGCACTCTCGTATACTATAGTTGGTAACAGGTTCTACTACAGTAGTCTGCAGAGAATTACTGCAGGAAAGGAATGCTATTTTTGCCTGGGAAGGGATGGAGTCAATCCTGTGCATGCCAAAAGTGCATGATGTCAATCCTCCATGAATTAACTTTGGACGAAGAGCCCAAATCAAATTGCTTGCAGTGATCTGCCATTCTGCACATGGTAATACAGTTGATTACAAAATCGAAACATCATCTATGTACAGGATCATCTTTAGATGCCCCCTCCCCCTCCTTAAGTCCCAGGCACCTATAAATAAGGGAGGGGTGAATTCTCTCGCAGTGCACAAGTAAAAGGCTCTGTGCAGAGGAGAAAAAAAAAGATAGACCACATTGCATAGCAATACATTATCTCCCAAGTGACTGGAAAGCTTGTGACAGATGTCCATGAACCAACACTCAGGCCTCAATGCTCTTGTACACACAACCATCCCAATACGCTATGTTTGGTCCAAAGCCAAACGGCCACCCTATCAAAAGTGTTCCCTACCCAAAGTAACAATACTTAGTGGATGGCCTCTCTCCTCCATGAACTGGATAACCTTTTAAACTAGGCTCAAACTGTCAGATATCCTGTAACCTGGACCAGCACAAGTCTTTCAACAGGGTATCTTGTAATCCACATTCAGCAGGGTGATCGGGTACAAGGTGGACACGTCCTCCAGGTCATCCATATTGCTCACAAGAGTAAACACCACCCTCTCCTCTCCCCTAACGCTTGGGCTCTCGTAGCTCAATAGAGATATCTCACCCCTTCACTACCTGCAGGAAATATTCCCATAGGATGTATCAGAAAGACCAACAAAGCTCTGCAGAGATGCTATTGTCAGAGAATAATTCCTCCAGGCTTACTGGTCTTGCCAAAAGCTCCTACTGTGCAGCGGCTCAGTCAGCTACTTACTTGACCAAAAAATCTGGTCTTCTGGTTCAAATCTATAATCAAGCTTTCAAAGAGCCTGGAGTAATAATTCCCTACTGTATCCATAATTTGTTCTTGCTCAGAAATAAGGAGGCCTCCCTCATCTTCAATTTGAAGCAAACAGCCCTTTTTTCCGGTACACCATTGAACAAAGAAACTACTGCATTTCTTGTCCTCCTCCAAAACTTGTACCTTGCTACGGAAGATGGCACTGCACGCCTTAATCTCAATAAGGCCAACGATCTTTCCCTTGGGACATGTCAACCCCCATTCCTGAATATCGATCCTATGAGACATGTCAACCCCATTCCTGAATATCACATACAAGTTCTGGAGTTACGTCGACAAGCGTACCAAATGTCTACCCCAGCCAGCCACCCTCCCATGCCTGGCAGCATGGAAGAATGTTGCAGTCCTATGTTTCACCTCCTCCCACCAAATGATGGAAGAATGAAAGTGGCACATTATCATCCACCAATACTTACACTTTTGAATGTAGGACTGCGCTAAAATGTCATCCTGCAGTCGGTGACAGTTGAGCTTTTATAAGCAGGTCGTGAGGCATGCAAATCCTAAACTGATCAGAAAAGGCCGTAAGAAGTTTCACATCAGAAATTTAGAGGAAAAGGGAATAATCAACCCTGCTTCCATACTAACCCTAATTGGCTGAGGGGAAATTACCACCCCTCCCCATGCATCAGAATCCCATAAACAAAAAACTTCAGAGTCCGTGCTCTTTAAGAGCCCAGACTGAATAGTTTATCGTCAAGTTAGCCAAATCTTTGAATAACAACTAACAACCATAGAGGTCAAATAATTGAGGTGCAGCACCAACTTGCAGAGGAGCTCCAATCTCTCTTTATTCTGGGAAACATACACATTGGCTGAGATCAAAGGCTGTATGCAGAGCAGGCCAAGCATGAGACAACCACCGCCAACCACCTTGAGCAAAGCTAATCCATCCATCCATCGGGACTCTGTGCAGAGCGTTGGTGCTGCCAAAGCAGTCTCCTTGGCTATTGGGCACAATCCTGGACGGGTCGGCACTCCGACACAGGATACTAGCAAGCTGGCACTCATTTTGCCGACCTCGGAAGGATGACAGGCAGAGTCAACCCCACCTGGTATTAATTCAACAGCTGGGCAGGATTTGAACTCAGGATCCTAGGACCCCAAGCCCACCACCCTAACCATGAAGCCAACACCAGGCATAAAGCTAATCATCCACAGATAATTCCATTGAAATGAGAGACCTCAACTTCTGAACTGAAAATCACAAAACCCAGCCCTGAGCTGCAATCGACAGATATCCCAAATATAATTTTGCAACTTTTCAAAGACAGCAATTGGAATTCCCACCCCTCACATTAAACAAAGTTAAGGTGATCAACCTGATCATAAGTAAGACACCACCAAACACAAGCTTGCAGAGACATGCAAGGAGAGTCATAAGGACCATTGGTATTCCCATTCCAGTTCATCTTTCTTTTCGTCCCTCCACTCCAAGTTGGGGGGAATGACACACCCTTTCACCCAAGCCCCATCTATAAATACATTCTCCCCGGCAGCACAAATTATGTTCTTCTCTCGGGGTCACGTACACTTCCTTTATGCTGCCAAGGGAGGATAGGCCCAGGCTTTCTGCTAAAAGACATTCTTTTATCCTATGACTTCAACAGCTCCCAGAGGAGGTAGAAGTTCTAAGGGTGGGGAAGCAGCAACAGAGGATGATGTCTCCCTTCTTTTCTCCTCCAGGGAACCCTTTCCCTCCCCCTGCTACCCCTCCTCAGCTTGCCTACTACCTCTGAACCCACACCTGAAATATTTAACCTTATCCTGAAGTCACGAAACCAGTCGCGTGGGACCCCAATAGCTCCATGGATGTTGTCTTTTAAAGTCACATTCCCCTGTGGTGCCTTCCACAGTAATACTTTACCCTTATTTCTCGCTTTCTCGTGACTACAAACTCAGTTGGGGCATCCTCTCTGCTCACCAATGAGACAACATCCTCTTTGAAATGCAGTAGAGAATCCTTATCATCTTTGGCCTCACTAGAGGAACTCGGTACTATTAGTGATGTGATATATTCTGACTCGTGTTTGAGGGTCCTCCATCCATGGAGATTATCACTGAGACTCTCACATCCAAAGGTACTGTGACCGGTGAATCTGGGAACAGTGATCCCACCCACATGCACTGCCTGTTGGTCAGAGCTTTTGCAACTTAGCTGGTATAGCATGTGTTCACTGTCACCATTCCAGTTAAGAGGGTGTGTGTGTGTGTGTACATACAAGAACATACTGTATGTGTATGTATACATCTATTACAGATGTTAATGTGTATTAGTACACCCATTGTTATTCGAAGCAGCCTTTGAAAAACACCACGATAAGCTATTTACCTTAACACAGTGTTTGTCCAAGGAGGAAAAACCCCTTGGGGAGATGGGGTATTATTAGTATTAACCCCTTAAACCATGAACTCCTTGGACTTTTGGCTCCCCCACTCTGGGCTCCCTGGAGAAAAATCTGGCCGCTCGGGCATATGGAGGTATGGATTGCGGCTGGTAAACTGGCCACTCGGGTTCAAAGGGTTAATATTGTTTTGTAATAACATTAATATTATATTATCATATTATTGATAAGACTTTTATTATGAGAAGCAGTCTTGGAAAAATGCTACAATAAGCTATCTATACACCTTAACACAGCGTTTGTCGAAGACAGCAAACCCCCTTGGGGAGGAGGACAAATTAAATCGCTACAATGTCTGTCGTGTGAACCTTAGTCCCCCTGGTAGATTTTGTTGAGATTTGTTAAGTAACGACTGAATGTATCACGGTCAGACAGACAGACAAACACCATATTGCGTATTTTAGTACGATATCGTTTGGTAGATAATGTTATATTTCACAAAAGAATGCTCATTTACAACTAGGTAGTTCATAGAATACCCTACCCCGAGCAGTCTTGAGAAATAAGGACATTGGCAGTGTCTGCGAGCGGCAAATTTGACTGGTCATGATGACGTAAAATTCCATGATATTTTATCGAAGTACTGCGAAACGGAAGAGTTTTGAAAGTGCCAAAAAGGCGATTTGTGTCCTTCAGTATACAATTATATAATTAAATTGAAATAAAATAAAGATTTAAAGGGTTGTAGAAAAATTTTTTGGAATTTTATCACAATTGATACAGTGCCTTTGACACCATCTTATTTAGCAAGTTACATTAGTTCGATAATCAGTGAAACGATAGTCAGTTGTTCATTGTACTTTGTATCTGGCTGAGATAATGTTACCCAAGCCTCATGCATCGATCAAGCATTGGTGGTGGGTGATCTTCCACATGTATTGTTGGTGCAATCGTGGCAGAGTGCACAGCATGCGCCTTCATGCCTTTGGGAGACCCTGTGGCCTCAACCTCACTGCCTCCTCCCCATTTTCTAACGTTCTTTCAAACTGCCATAGCTCAACGATACGTTGACCAAGTGCACCATTTAGGTCAACTTTTAACACAACAGGACCACAGGTGCCTGTCCCCCATTGTCGTTCCTCTTCAAGCGTGCGTTGCCATTTTTCATATTCGCTATTCATTCTCCTCTCCTGTCTCTCCTTCCCGTCATCATCTGTCAGAGTCACTGGCAGCCCTGCTGGGACATGCTATCGTGATGACGTTGCGAAAAGGTTGCTCTGTTCGCCATTAATTACGCCCAGCTCATCCTCTCGTCACGAGGGGATTCACACAACTGTCAGTCTGTGTCCGGGGAAAGATGAACCAAATATAACTTTCCATGAGTTACAACATGCAGCACGCCCTTTTTACTCACACCGCACTTTGGATGATGTCTCCACCATCACTCTCAACTCCCCCACCCTAGCTTCACCGCCCCCCACCCCTCCAGTCCCGACTGCGTGACCAGTCGACATTCACCGGACGCACTGTTTGGAGCAAGGTCCTTCAACGTGAGGTAGATGAGGAGGAGGTGAAAGTCAAGGCTGCAGGCAGGGTGGGCCAAGCAGGTCATGGAAGAGGGAGCTTCCGAGCCTTCTCTCGTCGAGAATCATCTTCCAAATGGTTTCTTGATGAGCGCGCAATGAATCGCTCTTTATGGTTTATTAACTCCCAAGCCGGCTAGAAAATGTCCTTACAAAACAGATTATTAGCACTGCAAACATCTTAAATCGGGCATTTGTCACTGTTTGTTTAGATTTCCAAACAGGAGACACCAGAAGTTTGTCTCGGGCAACATGCCAGCCATCTGCAGCGTGCCACCCCGGGCTGGGCTCAAGGCTCTTTCGGTATAAAACGAGAATTACCGCGCGTCGAAAACCAATTTAAAAACCTCAAACAGCGTGTCTGCCTTGCTTATTACTTGTTATCTGCACTCGTTACAAGGCACACGCACACTCGTTGTCTACGTGCAAATAAAACGTCGCAAGAATTTTCGCAGGTGAGTTTCAACGTGACCAGGTAATATTAAAATGAAACAAAATACATCAGAGAACGACGCGCAAAATTCCAAGTACGAGTTCATCCAAGCAGGTGCCGACTGGTGTGGAAGCATTATATGAAGGAAACAAGTCATGTTACTTGTGTGGCTGGAAAGGAAACAAAGGAGCAGGAAGATGGACAATAGATAAAGGAAGTATGAACAAAGTTTTGTATTTGTTCAAATTTTCCTCTCTCACACCGATACATGTGGTTTACAGCACATGGTGTTGATATGTCAGAAGCCTTTATTGTCTAACATATATATATATATATATATATTGTTACGGTGCCGGTGCGTCGACCGCTAACCGACCGCTCTGACGGAGCCGCAAGTCGAGTCGGCCCAACCGATCGCCCGGAATATAGATCGCCGCCCGGATAAGTCCGAGTCGACGGGTCCTTGTACAAGAACCTAAATACGCCAATGGGCAGACCACGTGGTAGGGTCGATTGCCAATCTTCAATTTACCTAAATACCCACGTGATCCAACTACCGGGGTATTCCACCCTCGACGGAACTCGTACGGAACAAGCCACTGGGCGAGCCTGTCCTGTGCGCGATTCCGAGCGGCTTAATCGCCGAGAACCGTCGGTCCAAATGTCCCCCTTTTACGGCAAACCAAGGCTTTCTAACTACCAACACACGAAATGCTCATCAATGAAAGAATCGAAGCGACGAGCTGAAAACATTTAACAATTGGGGTATTTATTAATAATAATGGGGAACTAGAAGCACTAAGAGCAGAACTATACCGACTATACGAAATGCAATGCAAACATTTACAGCACACAAAGCACTTAACAATTTCCTACTTATTAGACGGGCCCAGGACACACGTACGCACACACACACACCCAAGAATGTGGCTGAGGCCTTTAATAAGGGCTCCACTCGGAGGACAGGTGAGCTGAAACCCAGGACCTATCTCGAACCTCTCCACCTCATGTGGTCTTCAAGTTGTTCGGACCCGGGCTCCAGCGAGAGGAGCTGGACCCAATCGCCGTGAGCCGCGATCCTTCCCGAGCTCCAGCGAATCCTCCCGCGCTTCTCAACACGTGCTGGTGAGACGAGCGCCGATCCTTCCCGTCGATGCGCCACTTCCCCGTGGAACCACCTCCAAGATGAGGCCAATGAGTCGCACCAAGCGGGAACCAAAACGGAGAACAAAGAGCTCCACGAACCAAGAAGAAGAACCACCACCAGCAGCTCGAGCCGAGCAACCGGCTCAACTCTCTTCCAAACAAAGCACTCTCCAAAAAGTCTCCACCCGAGCAAGCCGAGGCCGAAGCTCCCTGAGCCACCAACCCACTCGAACCAAGCAGGACCCGAAGGCCTGCTGAACAACCAAAGCAGAAAGCCTTCAACAAGCCTCCTCCCTAACCCAAGCCAAGCAGGACTCGACGGCCTGCTGAACAACCACTCAACCCGAACAAAGAAAGGATCTCCTCTTTATCCTTCTCCGCCCCTCCCCCGGCTGACTCATCCCCTCGTGCTCCATCCCCCGCTCAACCACGGGTGGGAGGGAGGTGTTTACGTCCCTGATTCAGACGGGAGGGCTCTTCTTCCTCTTCGCAGAAGAGGGGGAGGGACGTCTCCATTGTTTCGTGAGCGCTCCTAACTATTGAATTGAATAACAGCGCAACTAATCATTTCTAAACATTTAAACAATGGAAGGTGAGCTATCTAGGGAACAAGCACTTATCGACATAGCTGACTAAAGGAACCTGTATGTTGTGTGCAATCGAATTCCAAATTCGTAACTAATAAATATAAATATTTATATATATATATATTAGTACAGGCATTTTAGCAGAAATATTTGGTCAACCTCACACAAATTGCAACAAAAGCAAACTCAACAGATTTTGGTTCCTGAATACTATGTCCTCAGTGACAGAAAAAAAGTCCTAAGGAATCCTCCGGGGGGGGAAAGTCCTGAAATCATGGAAATCCAATATGGCCACCACCCGACTTCGGCGAAAATTGTAAAGATTTATATTTTAATATGTAAATATATGTTTTTCTGCATTCTAATTGTTTTCTGTTATGTCAGTATATTGATAAACAAGAATAATTATAAAAAAGTGAAATGTATTGAGGGTAAAATAAAAAATTATAGCTTTTTTGTCCAAAAATGTCAATATTTTTTCCCTAAAAATATTTTGACTTGAGAAAGTTTGTTCATATAAGAACATATGTATCCCCAGGCATACATACTATATATTTCCAGATACAGGGACATTAGTACTATCCTCTGGTGAAAGAATTAACACACAATATTAATTTTTATTGAATTTATTTCCATTTGCCTACCCTACCCCCTTAATTAGAAATATGTGCACTTTGTGCTATTCGGTCCAAACAAAGGATAAACCGCCTGGCTATAGCTAATACATTAATAGGATTAAGACAAATTCTGATTTTAAATACCATAGCTATGTTTATTGTTAATATAACATAGTCAGTTCAAACTTTAAAAAATTATACTAATTCTGGATTTTTATTTTCAGGCATGGAGGGACCTGAACGGTGTGCCATCTGAAACAGGATGGAGGAGCCCATCAGCTTCAACTCTAACAGAAAAGGTGTTCAGCCATCAACCAGGCCAGCAGCGCAAGGAAAGACAGCATTCACACTGTACCTGGGGAAAGGGTGCACAAAGACTGCCGGCGTATATACTGCAACCCATATCAATAGCAAGGATACCAGAAAGAAGAGTCAAAGGCCAGTACAAGCAGTGATAGGCATGTACTTGGTCATCTGAGGAGGGGTTTTCTTTCAACACCGATTGCCTTTTCTGTGGTAGACCAGCCAAGTTTGGGAGGAAGCGGAAGATGCAGGATGTGCTTCAAGTAAAGACAATTGAATTGAAGGACACGCTCCTGGCAATATGCCGTGAACGAGCCGATGTTTGGTCAGATGCTGTGAAGGCACGGATTCTGCATGTGCATGACTTGCATGCAGCAGATGCAGTTTACCACCAGACATGCAGTGTTAACTTTCGCACAAATAAACAGATACCAATAGCCAGATGACGGACACCGAAGATCCAAGAGGACAAAGCTTGGACGGCCTCGAGGCGATGATAAGCTAGCAGCATTCTTGCAAGTGGCAAGATATCTTGAGGAAAATGATGATGAGCAGATCACCATCAATTATCTCATTGACCTCATGACACAGAAACTGGCAGGCACTAACCACGAAGCATACAGCTACACCCACATGAAGGCGAGGCTGTGGAACACTTTGGTGACAGGATAATCCAAACTGCGATCAACAGCAAGCTGAACGTGGTCACCTTCAGGACAACAGCCAGGGCAGTGCTTCAGGAATATTACAACAACCAGCAGCAGGAAAAAGACACGACTGAAGAGAAAATCAAGCTTGTACAGGCCGCTGCCAAACTCATCAAAGAAGACATTAAACCATTGAAACATCCCATGAAGTTTACCCATGTTGTGATGACCTGCAATCGCAAGAGGCTGGCATTAAATACTTACCAGATACTCTGCTGGTACTGCTTGAAGGACTGTTTGTGGGAAAGAAAATGGTGTTAAAGTGGCTTCAATTGGGCAAGCCATAGTGCAGGCAACTAGACCCAGAGTCTTACTGGCACCACTGCAGGTTGGGTTGGGTGTGCAGCTATATCACCACTTCGCATCACGATTTCTCATTGACTCCCTTCATCATCACGGGTTCTGCTGTTCATATGAAGAGGTGCATCCGTTTGAACGAAATGCTGTTCAGTCACATGGAACAGACATCCCTAACCTGACAACAGAGTTTGTGCAGTATGCAGCTGACAATGTGGACCATAACATTCGCACACTGGATGGCCATGGCACATTCCATGTGCATGGGATGATTGCTGCCGTCACCCCTGGAACCAGATCAGGCCGGCCAATACCCAGGGCTAAGTGACGTCTCGTGATGTCACAATGGTCGGAGGGTGCAGATAGGTACCACAAGGAAGAAAGTCACGGGATGACAGCAGTGACGTACCAGAAACTTGTCAACTTAAAAGCCCAGAACTGCTCTGAAAATCTTGATGTTCTGTGGAAGACATCCATCTTGTTTGGGTCCCCCAGACCTGCATGGTCAGGAATGATGCAATTCATACACAAGGGTGACCACCCTGGCAAGGCGGCTATCATGTTTCTGCCCATGATAGACATGAACTCGAGTGACAGCACATGCATATACTCGACCCTGATGTTTGTCAATGAACATGCACGACGCCACGTGTCACTCCAGTAATCACTTTGATCAGCCCCTCTGGTGGAAAGCCCTCATGATCATCAACTCGGAGCCTATAGAAGTGATCTGAAAGGATTGTCCTACTCTTGGGCTTCCACGCAGAGATGAGTTTCCTCGGATGTATTGGACACCTGATGGTGTCATCCGGGCTCAAGAACTTATGGAGTTGATATATGCCCCCAATGCAGTGATTCATATGTTTAGTGGCAAGGCCATTGCCCGTGCAGTTCGCGCACACCAATTGTTGATGCAGCCCTCAATTGCCTTTGCTGTGACAAATTATTATTGTATATCAATATACTGACATAACTAGAAAAATTAGAATGCAGAAAAACATATTTACATATAAAATATCAATCTTTACAATTTTCACATTTTCGCCGAAGCCGGTGGCGGCCATATTGGATTTCCTGATTTCAGGACTTCCCCCCCCGGAGGATCCCTTCGACTTTTTTTCTGTCACTGAGGACATATCCAGGAATCAAAATCTGTTGAGTTTGCTTTTGTTGTAATTTGTGTGAGGTCATCTGACATTTTGCCTGGACTATATATATATACATATACTGTATATACATACACTATACATATATTATATTATATATATATGTGTGTATACTTCTTTCCCACATTCTCTCCATATATATATATCGATATATTGTTGCAGTTTAAGAAACCACAATTGTAAATATTGCACTTCACGACACACTGGAAGTCTTCAGTTGAGTTATTTCCGGAATAAATGTTTAGGAGAGTCCCTTACCTTTATATGGTCAGTGGATCCAAGCTGCATTGGAATGGGTAGATTAGGATTCATCCCTATTTCTTTTGCACATGAAGGTGTCGTCTAGCGTTGCAGCCATTTGATGCAGTCATGTGTTATCCCTTCCTTACATTCCCATTATTTCTCTGTCTCTCTCTGTGTCTCGAGAGCTCGCTGTGCTTCGTTCTTCTGCTTCTTCTGCTTCTTCTGCTTCTTCTCTTCTTCTGCTTCTTCTGCTGCTTCTGTCTCTTCTGCTTCTTCTGCTTCTTCTGCTTCTTCGCTTCTTCTTGTGAAGACAAAACCTTAATCTCTAGGACTCGGCTCTTGTATATACTAGATCCGGATCGCCTTAAATACTGAGCACATGTACACATCCTCACATAGACGGTGCCTTTTGAGAGCGATCATGAACTTTTAAATATATTCGGACATTTGCTTTAAAGTTTCGAAAAGTTCACGTTACTATTTAAAGATTATTCCATTTATCGTATTGTAATTTCGTAAATACATTATTTATTTCGTAAATACACGATATATCGTAAATACGTAAATACATTATGACGGGTTTCGCTATTGGCTTAATGAAGGCACGTGACGAAATATCGGAATTGTTGTTGTTTTGTTAAAAAAAATGATTTTTTTTTTTTTTTTAGCCGACAAAACCTTTAGGACGCTGCTCTTGGACACATTTGTCCTTATTTAATGCAGACTGTAGTTTGACACGATCTCTTCCTTCACGCACATAAGGCAATCAAGACATGAAATACACTTACATAACCTCAAACATCCCCGCTCGAAAGCAGATCCCTCATTCCGCAACCCTCAACCCTTAACCCCATTGTAAGCCTTCGTTATGGCGATCACGTGCCCGGGCATGTTCGCGTCACATTGACCTGAGAGGAATCGCTCCGTTCGTTTCCCCATAATCGTTCTTGCGCGCCTCAAACCAGCCGAATGCTCGCTCACCTTAAAAGGTGGCAAGGGAGGTTCGACTCTTATGACAGCCGGAAGCCCCGACTGAGAGGACTCGTTGCAGAAACTCGAATGGGCGGGGCTTGGGAGGAGGAATGTAAATACACACGCAGGCCCCGCCCAATGATGCACACATTCTCGAAGCTTCCAGGCCACCCTTACAAAAGAGCGAACTCCGGAGCGTTTGTTGTCTTTTTCGACATCGTTTGCGCTGACTCTTTCAACAAGCGCCGGACACTCTGTTCCTTGAGGCACGACGTCGCCGGGCACCGGACACTCTTTTCTCTGAGGCACAACATCGTTTGTTCTCTTCTTTTTCGACAGACGTTGGACATCCTTTCTTTCTTTGGGGTCAGACACGCACGCTCTATCCTCTCATTGAACCACAAAGTTACTTGCTCTGCGGAGGTCGCGCTGCTGGTTCTTGGCACTTTCACCCCTTTGGTTTTTACCTCACGAACTGTCATCACGAGCGAGAAGCCGAGGCTGCGAAGGGGCGGACGGAGCTGATTAATAGGACCAAAACCAAGCTGCACTACAGACACATGTGGTCGGATCTTACACGTAGGCTATCCCCTCACACGTCTTTTCTCCGCTTTTCTGCTGCACCTTTCTCAGTTTCCCTTTTCACATGAACTCACAAAACACACACACACACACACACACACGTCACTCTTCTCCATACACCCTAGACACCTCACAGTCTTTCTTTCCCCTTCTCTCCATCAGTGTTGAATCGCAAGGGCACCTCTACCCCACCCGGTAGGCTGAGGCCGCAATTCCTCACTCCCTCTATCCCCCCTTTTCCCTCGGTTGTTTATGCTTGAGCCCCTGTACTATGTTAGTGGTAGGTAAGGCGCTTGTTAAGTTTGCGCTGTGATTCTTTTCTCTTTCTCTGATCTCATTGCTGTACAGATTACTTTCAAGATCGCATTCAAGATCACCAGATGAGGTCAGTAGCACATTTTCCGAGGGTGCATTCCCCGGTCAGGGGGCCATGGGACCCCAGTTAAATGGTTGTTAGACGGATGGACACTGGGACTCGTGGTCGCCGATAGCGGTCGTAGTTGGCGCAACTCACGTGGGGTGAAGTTATTTCATTCCCGGTGGCCTTAGGTCTGGGTGAGTTCGAGAGAAACCAGGGATTTCCCCCTCATAGTACGCTCGAGCCCGAGAATGCAACTATATATATGTGCATTATAATAACTAGTACGTGCCCGTAAAAATAAAAAGTAAAATAAATATTCCAACGCGAGCAAGAAACAACACACAACAGGCGTTTCTTCGCTCTCGCGTGCCCGTACGTGCGGGGCGCGGAATTCGCATATCACAGTTACGATGATGTCGCAATTTAGGTTTTAATGGCCAATTATTCAATTAGCGCCAACGTATTTTACCTTTTCGCAATGTCGTCGCAAGGAAAAACAAAAAGAGAAGAGAAGAGAGAAAAAAATTTACTTCCTGGTTCGGAGCATACAGCACTCTGATGCTACCAAAATTTATGCACCGTCTAATATGAAAACTATCATAACTTGTGGCATTGTGTTTATCTATAAATGCGCATAAGAAATCGAGAAATTATTAGAATACACGAAGTCATCACTCTCCGGAAGTCCGTACGTTGTAACCCGTAATGGGAACGCGGCTGAGCTTCCTTCTCGGCCACGCCCACGCAACAACGTGTCTTGTCATTGGTTTGGTAATAAATGGCCATAACTTGGGAAGCACTTGTCCGATTAATATCAAACCTTGGAAAGGCACATCCTCAGGTCCCGCAATATATCTGGCAAGTTTCAATTAGATCGGACCAGTGGTGTCGAGAAACAGCAGTCACAGAACACACACACAGACACACACACACACAGAGATTGCTGGAATTAATTTTATTATTTATTATTTTTTATATATATTTTTTTATATATAATTTATTATATAATTTATTTTTTAATTTAATTATTTATTTAAATTATTTAAAAATATAAATAAAAAAAATAAAAATAATTTTTTATTTTAAGAAAATTTCGAAATTTTAAAATTTTTTTAAATTAATAATAATATAAAATTTATATTATAATTAAATTTTTATTATTTTTTTTTTATATTTATTTTTTAATTTAATAAAATTTTTTTTTTTTATTTTTTTTTTATTAAATTAATTTTTTTTTATTTCATTATTTTTAGAAAATTTATTTTTATTTTAAAATTTTTTTTTTAATTTAATATTTTAAATTAAATTCTTTTTTTTTTAATTTTAAAAATTTTTATTAATATCTTTTATATTTAATTATTTTATAATAATTATTTTAATTTAAATTATTTAATTTATATTTATAAATTTAAATTTTTTTTTTATAATTTTTTTTTTTTTTTTTTATATAATATTAATTTTTTATTATTTTTATTATTTTTTTTTTTAAAATATTCTTTATTTTAATTATTTACATTTTTATTTATTTAAAATAAAAAAAAAATTAATTTTATTATTTTTTAATTTTTTTTTAAATTTTAAAAATTATAAAATATTTATTTTATTATATTAAATTAAAATAATTTTTTAAAATATTATTTAATTTTTTTTTATTAACTTTTTATTTTATTTTTTTAATTTTAAAATTTTATTATAAATATTTATTTTTTTATTAAAAATTTTATTTTTTTAAATAATTTATTTTAATTTTGAATTAATTTTTAATAAAAATTTAATTTTATATTTTTTGAATCAATTTTAGAAATTATTTTTAAAATTTATTTTATTTTTAATTTTATTTATTTAATAAATTTTTTTATTTATATTAAATAAATAAAATTTTAAAAACATTTTTATATTTATTAAAATTATTTTATTTTAATACTAAATTTTTTTTTTTTTTATAAATATATTATTTTTTTTAAAAAAATTTTTTTTTTATTTAAATATTTAAATTAATTTATTTTTTAAATTTTTATATATTTCAAGTTATAATTAAAATTTTTTTTTTTTTTTTTATATAAAAAAATTTTTTATTTTATTATAATTTTTTATTAAATTTTTTAATTTTTCAAAAAATTTTATTTTTTAATATAATTATTTTTATTTTTATTAATTATATTAAAATTATTTTAATTTAAAATTTTTTATAAATATAATATTTAATTAAATTTTTTTTAATTTAATACATTTATTTTTTTTTAAAAATTTCAATATTATAATTATTATCAATTTTAAAAAAAAATTTTTTATTTTAATTTTTTTTTTTTAAATATTTTTTTTTTTAGAATTTTTTATATATTATTAAAAATTTTATTTTAATTTAAAATTTTTTATTAAAAATTTAAAATGATATATTTTTATTATAAATTTTTAATTTTTTTAAATATTAATTAAAATTTTTTTTTTCATTTTTTTTTTTTTTTTATTTTAAATAATTTTATTTTAATAAATATATAATTTTTAAATTATTTAATTATTTAATTCATTTTTTTTTTTTTTAAAAATATATCATTTTTTTATTTTTATAATAAATATTATTTTATTAAATTTTAATTTTAAATTTTATTATTTAGATATTTAATTTAAATATTTTTTCATTATTATTTTAAATTTTTAAATTAATTTTTTTTTTTAAATTTTAAAATTTATATAAACAATATTTCAAAATTATTTTTATATTTTTTTTAATTATATACAAATTTTTAAATTCATATTATAATTATATTATTTATAATTTTAAATTTATTTTTAATTATTAAAAAAATTTAAAATTATTTTAATTTTTTTTTTAAAAATTTTTCTTTTAATATTTATATATATAATATATAATATATTATATATATATATAATATTAATAACATTAGCAAATACCACCAGTTGCTTCACTGACACACTGACAGTATAACTAAGGGGGTGGACGAGAAAAAGAGGAGGGTGAAGAGGAGTGGGGGAGAGGGAAGGGAAATGAGAGGGAGGGGCAAGTGAGGAGGGGAGTGAGGAGGGATGGGGAGCGAGGAAGAGTGTGGGGGGGGGGATGAGGAGGATGGGGAAGAGAAGTGGCATGAGGTAAGAGAAGGGAAGGCAGAACATGTGGTGGAGCGGTTAATTACGATTCTACCGTCTCTTATAAAAGATTCTGCATAAAATAACAGTGAAGATGGAAACAAAATAATGTCTGAAATCCATTTTATACTGGTCATACTATAAACACTGCCCAGAGACAAACACCGCCCAGACACATCCGGAGACAAAATCCCGTCCAGACATAAACACCGCCTGGACATGTCCGGAAACAAACTCCCGTCCAGATATAAACACCGCCCGGACACGTCCAGAGACAAACACCACCCAGATACGTCTGGAGACAAAAATCGCCCGGAGATAAACACCGCCTGGACAAAAATACAATCTGGACACGTCCGTAGACAAACACCGTCCGGTCATAATCAACGCTCCCCACACAACTTGACTGAGCTTGAACAGTTTTGTACAGAGGAATGGGTAAATATCGCCAATTCAAGGTGTGCAAAGTTGGTGGAGACCTATCCCAACAGACTCACAGCTGTAATTGCTGTCACAGTTGCTTCCACCAGGTAATAACTCGGGGGGGGTGGGGGGAAGGGTGGAACCACTTATCCAGCCAAGATATTCTAGTTTTGCATTTTTATTCAATTTTCTGAAATTTGTAGAATTTGTTTTTAACTTGGAAGTTGTGGGTTACAATTTGTAAATAAATGTGTAAAAAGTCTGATTCAATGCAATTTAATTCCAGGCTATAAGGCAACAAAAGGTGAAAATTTTGAAAGGGGGTGTACACTTTCTATAGGCACTGGACGTGACATACTGAGATTAACACATTGTTACTTAACATAATGTGCACATAACTGCGCATATATGATTGTTAATTCTTTGTGATTGTAAGAGTAATTGAGTTAATTGCATTCTCTTCAAACTGTTATATCATTGTAACTTTTTTTAAGAGCAAATTTCTTTATAGAGAGAGAGAGAGAGGGGAATGTGGTGTCGAGCCTCTAATACATCTAATACATTGCATCACATGACTGTAATACATCTAATACATTGCATCACGTGACTGTTCAGTGGAAAATCACGTGATTTGACGTAACTGTCAGAAGAGGAACCCGTTGAGGCATTCATGGTTTGAGACGCAATAAAAGTTCCTGTTCATGTTGGATGGATTTACGGCGTTTCTCTTGATTTCTTCATACTTCAATACAACAGCTTCGTTGAACCTGCGTCGCTGATTTGGTCTGAGGGTCTCTATAAACCAAGCAACAAATTGTACTTTTTATTGTGGGGGCACCATTTGCAGTAAATGTGACGTCCCGTGTCACAGGAGACACCTGAAAATGAAAAGAAGTCCAAAACTTTGAGAAATGTTCTTTCACATGCAGCAAACCACGTCGTTGTATCCCATTTCATGATATATTTAAGGTTTGAATCTGTGTGGAGCATTACATCACCATGTAATAACGGGCTCCGTACATCACCATGTAATGCTCTACACAGAGCATCGATTCTGTTAAGAAGCAGTTTCTTGGCGGGGGTTACCATCCTAAAAGGGTCGCCACTGTAGCCCGTTATACTCAACTGAGTGTGTAGGAATTTGGATTTTATAGCCAAGGTTCTGGAGATAATAATATGAATTCCCTTACAAGGAATTCAACGCAGGAGGAAGGTCTGGTGTTGGCTTAACGGTTATGATGCTTGGCTTAAACTTTTAGGGTCTTGAGTTGAAGCCCCTGTTTTATTAACCGTTGAACTAACACCAGGTGGGTTGACTGCCTGTCATCCTTCTGAGGTTGGCAAAATGAGTACCAGCTTACTCGTAACGGGTCATTATATCAGCGGCACAGCTGTGCCCCCAGAAAATGATGCAGTCAAGCAGCCACAGCTGTATACGAATAAATAAAAAATAAATGCAGGAGGAGGCTATTCGGCCCATCAAAACCTGCTCTACAGTACAATTGCCAATCTATGATTGGCTGGCTGTGCTACATCCTTGATAAATGCTGAGCGTCAAGCAAGGAAACTGCATGTACCATTTTAAAGTCTTTGGTATAAAACAGACGAGGTTCAAACCACCAACCATCCAAACTCAGAGCAGACACTCCAATCATTATGCCACTAAAGTCTGGATAGCTTGGTTACTCTTCGCAAAGGACACTGTGAGGTCTTTAACGTCCACCAACTCATTCCGGCAGATGGCATGCCCACCTTAACGTCCATCCGAGGGTGGGCACACATATTGATGAATCACCCTTTCTGTGAAACATCAGGATGACAGTTTATAGCTGGGTTGGGAATCAAAGCCAGAGCCCAGATAGCCCAGAGGTGAGTGTAGTGTTAAATATGACTAGCATAACCCGCGCTCTGCGTGCACATTGGGGTGGGTGTGTTTGAGAAAGGAACTGATGCAGAGTATCAGTAGTAATTTATCTTAATGCAGTAAGTGGAATACGATTTCACTGTTTCAGAACCATTTTATTTACTTTTTTTTGTACCATGCACTCATATGGTCTTTGAGATAATGTAAGCCGAATACACGTTACTCGAGCGCAGAACAAAGTTGAAGATAGCGCGACACGAAACCACAAACTCGGAAATAATATATAAGATGTACATATAATTTACTATGTACTGTTATATTACTATATTACACTGTTCAATTGTGGCCTGTCATAATTTGTATTGCTGCATATGAAATAGTCCAGCTCTTGTCCATTCACTGTGCAATATTCTCAGACATCAATCATCCTGTCGTTGCGATTGATAATCGTCCATCTACGCAAATGCCCTTACACACTTTGCTGCAGCATGGGTCTGTCCCTGGTACTGTCTTGTGTGGACTTCACCGAACTCTTCCTAACCATTCAATAAAGCCTCATCCAGACAATCATTCATAATTGATAAACTGTGAATGTTAGTTATAACTATCAGGTATGAAGGATCGTGTGGATATGAATGCTCCATTTTTCTTTGAATTATGGTTGCAATTGCAATAGTTTGATCGAGTTTTATTCTTCGTCAGTCACATCCATCAATTTATAGTGAAGAGCCAATAGGAGAGGAGCAGATCATCTCCCAAATTTCGAAAGTTTTTCTTATAGCCACGCTTCAGGTGGAATTTAATATCTTACCTGTATCTGCTCATGCCTGGTGTTGGCTTAATGGTTAGGGTGGTGGGCTGGGATCCTGAGTTCAAATCTCACTTGTCTGTTGAATTAATACCAGATGGGGTTGACTCTGCCTGTCATCCTTCTGAGGTTGGTAAAATGAGTACCAGCTTGCTGGAATCCTGTGTCAGAGTGGTGACCTGTCTAGCATTGTACCCAATAGCCTGTGAGACTGCTTAGGCAGCACCAACGCTCTGCACAGAGTATGGTTCTGATGGATGTATCTGCTTGATCCAAGGTTTCAGTTTAACCTTCTCTTTCATCTTCTCAAACATTTTTGAGAGACGATCACATGTAGTTCAAGTGGCTTTTCGGCTGTTCCTCGCACAATTCCTGAAACATCTGGCTGTAAGTGCCTCGCACAGTTCATCTCTTTCTCACCATCTTTTTTCTTTCACGGAGATTGTTCTTTCTTCATCAAACGTTCCGCAATTAGAGCCAATAATGCAA
>CM068963.1:48176785-48192338 GCA_035128595.1 Eptatretus atami | reverse complement strand
AGATGCAAGAAAGAATACTGAAAGAACAAGGAATGAGACAGGAAGAGGAAATCAGCCAATTGAAGGAAACAATGAGATTGGAGAATGAAAAACAAGAGAGACGGTGGAGCAGAAATAAAAAAGAAAGACAAGAACAACTGAAAAAGAGAGCAAGGTTGAAGTACGCAGAGATAGTGAAAGAACAACGAACGAAACAGGAAAAGAGATCGGCCAATGAAGGAAACTATGAGATTGGAGAATGAAGAGCGTGAGGGACGGGAGGTTGAAAGAAATAAAAAAGAAGACAACGACATTTAAAAAAGAAAGCAAGGTTGAAGTATGCGGAGATAGTGAAGGAAGAACAAATGAAACAGGAAAAAGAGATGCGCCAAATGAAAGAAACGATGAGATTGGGAGAATGAAGAACGTGAGAGACGTGGCGGTAGAAAACAAAAACTATTGAATTTGAAATTAACCAACTCAAGGAGCAGTGCAAAATTGGAGTGCCACAGAGATGGAAAAACTCCGGAAAGATAACGAACAGCTAAGGCGGCTCAGAGAGGAAGAACGACTCAAATGGGAAGGAAAATGGAGCCAGGAAGAAACGGAAATAATGAACAAGGAAATTAAAATGTATAGAGACGCGCGGAGATAGAAAAGTAGCAGGGAGACTACACGTAAAGACGGGGTGAAAGCACGAGCAACACACACATGGAGGTAGTGGAGGACGATGAGGGGAGCTCGGGAATGTCTCGTGACCCGCGTGCAAGCAGCCGGATAGCCTCTTCAGGAATGGAGGAGACGCCAGCTCCCTTGAAGCGGATCTCGACCAGGTGGGTCTGTCGAGCTTTGCAGGTAGATGGGCGAGTGCTGTTGACGGGTGCACACAAACTTGGGGGTATGAAGGCCCCGGAAACCCTTGTGGTGAGCGCAAATCCCAGCGTGTCGTCCCGTTGTGATGTGTGTACGAGTGAGCCAAATGCGTGCTGGAAAGCACGCATAGCGGAGTGTTATGGGTGTGTAAGCGATTCCCCGTGGTGAGGGAAACCGTGTGTGTGAGTGATATGGTTGTGCCTGGTAGCGATGTCTCCGAGATGTGTGCCTCCAGCACGCCGTGTGTAATGGAAACACCGAGTGTGGAAGGAACAGAGTGCGAGGAAACGCGGTGTGGTTTCGAAGTATGTGAGAGAAACACCAGGGTGGAAGGAAACAGCGTATGTGAGAGAGACGCGTGTGTGAGAGCGCTGTATGTGAGGGAGATGGCGGGTGGCTTGCCGCAACATGCAACCGCATGTCCGAGTGTTCATGGCGAGGGTGTCTGAGCGTCGTGGCACGCAGGAGTGTGCGCGTTGAATGCGACGACGACAGTGCCTGACGGTGGACAAAGGCCAGGTAGCGGCCGTAGCTGCATTGGGACCGTGCCGGATTGGCACAGCAGCGAGCGCCGGGGTCCGTGCTGTGCGACGTACGAGGCCGCCACGTGCCGCCTGCGGGATGTGAAGCCGGTCCGTAAACGCCACGGTGGATTAGCCGAATCCCGCGGACGGGACAGAAGTTAGGCTGGATAATGGATTTGGACCGGATGGGTTTCTCCAGGCGGGCATGTGTGTGAAGCTCTGACGAGCAGAGCACATGTGTTCGCGGGGAACCCCTCGAAACGCGAGGCTTGTTTTTGATGCCCAGGGTGACATCGTGGCTGCACGTTGGAATCCGGCAGAAGGAACTCCCTGCCGGATGGTACCGTCCGAGGGAGGGATGAGATGCACGAACAGCTGCCATGACGTCATGGGGAAAGGAGCGCAGGTTGCGAGTTGCCGTGCTGATGCGCGACATATGAAAAAAAAAAGCAAGCCTCGCTTCGTGACAGGATTCCCTGGGCAAGGGGTGGAGACCCCCCTGTCCAGGGGGCACAGGAACTACTAGTTAGGGGATGGGTTGCGATAGTTAGACCGGCTTCATGGGGCAGGGACAAGGCCTCATGGAGCCCGTGGAATGGATTAGTTAGAGGGATTTTAGTTCAGATTTAGGAAATGGGAATTTTTTTTGGATTTTTGGAGACATGGACAGACATGGAAATGTATAGTGGGACGTAGCTTAGCTACGTAGAGTAAATGGAACGTGCATGAGTTTTAAGGATGACGAGGGACACGCAGTTAGTCAGGGGATTTAATTAGGAAGAATGGCAGTGTGAGTGTTGGTGTGAGTGGAAAAGAGTGAAAAGTGTACAATGAGTGAGTATGGACAGCGGGCCCAAGTGTGTGAGTGGAGCGAATGTGGTATGCATGGTGCGAATGACTGGTTGGGGGGAGGAGTGATTCCCACCCAAGTGACCCCCGGGTCAGATTAATGTTAGCTAGTGGGTTATTCAAATTTACTGACAGGAGGTTGTTTTGTTGGTGTCGAGAGAAGGCACGAAACCCGTTTGGAGGGTGCAAGAGTTCATGGACCGGCTGGGAGCGTGGGCTGTGAAAGGTGAGTTTTGTTTAGTGGGCACCCCAGGCACCGGACTAGTCGGCCAGAGTAGGCCAAGGGCCCAAGAGGGGCCGGATAGTGTATGGGCACGGGGGACCCGTCGGAAACAGGACCCGTAGCGCCAGAATGGCACGGGGGCAGTGTAGTGGGCACGGGCGACCCTCGGAAAGGGACCCGGGGCATCAACACGCCAGTGGGCATCGGAGGGGGGCAATGCCAGAGAGGGCAACCCCCGCGTTGTAGGGAACAGCTAGGCTCGGAGCAGCCTGTGGCGCTGGGGGTGCCATGGTTAGAGTTCGGCAGAGGGAGTTCCTGCCAGTTGAGCCACGCTGCCCAGCCAGGAAATTGTGCGAAGGCACGAATGAAAATTGAGGGCAAGGCCAAATTTATAATGGACACCAACACAGGCGACGGGAATCATGGTTTTTAGAACCGATAATTTTAAAGTGTGAGGGGTTTTTGGAAAGCCCCGGGTAGTTTCAGGTTAATGATTTTAGGGTAGATAGGAGACGTACCCCTTCGCACCACCATCCCTTCGCTCGTTGTAGGCCGCTGGACTCACCTTTGTAGATCGCTGAACTCTGAGGAGGCCATTCTGAGGCTTTGTTGGGCCTCGAGACAGGACGCTAGTCTCTCCCTATTCCCCTCCAGAGAGGGAACGTAGGGGTTGGGAGTAAGCTAGGTTGACAGGATAGTTAGCCGGACAATAACGATAAAGGGGGTTAGGAGACAATTATAAAAGGGAAATAAAAATAAAGAGGGCAAAATTTTGTTGTGTTTTGTGGCAAATTAAGGAGTGGGTATGGACAGAGACAGGCAAAGGCGATAGAGTGGGGGGAGACAGTAGGCTAGGTCCGAGCCGCCTTCAGAGCAGCCGGCACCACTGCACTCCCTCCAGACCTGATGGAACCACACGAGAGGCCGGCCAGCTTCACCTGCGGCCTGTTGTGCTGCAGCGGTCTGTTCTGCATGTGCTTGCCCTGCATGCCTAGTTTGCCTGCCTCTGCCATGACCCCATGCCTGCTAGCCCTTGTTTGCGTTTGCCCTGTGTCCATCCATCACCATGTGCGCCAGGACCATCCAGTTTTGCAAGGACTGCCCTGCAGGCAGCCCGTGCATCCGTCATGCTCATTTGTGTTTTGCGACCATCTCCATCCATTCCCCTGCATCAATGGACTTTGAAACAACTTTTACCTTCTCCCTTTCACAGATCACAAGTCCTGGGCCATGGTTAAGTAATGGATAAGTTGAGTGGAAATTGTAAATACGTGGAAACCCCACCTGCATGTTTGTTTTAGCGCCGGCAATTTTAGTTAAGTTGTCCGAATGAGTCTGAGAGTTTGTTTAGTTAGTTACGCAGCGCATTAGGTTATTTATTTTTGGACACATATAAAGAAATGTCGCACTCAGGGATCCGAAGGTAGAACGTACTAGGGGAAAACTTACACATGCTGGTCACACGAAAATTTGACGACTCGGGACGAGTCTGTAAAAAGGGAGGGGGTAGTGTTTCGAATTTGGGAATTCGATTGCACGCAACACACAGGTCCTTTAGTCAGCTATGTCGATAAGTGCTTGTTCCCTAGATAGCTCACCTTTCATTGTTTAAATGTTCAGAAATCGATTAGATGCGCGCTGCGGATCGAATTAATAGTTAGGGAACGAACAATGGAGACATCCCTCCCCCTCTTCTGCGAAGAGCAAGAACCACCCTGCCGTCCCGTGACTCATGATGTCAACAACTCCCTCCCACCCGTGGCTGAGCGGGTGATGGAGCACGAGGGCATGAGTCACGCCGGGATCGGGGAAGGGCGGGAGAAGGATAAGAGATCTTTTCTTTTGTTCGTGGCAGAGTTGGAAGGGCAGAGTTGGAGAGGCAGAGTTGGAGAAGGGAGTTGAGAGTAGCCGTTTAGCAGACCGTCGGGGTCCTGCTTGGCTTGCGTTAGGGTTGAGGCCTTCGGAAGCTTTTTGCTTCGGCTGGCTCAGTGAGCTTCGGCTGAGGCCTGGCTCGGAGGAGGCTTTTTGGAGCTCTTTGCTTTGACGGTTCCGTGAGCTTCGGCTTCTGCTTGGCTCGGGAGAGCTTTTTGCTTCAATCTGCCCTGTTTGGAAGGAAGTTAAGCCGGTCGCTTGGCTCGAGCTGCGAGTGGTGGCTTCTTCTTCTTGGTTCGTGGAGCTCTTTGTTCTCCATTTTGGTTCCCGGCTTGGTGCGACTCATCGACCTCTTCTTGGAGGTGTTCCTCGGGGAAGCGACGCATCGACGGGAAGGATCGGCGCCTCGTCTCACCAGCTCGTGTTGAGAAGCGCGGGAGGTGGTTCCTCGGGGAAGCGACGCATCGACGGGAAGGATCGGCACCTCGTCTCACCAGCTCGTGTTGAGAAGCGCGGGAGGTGGTTCCTCGGGAAGCGACGCATCGACGGGAAGGATCGGCACCTCGTCTCACCAGCACGTGTTGAGAAGCACGGGAGGTGGTTCCTCGGGGAAGCGACGCATCGACGGGAAGGATCGCGCCTCGTCTCACCAGCACGTGTTGAGAAGTGCGGGAGAATTCGCGGGAGCTCGGGAAGGATCACGGCTCACGGTGATTGGATCCAGTTCGCTCTCGCTGGAGCCCGGTCCGAACAACTTGAAGACCACACGAGGTGGAGAGGTTCGAGATAGGCTCTGGTTTCACGCTCACCTTTCCTCCGAGCTGGAGCTCGTTATTAAAGGCCTCTGCCACCATTTCTTGGGTGTGTGTGTGTGTGCGTACGTGTGTCCGTGGGCCGTCTAAAATAGGAACTGCTGTTAAGTGCAAGTGACTGTACATAATAAGTAGACGGTTGTCGTTCTTTTGTCGTGCTTTTTTGCTTGTATAATTGCATACGTGTTTTACCTTGTTTAATTGCATACGTGCTTTATTATAATAAATATCCTTGTGTGAATGTAAACCTGTTCGTTGCGTCCATTCCCTCATTGAACTGCCCCATCTTGCACTCGGAATATAGTTGGTTTTTAAAGAGCCGATAAATAGAATCGGGTCCGGCGAGGTCTGGCAATAATACCCGCTCGGTTATCCCAGAACGGATGGACCGCTTAAGCGGTTCGTGTCCAAGCATGCCTTCGCCGAGGTACGGTCCTCGGTAGGTTACCCGCGCGGGTACTTAGTATATCGATATTCGGCGATTGACCCATTTCGCGCGGGTAGAATACAGACTGGGCCGTGGGTGGATTAAAAACCACCCGTGACTGGTTTCTGGCGTTGTTGCAGAAAGTCACGACTGGATTGTCCGTTCGGTGGGCGAAGCGACCGCTATTGGTTAGACGCGGTCGTTCCACGCCGACGGGCGGGAATTCTACAACAAATATATAAATATATATATATATATATATATATATACAGGGTGTCCCAAAAGTCACCTAGGGATTTAGAAGTTAAATAACATTTGTTTTTTAATCATTTATGATTATTTTTATACCAAAAGAAAATTTACAAAATGGAGATAAATTTGCTTTATTTATGAAAAATGATGCAACTTAGATGTCCTCCATTTTCGGCTTCGCAGAGACGGGCTCTTTCGACAACATTTTCCATCACAGCGGACAATAACTCTGGCTGCAGCCCTCGAATTTCTGCACAGATGTTGTCCTTGAGCTGCTGAATTTTATGGGGCTTATTGATGGATACACGCTCCTTTAGGTAACCCCAAAGAAAATAATCGGGAGGCGTCAAATCAGGAGAACGTGATGGCAAAGAAATTTCTGAATTTCGCGAAATTATTCGGTGTCCATGCTCTTTGGGTGAGAATAATTGATCGATTAAATTTAAAATAAAATTCCACGATTTTGGTTCTTTGTTCAGTTATGAATTTTTCCATGGGTAATTTCCAAATGTAAATCTAAATTTTGAAAAGAAAAGAAGAACAAATTATTAAAAAACAGAAATGTTATTGGATTTCTAAATCCCGAGGTGACTTTTGGGACGCCCTGTATATATTCCTACTGGTATGTAACAGTTCAAAGAAAAGCTGAATTATAACAAAATTTTTTAGAATTTACCTACAAAAGGTGGAATACTGTGAAGCAAGAGAGCATACAAGTGGACACACTGTGCAGCATTTACACATTTTTGTCCCCCGCTCTGCCGACAAGGGAGCTCCATCTGACCGACCAACTGACCAACCAATCATCTGTCATTGTACTTTGTGTACGCGATATTCCAAAAACTGTTGAACATTTAGCTTTCATATTGCAGATATATATTCCTCATGACATTATCTCAACCTGATTAGATCACGGTGGTGATTGGCTGAATTATGTTGCCATGGGGACCATCTCAGTAACTTGACTTGTGAACGCAACATTTCAAAAAAACGTTCAAGATTTGGCTTTCATGTTGCACAGATCTATTCCTCATACCACCCGAAAGACGGGGGACCTAAAGTATCAGCTCCTTGTTTCTTTTTTACATGGTTTTGTCTCGTGCAGGATCTGCAACACAAATCATGCACACACATGCAGACAAATTCATGAGACAACACTGGACTTGAATTCACACAAATACAGGGACTTGGGAGAAGTGAGGGAAGTGACATAGTTTCCGGGCACACACTGGGTACCAGAGACGCCATCTTTATGACGTCTCTCTTCTCTCCAGAGTCTGGGTAATAGAGGGCTTTCAAAATGACGTATGAATACTAATGATGCCTTTCGCATATACGCTGTGTGTGCATTTTTAACGACTCGCTTTTGTTAGCACAGGCACTTTTAACCTGCTGTTTTTAGATCCTCGTGGAGGATCTCTACGTCTTACTCACGTTGTTCTTCATCTTCTTCTTGTGGACTTTTTTGTTTCACAGCCTACAGTTTTCATCGAAACTTCCTGAAACTTGGCATATATATGTAAAAATACCCTGCACAGACAGTAACCATCTCCGATTTAGAAAATTCCTCCTAGAAAAAAAGTTATGACGTCAAAATATCTCCGCTAATGGATATCGCCTAAAAAAAATCTCCGAAACTAGGCAGGCTTTTTGAATTCTGTTTGCGGGACTCGAACAGGGCATTAGCAGCGATGAATTACCGCACATATGATACATCACTATGACGTCATATCAATTTTTATGACGTCATTCCTATTTTTTGACATTTTTTGTTTCACAACCCAGAGTTTTCATCGGATCTTTGTGAAACTTGCCATGTATATGCAGAAAGCCCACGCGCAGGCAGTAACCAGATCCCATTTTGGAAATTCTTCCTAGAAAAAAGTTAACGTCATAATATCGCCGCTAATGGAAATCGCCTACACCATAATCTCCGAAACTCGGCAAGCTGTTTGAATTTTGTTTGCGGGAATCAAGCCGGGCATTAGCACAGATAATTTATCGAAAACCTGATACATCACAATGACGTCATATTCATTTTTATGACGTCATCATTAAGAGGACGAGGATCTTAGCTCATTTGAGCTTGTTAGGGAGTAATGTGTGTTAAAATGTCTTTTAAACATAATTTCCAGCATTCAAATGAAAGAGTGGCAATTTCAAAATTGTTAACAATAATTGTTGTGTTCTTGGATGCAAATCGTACTCACGGAAATAAGGGAAATACGAGAAATATCCGTGGATGAGAAGTGTTGAGTTCCTAACACTTCCTGTTGAAGCAGAAATGTAGTTTAATTTCTCTGGTTTCCCCTGGAACCAAACAATCTATATTTATAACAGTCCTCACAACTTCACCCCAACCAACAGCATGATTAATAGTATACTGTATATCATCATAAAAGTTGATTTTAAACTTACCGTGTGCATTCACACGCCACAGATATGAGCTTCACATTGGTGTTCAGAAGCACCCAAACCAGATAGCAGAGTCTCCTTTAGTGAAGTCTACCTGTGATACATCTGGGTCCCATGTAAATAATAGCTGGAACAAGCTTTGTGTATTTTCACGTCACCAACACAAACTTTTTTGAAGAGTTGGTCACCATTACTTTGTTGGTAATGACACATGACATTGTCTGCCCAATTGCAGATGTGGATTAAAATAAATAACGAAGCCTGCCATTATCACAGTAGGAAATCCCGCAAGGTTCAAAATCCATCAACTGGTTATGATAGTTGGAGGTTTGGGTAGCATGTGCACATCCACAGCTTGGGCTTTGCACGGGTCCACATAGTCGGGACTTTTTGCAGTAGGTGCAGCTGTAAGATCCCAGCCCTGAGAAAGTTTGGCAAGTCTTTAGTTGTGCAGAGGCACAACCCTTTCTCTCAAGTATTTTTCCAAGTGTTTTCAGCCTCTATTAGATGCTTTGTGAGCCATTTAGGAAATAATCCTTATAGGGTCTAGCACCCTGCCCTGCTCACCAAACTCTCTTCCTATGGTATCCAATAATATTTCCACTCATGACTCGCAGACTTCCTCTCCTGTCGCAGCCAACATGTGGCCCTTAATAGAGTTCTCTCATCCCCTCTTCCTGTCCAGGCTGGAGATCCTCAAGGCAGCGTTCTGAGCCCTGTTCTTTTTCTGGTTTTCATCAACGATCTCTCCGACTCTCTGGAAAATCCTCTTTATCTCTTTGCTGATGACTCCACCCTCTTCCGTACCATCTGTCATCCCTCAGACCGGCAAGCAGCAGCTTCTTCACTCTCTCCAGATCTGGATAAAATCACAAACTGGTCCAAAACGTGGAACATGTCTTTCAACCCTGGCAAATCTCACACTCACGATGTCTCTCTGAAAGGACCGTTTGGAACCCCCCCTCCCCCTCCCCCCTCCATCTACTTTCTAACAATCCTCTGGAAGAAATACTTTCATTCAAGCTTCTGGTCTCACTATCTGCCATAATTCTTCCTGGGAAAGCCACATCTCAACCTGGCCTCCAAAGCCAGTCACCGACTGGAAATCCTCCGTCGTGCAAAGTCCTTCCTCGGCCCACCTGAGCTCCTGACCACATGCAAAGCTTTTGCCCACAGCCTGATGGAGACTGCTCTCCTCACTGGGTTGGTGCTTCCACCTCTCATCTTTCTTTGCTTCACGCTGTGGAAACCAAGCATTTAAGCATCATTGGTATCTCCCACGGTGGGGATGAATCTTTGGGTGTCTCACTCTCTCATCGCAAGCAGGTCGGTGGTCTTTCTGTCTTCGAGCATCTCCTCTCTGGCCTCGCCCCCTTGCTCTGTGTGAAATATGCAATATGTCTCCCCCCCAACCCCCAATATTCTGCAGGGCGCTCAAGGTCTGCCAGAAACCCTCTTCTGGTAAAAACTACAAAAATCACGAATCACTGCTCACCTTCACTCTGTCATTCCTTGTTTTTCCCCACCTTTGGAACAAACTACCACACTCTCTTCAATCCCACTCTTCCCTCCAGGTCTGCAAAACAGCTGTTCACCACCATCTCTTATCTTCCCCCATCAAAAACCGTGATCTTTACCCCGTCAATCCACCCCAAACCCACCACCTTCAAATTCCCTGCTTTCCTTCCCGAACGTTCCCTGTCGTGTAAAGTCCGGTAAGTCCCTGTAATGTCCATCTTGTTTACCCCATGTTCCCCACCCCATCCCTCTCCCTTCCACAGATCGAATGTCTCTGTTCCACACTGTTTTGTCCTTCCCTCTCCCTCCTCTCTTGTCTCCTGCCCCCCTTGTTGTGCATTATGTGTGTTAGGTCTCATACGAGCCTCGACAATGTATACAAATTAAAAATCCTTTTCTCACAGACACAATGTACTTTAGGGTGCTCTGAACACCGCTGTTTGTAGGGATTTCTGCTCATGCGCGGTGAGCATTCTGGAGCGGATTGCATAATTCTGAAAGTCCTGTATTAGGGATAATTCCCCTCCCCCCTCCTGCCATCATGGATGTCAACCCATGGTGTTTATCCATGCTCCATCCTTTATATGCTGAGCATGAATCTAGGAAGTAGCATGTGCCATTTTTGGAATGTTTACTATGACTCGGCCATGACTCAGCCAGCATGGGAATCGAATCTCCAACATTTCAGACTCAAACTGGACATGCTAACCATGACACTTGAGTCTCAGAGATGAAGTTTTCCTCCTGATGACTCCATCTTTGCTTTACTTCTTTGGGTTCCTTCTTGATTTTCCATTTGATTGTATAAAACATGGTTTTTTCATCATGTCAGACAAGGTTGGCCATGTATGGCCTCCCACAATATGTCAAAGTACCATATGTTGTGTGTCACGTAAAAAAATAAAAAATTTAATCGGACACGTTTTATTTCATCACGAGATGTCCGTTCCTTTGGCCAACGGGTAAAGGTGCAGGAGGTGCAGTCATCTGTATTCGAGTTGATGGGTTAGTGAAATGTAGCAGGTAAAGTCTCCAATGCATGAGAATGTTGGCTGTGTTGCAAAGAACACAAGTTGCACCGAACCCGTATCTATGGGCATGCTCAATAACAACATGTTGGCATGTCTATGCCCACCTCAAAGTAGAGAAATGAGTGAGGCTAGTGAAAGTATACAAGAAGAAAGATTATGATGACAATCAACACATATGTCTGTTTCCAAAATGAAGGACTCAAAGGAGGAAGAGTGTGATGGGACAGTATCGCAGCGTTATTTTCATGCTAACTTGCTAATCTGTTCCATAGTTGTGTGACATCATATTTGTCATTGTTTCCTCTTTATTGCCCACCCGTTGGACTTGGTCCGAAACGGGGGCTTTTTGATTTGGTCTCGATTTTCGTGTGAGTGCGTGTGTGCGTCCGCAACCATACCTCTGACAGGTATGGACTGATTTTATTCGTACTTGGCACAAAGACAACACATGATGGTATACATAAGTATATCATTTTGTTTCGCGATGCGACCAAAGATGGCCGACTTGTGGCCATTTAGTTGTCAAAAACCCGATGTTGAACACGTCGTCAACCATTTCTCGGACAAACATTTACCGATGTTCAAACTTGGCACACAGCTAATGAATGATGGTTTATATAATATGCATGTCGTTGTTTTTCGAGATAAGATCCAAGATAGCTGACTGGCGGTCATTTTGTGACTTAAAAGTGTCCCTAACCATTTCTAGGATATGCATGGTCCGATTTTGTTCAAACTTGGCAAATGTCTACATGTCACAGATGGCATTAATGTTCTTATATATCACATGACCACTCAAGTCAGTTGTGCATAAACATAAATCTTGTAAATATTGGCTAGCCCTTTAACTCAGTACAGCAAAAATGACTCAAACCATGGGGGATATGACATTTCATGTCTTTTTACCTCAGCCACCTAGGGTAAAAAAGGTTGTTAGGTTTTCACCCCTCTCTGTCTGTTTGTTACTCGCAAAATCGAAGATTTTTCAAGTATATTAGTCAGTCGATTTTGTTATTCTGTCTGTCTGTCTGTCTGTCTGTCTGTCAATTGCCTACAGGTAACAATTCTAAATTTTCACCACATGGTAGAGTATAGGTCAATTCACCACATGGTAGAGTTTGTCATAAGGAAGAAACCTATTGTTTTTGAGGTCAAAGGGTCAAAAGGTCAACATAGGCCAAATGTCAACAACTTAGGTAAGACATCTAAAATCCTCAATTTTCATCCCATTGACTTGAAATTTGAAGAGGAGTTGCATATATGGTCACTGAATTCAACCACCAATTATTTTTGAGGTCAGATTTGTTTTATGGATTTTGCAAGTCTCGTGCTTTGCATGACATGATTCAATTTTGGTGAAGATCCGAATCCGGGTATTATTCACCATTGAGAGATAGGGCCAAAAACGATATATAGCATGATATTTCAAAAATGTATTGGGCCTATTGTTTCTCGTGGGCTCAGGCATGGACATGGTGGAGTAATGCGCTCTTCAGTTCCTCTAGTTGTCCTTGTTTTGAGTTATTATTCGACAGTTATCCAGATGTTGGTCAATTTTGTTTAAGGTCATCGCAATGATCCCCCCACCCGCACCCCTGCCACACACTCCCTAATCAAAGATAACACACACACACTCCCCAAGATAAAACATATTTGTTGATAACTTTTTTTTATAAAACATTAAATGCAATCGGCTTGTTGAGAGACTTAAATGTTGAACCTCATAATCGGCAATCTCTGTTCACAATCGGCTTCTGATGCCATTTTAGCAAAATAATTGCCCAAGAGGATGAGCCATTTCTGTGCTCAATCATCTCTACATATCTCAGGTTAGCCGTTGCAGCACACATTAGAGTAAATAGTGTGTAAATTGGATTTTATGTTTGAGGATCACCTTGCAACGGCGAGGAAGCCAATAGCAAAATACATTGGCTTTAATTCCCAGGTGGAATCACAATTCAGTCCAGCTTCTGGTTCGTCCATCTGCCACACAACACGCAAAACTCCTTAATGGAGTCTGTAATCTTCAGCCCTCCCATACTATTGTCAGATAGGTAACTCATGCTGGTTAGAGCATTGATGCATGATACAACTCACAGACCTTGCATAACTACACCCACCTTGCATCCAATTGAAATCCAATTGTCTAAAGCTTGTATTGTTATCTTTAACAAACATACTGTATATTTAGCACACCAAGTAAATTACAAATGGTTTTGAGAATTTATTATTAATAGTATGCATTGCCATATTCTAATTAATCTTTTTAAAATAATATGAGACACATTCCATTTTTACCCCGCACAGCACATGCAGCGAAAAGTGAGGTTAATTGCAATAGGTTTACTTCTGTCTGTCTGTCTGTCTCTCTCTCAACATTAGTTTATGATCAAGAAACAACTTCATTTAAATTGACTGATATATTTTAAACATGAATCGGAAAACGAACCTGTAGTTTCGCTATACTTTGGCTCTGAATTTGCCCGATTGCGTTTGTGCAGAGAGGAAGGGGATGATTTTTAAATGGTGAAGCCGCTTCAGTATTTGGGTATGTATGTCCTTCCTTCCATCCGTCCATCAAAAGTGAAGAAAAAGAACCTTTAAACCCACCGTGTTTAATTATAAAGGGTTGTAAAGTGTAATTCTAGAGGGTTCTAAAGGGTTCCAAGGGTTAATTCTAAAGGGTAGTTCCAAAGAGTGATTCTAAAGTGTTCTTAAGGGTAATTCGAGAAGATTCTTAAGGGTAATTTTAGAAGGTTCTAAAGGGTAATTCTAGAATTTTCTAAATTGATGTAAATGGTAATTTTAAAGGCATTCTAAAGGGTAATTCTAGAAGGTTCTAAAAGGGTAATTCTAAAGTGTGATTCATAGTGGTTTGAAAGGGTAATTTGAGAAGGTTTTAAAGGGTAATTCTAGAAGGTTCCAAAGGGTGATTTTAAAGGGTGATTCTAAAGGGTGATTCTAAAGGGTGATTCTTATAGGATTTTAATGGGTATTCCAAAGGGTATTTAAAGGTTCTAAAAGGTGATTTTACAGGTGATTTAAAAAGGGTGATTCTAATGGGTAATTCCAAAGGGTAATTTTAGAAGGTTCTAAAGGGTGATTCTAAAGGGTGATTCTAATGGGTAATTCCAAAGGGTAATTTAGAAGGTTCTAAAGGGTTGATTCTAAAGGGTGATTCTAATGGGTAATTCCAAAGGGTAATTTTAGAAGGTTCTAAAGGGTGATTTTAAAGGGTGATTTTAATGGGTGATTCTAAAGGGTAATTCTAAAGTGTACTTTTAAAGGGTGATTCTAAAGGTGATTCTGAAGGTGATTCTAAAGGGTAATTCTAAAGTGTAATTTTAAAGGGTAATGATGTGTAATGGGTAATTCTAAGGGTAATTATAAAGTGATTCCAAAAGGTGATTCCAAAGTGTAATTTTAAAGGGTAATTGTAATGGTAATTCTTAAGGTAATTATAAAGGTGATTCCAAAGGTGATTCTAAAGTGTATTTTAAAGGGTTGATTCTAAGGTAATTCTAAAGGGTGATTTTAAAGGGTGATTCTGAAGGGTAATTCTAAAGGGTAATTCTAAAGGGTGATTCTAAATGGTAATTCTTACAAGTTCTAATGGTTTTCAGTCATTTTTGGCTTTGCCTATTTCATATTTAAAATGCCCAACTAAACCACTTCCTTCAGACACGGGTGTGATTTTTTACTCTGTGTGCTTGCCTGGCATTCAAACAAAATTGAAAATCGTTATAAACAGGATCATTATGGTTTTTAAGGACATTTTAAAGGACACAAACAACAAGCATGAGTAAGTAATTGCTGTGGAATGGACATGTCTATCAGGTAAAGTGTTTATCACTTATTATATTATCATATAAAGTGGTGTATGATTAGAGTTATTAATATGTGGTAATACTTTAAATCAAAGTAATAATTAAATAAGTCTGAATAAGGATATTGCATTGCTGTGTTGACTGACTGTCTGGACACAACTTTGAGATTGTGGGTCCATTGATCTTGAGTAATATACTGATGTGGACCGGCGACCGTGGTTGTGGATCCACCATTTGGAGAGGTTCTGCGCTGAAAGGATCGAAACCTCGATGAAAAACGGTGTCCACATGATGATCCGGGCAGTTGGGAAATCAGTCAATTGCTTATAAGTGAAGGTTACAACTTCAAATACAATAGCTTTTGTAAGTACTTACCAGTACCTAATATTGTTGTGGGGCCGGGTATCGGTGGCGAGCACGACCGCTAGAGGGAGCAGTAGAGTCGGCTCCACTGAACACACCGGAATTTAGGTGGTGACCCACGGATAAGTCCGGAAGGCACGGGTCCCTTACAGGACCATGAATCGCCAATAATTCGACTGCGTGGAGTAGGATCAATTGCCAAACTTCAATATACCTAATTACCCACGCGGCAAAGCTAGTGGGGAATTCACACCCTCGACAGACGAGCCATTACCGTGCCCGAACCGTGTGTAACCTGAGCGGAGGTTACCGCCTGTCAGTCCAAATGAACAATTTACTGCTCGCTATTCTCAACACACACCTGCTAAGCCAATGAAAGAAACACAGAAACGAGCTGGAACATTTAACAGATATTTATTTACAATAGGCATCGAGACACAGAGCAGAGTTATCCGAATAAGCAATGCAAATAATGTCCAACAAAAAGCACTTAACAATTCTGCTTACCAGACGGGCCCACACACAGACACACACACCCCCAAAAGAAATGGTGGCCACGGCCTTTATTGATACCCCCAGCTCGGAGGG
>CM068963.1:48135195-48149167 GCA_035128595.1 Eptatretus atami | reverse complement strand
TATACTCGATGGAAATGAATGTTATAAGAAAATTAAGTTATTCCCCAAAGTAGAACATGGACAAATATTCTTTGGTTTGCTCTTTGAGTGGAATGAAAATATGAAAGGGAAGAAGTGCTTTGATTAGTAAGTCTCAATTTTACATTAGCTTGTATGGGAGGGGGAGGAAATCAGTCTCAATTGTACATTTGCTTGTATGGGAGGGGGAGAAATCAGTCTCAATTTTACATTTGCTTGTATGGGAGGGGGAGAAAATCACTCAATTTTAAATTTGCTTGTATGGGAGGGGGAGGAAATCAGTCTCCTATTTTGGGCTTTTGGGGCTTGAGTCATAAAGTTTTTCCCTTTCCCCCATTCATTTGAATGGCTGCCTCAGAAACCCCATTTATCCGCTGCTGTTATGAACACAACACAAAAAAAAATAAACCAATGTCACCCGCAGGGTGACCCGTATCTTGCCAAAAGGTGACTACTGTTGACTTACTTAAGTCACACACGAAGCTGCTATCTCACACACGACACAGAACGCTAACAAAACATGAAATACCTCGTTGCCTAATACACCAGTACACCAAAGAGCATAAAATAAGTTGACATATCTAACAACTCACGCGAAGTGGTTCCATTTGAGGTACAGAAATTCGAACTTCGGGGTAAAAAGCGAAAAAAAACACACCCTAAAAGGCTCACCCCAATGAAGGTAAGGCCAATCGCTAACACCCAATAATCGCTAAGCGCCAGATCCATAATAACTTAATTAGAAGTTGAAAGATCTGATAACAATACTTCAACGACATCAGGTTCTCGACTCGATTGTGACAAGTGACATTGACTTGACTTGAATTCCAAAATTTATCGCGCTGAAAGGGCCCTAAAGGCCTGACATCAATAGAAAATTTCCAATGAAAACTTGGTCTGCAGAAATTTATAGTGACTGTACAAACAAAAAAAACCAACAAACATACAAGCTGACTAACGTATCTTGCAAAAACTTCGTTTTGGCAAGATAAAAAGTACAGTTCCATAGACCCTGACACAAGGCTCGATAACAAAATACGCAAAACGCTTTAGGACTGCAAATTTAGCTTAAGGAGGGCCTGGAAGGAGAGCTCGCCACCCAGTTGGCCTCGTCCTTGTGCGCCGATCCCTGAACCGGAAGTCCGGAAGTGACGTCTCCGTCCTAGCGGAATTTTTTTTTCTACTACCTTTTAAATATTTCTTTTATTTCAATTGAAATAAATACTTGAATACTGTAGAACACAAATTGCCTTTTTGGCACTTTAAAAAACTTTCCGTTTAGCAGTACTTCGAAAAATATTCATGTCCCAAAGGCAGAATAACTGAAAACCAGCATTCACTGTCTCATGCCTTGAGGGCAGTGTAACTTTGTGAGATTATGCAAAGTATCAGACAAATATGGTAGCATATAGTGCTGTTTGTTTCTTGCAACTTTTTCTCAAAGATTGTTCCAAAAGCGTCATTTTCTCTGAAAGGAGTTGGCAGAATGTTTGTAATTGCATAAATGCATGGATAAAACTCGATCGCAACGAAAAACGCATCTCAGCGGAAGATCGTCAGCTCTGGGCTGTTGTGTTTGACAAATCAACTTCGTATGGTTACCATCACACCTGTTATGCCAGTTTAATGAACAAAACGAACATTGATTGTGCTGAGAAATGCAAAGCAAGGGTTTAAAAGACTTCCCATGTCCTTTTTCTCAAGACTGTGTGGAGGAAGGTGTTCTATGAACTCCAGTTATTGTCTGTGCATTGGTCTCCCATCTTGTACTAAAGTTTCAATTTTAGGAGTAAAGAAAAGTGTGCTTATTACGTATAAGCACCGAATGTGCTCCTCCACCGAATGTGGATGGAGGTTATGTTTTCACCCCTGTCTGTTTGTTACTTACGAAATCTAAAGATTTCCGTAAGATATGCATGACTTCCGCGCCTTCTGTTTGGTTTTGTTTGTTTGTGTGTGTGTGTGTTTTGTTTGTAGGCACGATAACTGAGAACGGCAAGAAGCTACCCAATGTCAAATACACCACGTGATTCAGAGGGTGATGCGCTAGCGCTGATTAGATTTTGGTCAAAATCAGTCAAAGGTCAAGGTCACAGTGAGGTCAAACATAATTCGTGTAAATTCATGTGGAGAAATGAGTATTTTTGCTCTGTGATGTTACGAGTTCGTTTAACTTCGATTTTAATTTTGCTTCGGTTTTTGCGATCGCTTAGGACGCTTAACAACTCGGCTTTCGAAATTCTGGTAAAAATCGGATGTTTTAGAGACGTTTAAGATTGTATAAAAAATATTTCACTCGCCGCTCACGGCTCGTCACGTGGTGCAGTGCGCTCGAGCAGACGCGCGTTGAGTCACGTAAAGGTTTTGCGTGTGCGCCTGACGGTGGTTTAAAAGTCATTTTTTATCCCAATAAAGGTTATCGTCGCATGCCTGACTCGCTAAGCCGTCGCGATTATGTAAAGATTGTTGGTGGATGGCCGAATATTACGGTTTTGTGACTTTGATAAAATAATATTAAATATGTGGGAGAAATGGAGATTTTTGCTTCAGTCGACGTTACGAGTTCGTTTTAACTCGGATCGCAATTCTTTTTCACTTTTGGTAACTGTTAAGTATGCTTAACACTCGGTTGTCGAAATTCTGGTAAAAATCGGATTTTTATGAGATTTATTTCAGGTGTCGTGTCTGAGGCTTAACTGAAGATTATGCTAATGAGGGGGATTGTAACACACGGCATACGCGCTCGTTTTAAAGTCAATTTCATCCTGTTTCACTTTTGGTAATGGCTAAATATGCTTAATACTCGGTTGTCGAAATTCTGGTAAAATCGGATGTTTTATGAGATTTATGTCGGGTGTCGTATCTGAGGCTTAACTGAAGATTATGCTAATGAGGGGGATTGTAACACACGGCATTACGCGCTCGTTTTAAAGTCAATTTCAATCCTGTCTTCAATTTTGGTAACGGTTAAGTATGCTTAACACTCGGTTGTCGAAATTCTGGTAAAAATCGGATGTTTTATGAGAGGTTTGGTACAGAATAATCGTAGAAAACTTCTGGTTTGCGTCGCTACCTTCTCTTGAGACAGCTTTTATTAGACAAGGTCAGCAGGTCAAGTTGACGATTTCGTAAGTACCAGTCTATGACTGCTTGTTTGTTACTTGGCAAAAAAATTTTTTTGACAAATGTTGATCGCTTCAGTTTGTTTGTTTGTTTGTTTATCTGTCCGCTCACCTTTCATCGCCTACAGGTCACAATTTTAAACCAATCTTCACAAAACTTCACCAAATGGTCGAGTTGATGACCTGACAGAATCCAATTAATTTTTAAGGTCAAAAGGCCATTATAGGCCAAAGGTCAACAACTTTTTTAGATTTCTAAAATCCTCCATTTTCACTCCATTGACTTGAAATTTTAAGACCATTTAAATATCAGGTCACTGAATTCAACCACCTATTATTTTTGAGGTGAATATAGGCCAAACAGTCAACATGGCCCAAATTTCTAAAATTGTCAATTTCCATCCGATTGACTTGAAATTTGAAGAGGATTTGCATATTAGGTCACTGAATTCAACCACCAACTATTTTTGAGGTCAACATAGGCCAGGATTTGTAAAATTGTCAATTTTCATCCGATTGACTTGAAATTTGAACAGAATTTGCACATCAGGTCAATTAATTCACCAACCAATTATTTTTAAGGTCAAAAGGTCAACATAGGCCTACTTTCTAAAATTGAGAGATAGGGCCAAAAACTATTGTCATGTCCAGGGGGTTATCCCCAACCTGGGCGGATCGCCGAGCTGTTCTCCTATGGAGACTTACAGCCGAGATTCTTGGGAGATTATGACGTGCAGGACAGGAGGGCGGCGAGGACAGAGCAAATAGAAGCACAGCACAATGGTTTATACTCGAACCCATGACAAATAGACAACGCAAGCAACTTAAATAAATACAGAGTTTAATGAAAATAAATCATATTTACAATGGTAATAATTCAAAGGGTAATAATAAAAACGGAATGTGAGGGAAACTAAATCTAATTTTGAGGCACCTCCACACAGACTTTAATACGGACAAGGGGCAAAATAATAAAATTTTAAAATCCCTCCTTTATCCCGGCACTTAGCTGTGTGCGCAGAGATGTGTTTCTGGAGCTTGATATTCGACAAACCGCTTCGTCACTGCACAGGAAAATGCGCCCAAAATGGTGCCCAGCCACTCTCTGGGTGGGAAACGTACAGGAGGCAATTTGGGCGGTGATACTCAACACCAGGGCTCATAAACTGCCGTGCAACTTCTTTTGTTGATTGCACTTGTCGATGCCGCTGCTCTGCAAAATGGCACAGTCTCTTTCCCTGATGGCACAAATGAGGCTTTGAGGCTGGTCTCAAATGATCCAGCCAACAGTCAATGGCCAGCGTCGCCTTACTTCATCACGTGAGCCAATTCGCCTCAGCATGGACACAAGAATCGTGCAGTCTTCTTCACCATGTCGAGGGGAAGCCAGCCGTAATGTCCTTCTCTTTCAACCACCGATCCTCCTCTCTCGCTTCTTTCCCACCCCAAACCTTTTGTCCCGACTGCCTTCTTGTCGCATACCACGAGACTCTCCTTGTAACCTCACTAACTCTCCTCCACTCTGAGGTCACGCCCATCAATCATCCAATCCAGGGGTGTGGTTTTCTAGTTTTCATCCCTGGGGCGGGGATTCTTGACTGTTTGGATGTGCAGCTCGGTTGTTGTTGTTTTAAGGATGTGATCCCTTTATATCGCTGGTCTTAAAATGCAAAAACATAGGAAAAGGTCACAGGGTGCAATCACATTCCTGGAGAAATTATCCTTAAACCCTACCTAATTTAGTACAGCACCACCCTCTGTGTGGTGACACAAAACACTTAAGCTCACAGATTCCCCACTTAATTTACACCGAGATGTCTCCTACACATCCATGGACCAAGCTATTCTATACAATCCTACCTTTCCTATGAAACTCCTCCATCTACCCCACAAATATAACACTATATATATATATATATATATATATATATATATATATATATATATATGTTGTTGCAGTTCTGGAAACCACATCCCTCCAAGGCAATGGCATCCATCATACAGTGGTTCCCAGACAGTTATTTCATTAATATACGTACAGTTAGACCTTTCCCTCATGTCTAATGGGTCAAACAGGACAAGTGAGTTGTATGGATCTCATAGTTAGGTCTGATTATATCTCTATCTTCATTCCAACTCTTTTCCTCTTATTCCTGAAATAAATCAAAACATGCACTGCACTCAGACGGCTGCCTGTAAAAACTGCAGCCACACCCTCAACGTATGGATCCTCGCAAAGGCCAACACAAGCATCAACCACACGATGGGACAGGTGCAGGAATGCTGTGCCTGGGGGAATAGAAGAACAAAACACTAAATGCCAACTCTGTACAGGACGCACGAGGCGCGTTCTTTTCAACCCATTTCTGCATCTAATAATTATATCTATCCTCTTTTCAATCCAAATCTCAATCTAATACTTATATCGAAACTCTTTTCAACCCAAATCTACATCTAATAATTATATCCAATCCTCTCCTTCAATTCCTGACACAGATCAGGGCCGGCACCACGCACACCACCACTTGTGATAAATAACCACGAGCACGATGGCAGACACGGGCGCAGCTCCATAATAAATAACCACATGCACAATAGCGGACCCGCGCGCACTGTACGGGGCATGCATAGCGCATCTCTTCATTCGGGTCTGCGCATGGGTTTACAATAACATCTTACCGTCGGTCTTCGCTCACCACAACAGTCACAAATGTCTCCCACGGACGGCAGACATCCTCCTGCACCTCTGCCTCGATACAGCTGTAACCAAGCAGAGGCATGCTGTGCGGCCCGGATAGCTGGGGCTGCGTGGCGTACGGACAAAGCAAGCACATTGACCAGCGCTAACCGTAGGTCGCCGGGAGTGCCCGGGCGGGCATGCGGGACCGACGTGAGCCTCGGCCGGTCGCCAGGGCACGGCCCGGGAGTTCGGTGCAGGGCGATTTGTGTCACAGTGTTCGGAGCGAGACAATCCTGCGGCTATGCTATCTCTCGCCGGATGTACCACTGGGACTGCTTCCGGCCATGGGAGTCAGGCAGTGCATGGCCGGGGCCCAATCAGAGCACCCGATTTGGATGACAACTCATCGCTTCGGGTCGTCGCCCCGCCCTGCACCACAGGGTCCATAAAGGACGGATTGCGAAGCTGTCCAGGAGAGTCGTGAGGGTCATCGTCAGGAGGGTCATGAGGGTTGTCGTCAGAAGAGTCGTCAGAGAGTCGTCGTCGTCGTTGTTGTCGTGTCGTGGTCATCCTCATCTTCCTTGCTGGCTTTGGATCGGTCTCTGCGTGCCCCGTCTTCATCGTCTTCTCCTCCACCCACTGCTGGCTCCACCCAAAGGCCCTCCCTCACACCTGACAGTCGCATCCCTTCTCTAGATAGCCAAGCAGGACATAACACACAAACTATCAAGGAGAGATCGTTCAGCGGAGCATCCCCCCAAAACGTACTGGGTCGTCAATTGTGCAAGGTATTACAAGACCGTTAGCCTCATCTCCAGGACCGGATTTACTTGCTTGTGGGCCCTAGGCCAAACCTTATCAAGTGCCCCCCCCCCCCCAAAAAAAAAATATATATATATGGGAGAGTGTAGCTCGACAGCATCGATTGGTGGTCTGTAGGATGATTTTGGAGGTGAGGTTGAGGAAGAGAGTGAGGGCTGAACCAAGGACCAGATGGTGGAAGCTGAAGGAGGAAGACTGTTGCGTGGAATTTAGGGAGGAGGCGAGACAGGTGTTGATGGTGGTAAAGATGGGTGGGATGATTGGGCAACTACAGCAGAAGTGGTGAGGGAGATAGCTCGGAAGGTACTTGGTGTGACATCTGGACAGAGGAAGGAAGATAAGGAGACTTGGTCGTGGAACGAGGAAGTACAGGAAAGTATAAGGAAGAAGGGGTTGGTGAAAAAGAAGTGGGATAGTCAGAGAGATGAAGAAAGTAGGCAGGAGTACAAGGAGTGGCGGCGAAAGGCAAAGGGGAGGTGGCAAAGGCTAAGAAAAAGGCATATGGCGAGCTGTATGAGAAGTTGGATACAAAAGAAGGGGAAAAGGATTTATATACCGATTGGCAAGACAGAGGGACCGAGCTGGGAAGGATGTGCTGCAGGTTAGGGTGATAAAGGACGCAAATGGGAATGTGCTGACGGGCGAGGAGAGTGTGTTGAGAAGGTGGATGGAGTACTTTGAGGAGCTGATGAATGAAGAAAATGAGAGAGAGAGAAGGTTGGAAGAGGTGGAGATAGTGAATCAGGAAGTGGGGTGGATCAGTAAGGATGAAGTGAGGACTGCTATGAAGAGGATGAAAAGTGGAAAGGCGGTTGGCCCAGATGACATACAGTGGAGGCATGAATTGCTTCGGAGAGGATGGCAGTGGGGTTGTTAACCAGATTGTTTAATAAAATCTTGGAAAGTGAGGATGCCGGAGGAGTGGAGATTAAGTGTACTGGTTCCGATTTTCAAGAACAAGGGTGATGTGCAGAGCTGTGGAAATTACAGAGGGATGAAGTTGTTAAGCCACACCATGAAATTGTGGGAAAGAGTCGTGGAAGGTAGGTTGAGAGGAGAGTGACGATTTGTGAGCAGCAATATGGGTTTATGCCAGGAAAGAGCACCACTAATGCGATGTTTGCTTTGAGAATGTTGATGAAGAAGTATAGGGAAGGCCAGAAGGAGTTACATTGTGTGTTTGTGGATTTAGAGAAAGCTTATGATAGGGTGCCAAGAGAGAAGTTGTGTATTGTATGAGGAAGTCGGAGTGGCAGAGAAGTATGTGAGGGTGGTGCAGGATATGTATGAGGACAGTGTGACAGTGGTGAGGTGTGCGGTAGGAATGACGGACCAGTTTAAGGTAAAAGTGGGATTGCACCAAGGATCGACTCTGAGCCCTTCCTGTTTGCAATGGTGATGGACAGGTTTGACGGACGAGATCAGACTGGAGTCTCCATGGACTATGATGTTCGGCGATGACATCATGATCTGTAGAGAGAGTAGGGAGCAGGCTGAGACGAGCCTCGAGAGGTGGAGGTACGCACTGGAGAGAAGGGAATGATATCAGTCGGAGTAAGACGGAGTACATGTGCGTAAATGAGAGGGAGGGTGGTGGTATGGTGCGGTTGCAAGGAGTTGAGGTGGGAAGGTGGATGGGTTTAAATACTTGGGATCAACTGTCCAAAGTAACGGAGAGTGTGGGAGAGAAGTGAAAAAGAGAGTGCAGGCAGGATGGAGTGGGTGGAGAAGAGTTGCAGGAGTGATTTGTGACAGAAGGGTAGCTGCAAGAGTGAAGGGGAAAGTAATAAAGACGGTAGTGAGAGCCCAGTTATGTTGTATGTTTGGAGGCGGTGGCGCTAACAAAAGACAGGAAGCAGAGCTGGAGGTGGCAGAGTTAAAGATGCTGCGATTCTCGTTGGAGTGACGAGGATGGACAGGATAAGGAATGAGTATATTAGAGGGACAGCGCAGGTAGGACGGTTGGAGACAAAGTGAGAGAGGCGAGATTGAGATGGTTTGGACATGTGCACAGGAGGGAAGCGGAGTATATCGGAGAAGGATGCTGAGGATGGAGCTGCCAGGCAGGAGGAGAAGAGGAAGGCCAAAGAAGAGGTTTATGGATGAGGTGAGGGCGGACATGCGGGTGGTTGAGTGTCAATGGAAGATTGTGGAGGATAGAGCGAAATGGAAACGGTTGATCCGCTGTGGCGACCACCGTAACGGGAGCAGCCGAAGAAGAAGAAGATATATATATGTATATATATATAATACATATATATATAATATCATTATATTGTAATGTAAAAAAAAGAATTACAACATAATGTAACATCAATAATTTTTAATCAATTATCCATATCAAGTACATCAAAGTATATCAAAGTAAATCAAGTTCCATATCATGTACATCTTACACATAGGAATAACGGAAAAATACAATGAAACTGAAGCATAATAAATTACAATGAAATACAATGCATCCAATGAAATACAATGCATAATAAAAAGCATGCAATGAAACACAATGCATACAATGCAGAACAAAAAGCATACAATGAAACCGATCAGAGAACCCACAAGTCCCCGGTGGGCCCCCAGTTACTGGTGGGCCCAAGGCCAACGGCCTATTGGAAAATCTGGACCTGCTCATCTCCTCTTCTTTTTCAGGTTGTGTGTGTGTGTGTGTGTGTGTGTGTGTGTGTGTGTGTGTGTGTGTGTGTGTGTCATGGCGTCTGTCCTCGCTTCAGTTAAGATTGCAAAAGATATATTGGGATAAATCTGCTCTGTGTCTGCTTTTGTAAGTTGCTTGTTGTTTTTGTCACACCACACTTTTCTTTATATCTCTACTTACACATAACAATAAACTCTATTAATTGTTGGTTCTGCCACATATTTTTCCTCACCTGCCTTTAATAAATCCATTTGTAGAAATGTTCCCAGCTCGTTTTTGTCTTTTCTTTCATTGGTACAGCATGGTCCGTATCCTAGCCTAGCTGGGACTTTATTCCCAATGATTAATTCCTTCTAGCCAGTACGTCCTTGGCAGTGCCGATCAGCTGCATCAAATCCGGTAAGGTGATCCGGTTCGGACAAGGCGTACCGAGGGCGTGTCCCCCGATAATTAGGTGACATGATTATTTTTAGGTCACCGATATTAGACGGAGGACCCTAAGTCATGTGGCTGAGTTATTGGCATTAACGGTTGGTCAGCGACCCGCCGCGTCACGGAGTTATCCATGTGCAACACCCAGCGATTCCGGGGAGTCTGGTGGGAACCCGAGATAGCTTCCCTCCCTCGTGGTCTTCTCACCCAGACCCCCAGCCGCAAATATATATATATATATATATATATATATATATATATATATATATATATATATATATATATATATATATATATATATATATATATATATATATATATATAGATATATATATAGATATATATAGATATATCATGATATCTCAAAAAGTTGTGGATGAGTTGTGACAAAATTAGGTGGATTTGAATTGGTTTGGTGACAAGAACAAGCCAATTCGATTTTGGTTCAGATCCAGCCTATCTATGGGATATAAAACGTAAACTATTCAGCCTGGCAAAGTTAAGCACTCTTCTGAGTGCCGTTCCACTTCGTTCTGTTTTGCCAATTGTCACCATGAGTGATTTTTCATTTTTGTTTGTGAATAGGATATCGCAAAAAGTTGCAAACAGATTCGGACAAAATTTAGTGGAGTGTTTGGGTAAGTGACCCCGATGAAATAATTAAATTTTGGTGAAGATCCGAATCCGGATCTGGATCCGAGAATTTTTTAAGTGATTTTTTTTCACCATTGAGAGATTGGGCCAAAGACGACATATAGCACGATATGTCAAAAAAATTGGGACAGATTCAGACGAAACTTGGTGGGTAGGTTGGGTATGTAACAAAGAAGAAATGATTCGATTTTTGATGAAGATCCGGATCCGACAATTTCTTAAGTGAATCGTCACCATTGAGTGATAGGGCTAAAACGATATATAGCAGGATATCTCAAAAAAGCTGTGAATGTATTCAGACGAAACTTGGTGGATGACTTGGATAGGTGACAAGAACAAGCCGATTAAATTTTAGTTCAGGTCGGAATCCAGATCCGGCCTATCAGTGGTATACAAAACATACACTAATCAGCTTGGCGGAGGTATGTGCTCTACCGAGTGTCCTTCTAGTCTCACAGTGGAATGAAACTAACAGCCCCTCCCTTGAAAATCACCTTTACTAGTCATCAGTAAAAAGCTAAGGCAGTTATAAATAACAATCCAGCCTGTACGTGATGTCACAACCAACCACTTTGCATTCAGTTCAACGTGGCCTTTGAGCACCAGCCTTGTCCTTGGTTCAAGCCAATTATAATGCAGCATAAGTTGCCTGATATTCAGCTTTAAAACAATAAACATGGAAATGCTAAAGTTGGTGTGGTCCATCCTAAACTCACTGTTTCTGAAATTTTGAAAGCCCTGGAAAACATTTTCTTTTTGTTGACAATGTCAAGGCTCATGTAGGAGCTAGAATGTATAACAGATCAGGTTGTCACAGAACAAAAATAACAGTAGAAAGAGATGGAGGTGGGAGACACACCAGAGCAGTATTAAGGAGCAAAATAGAGGTAGATTTGGAGAAATAAGAAATAAGGGTTGTGGGAAGGGAAGAATGAGGGATAGGGGAGGATATACGGGGGTGAACAAAATGGGTACAGCAGCAAATTTTCAGGAAGCAAAATCTTGACACTTAGAAAGAGGTGGGCTAATGGGGGTAGAAAAGATAATGGTCGTAAAAGACAGGGGTGATTTGAGACAGTGGTGAACAGCTGTCTGGAGGTCCTGGAGGGAAGAATGAGATTGAAGAGGCTGAGGAAATTGATTCCACGGGTGGGAAGACAGAGGAATGAATTAGTGGAGGTGAGCAGTGATTCTGAATTTTGGAAGTTTCATGAGAAAGGCGTTACTGGCAGGCTGAATGTGCACTGCAGAAACATGAGGGTAGGGGGCGGGGAAGGACAGAGCATGGAATTGGTCGAGGGTGCAAGACCAGAAAGGAAGCGTGAGAAGACAGAGAGACCATCGACCTGTCTGCGATGTGATAGTGATTGGCCCATAGACTCAGCTTCATCGCAGGAGATTCCAATGATCTTGAAGGCCTTGGTTTCCATGACGTCAAGCTGAACAAGATGTGTGGCAGGGGCTTTAGCCCAAAGGGGAGAGCAATCATCCATCGAAGCGACAGATAAAGGTCTTGTAGGTACAGTAGATGAAAGTTCAGGTGTGCCAAAGAAAGACTTTGTACGACAGAGAATATGAATGCCCAGTCGGCGACTGGCTTTGGAGGACAACTTCAAAGAGTGGTTTGCCCAATAAAGCCGATAGTGAGGCCCAACAGTTTTAGAGGCTGAACTTATTCAAGAGGATTGTTAGCGAGTAGATGGGATGGTTTGCCAGACGGTTCTTTTGGAGAGACAGCATGAAAGTATGAGATTTGTCAGGCTTGAAAGTCATTCCAAGTGTTGAATCAGCTCGTGATTCCATCAAGGTCATCAGTCATTCAAAGTCTAATTGCTTTCAGACTTCTGGCTCGTCATAAGGCTCATTTTGCTGATCCATAATTTTTGTTTTTTTACATAACACATACTTTTTTCTCCATTGACCATTTGGCAAAAATAATAATAATAATAATAACGTAACTCAACATGCCTTGTCATCACTCCAGGCCATAGGTGCAAAGGTTTATAATATATATATATATATATATATATATATATAGTTACGTGTCAATCATTCCCGAAAGTGTATGATTGCAAGCTTACACCTGTCTCTCAAAGTAGACAACATGGAGCCTACAACTTCATGCTTAGGTCTCCGGTGTCTGTAAAATAGCCAAGCGTGTCGTTGATAGAGCAACTTGCTTAAGGTATTACGAAAATCATATTCGCAGGAAACAACTTTTATTTCCAATTGGTTTCCACCAACATTCTCACCTCAAGCTTTCCTCTTGCCCAAACCCCAACCAATGCTGTTGCCCCCCTTCCGCAAGGAGCGCGCGCCTAGGGACGTGAGTGCACGCTTGGCTCGTTCCCAAGCATAGCACGTAATTTATGCAAAAATAATTGAGATATCTTTTATAATTGATGTGGTGTAAAATTAATGAGTAATTTATGTAATTAGTCAATTAAGTATAATTCCGGCATATGTTCAAATGCCCAGAAGGTGTTCCGTACAAGCAGTTATTAGCCTGGGATTTTTATGTCTCGAAAGCGGGGCTAATTAATTGTCCATGCATATTAATTCGCATCGGTTTAACAGCTCCCATTGTGTTCTCAGATTTAATATTTATCTTTCTAACCTTTTGGGGACACACTGCGCCGCGGGGTGGCCCACAAGACTACACACCGCTGTTGCCTTTCGCCTACGGCAAGACCGCGCACCTTGGCTCCATCGGTACCAGACTGCGTGTGAGGCTCACACTCCCACAGCCCCTAGATGGACAAGCTAAATCCACAAAAATGAATGCGGATCTGTAGAGAATGTGAGGCAAATGTCGTGGGAAGGGTGGGGGGTTGCAGAGGCTATGAAAATAAAGGTTAATTCACCGGATGGAGTGAGTACAACCTAGTTTACACTTTCTCCAATACTCTTCCATCTATGTCTTTCGTGTTTTGTGTCTAAACAGCGCTTACTGGCTATGAATAAGACTCCAAAAAGGTCGGACAGGATGTGCAATGCGCTTTGCACCGTAAAGCCTGAGAACATGTCTGGGTTGGCCGAAGGTGTTCCCAAAATGAACCCCTGGCCCATGATACAAAGACTACCACCACTTCTTACTTGACGGCCCTTAAATCGGCACATTTTTATGGGGTGGTCCAAGGAACGTTTTTTTGGCCCACGTCTTTCACGAACCCCTTGGCCAGGACTGACGGTTCTACTGAAGGTGGCAGGAATTTTGAATTTGTTCAGGGTGCCAGCAATAGCTCGCCTACACTTTGTGAAATACACTGTGGGATCTTTAACGTCCGCAAACTAATGCCGGCAGACAGGACAGCCAGCTTAACGTACATCCGAGCGACGCTGCACTTTGTGATATGCAACGGCCTGCCTGCGAAGCATCATTCCAACAGGTAACATAGTTGGGTACGAAATGGAACCCAGACCAGTTCATGACAATGCAGGGAAGGCAGCTTCAAATCCCATAAAACATACGTCTGTTCCTTGTCTACTAATGTCTTGTAATTCATGTTAAAGTATATTGATGTCTACGAATGTCCTTTGTCCTGCGTTTGATTTATGTACAAGCTCCTGCAAGAGCCTTCGATCATTTTT
>CM068963.1:48116968-48128608 GCA_035128595.1 Eptatretus atami | reverse complement strand
CGGAGAGGCCAGAGAGAGATTTTTTTTTGTTATACTCACAAGGACTCATGTTTCTACCTATGAACGGAATTCTCAGACCTTGCATGAATCACAATGGAGCCACATCGTCCAAGTCTGGCTGTGTGATGATTTTGGACGGATGCACTTTGGCCAACAAGATTTTCTAAAGATCGGAAAGAATCGCCGACAATCACATCGTATAAGACAATATTCTGTTACAAATGAGGTGTACTTTGTGAAATACCATTGAAAAATATCATATTTGGAAATTATTTATAGCAGCTATGAATGGCTTTATTTGAAGCTGTCTCTTAATTTATTATTCAAGCTATCAGAAACGCTTGTTTAAAACTATGTCATATAAAGGTGATGAATGGTTATAATCAAAATTAGGAACGCAGATTTGCAATACTGCATAGGTCTACTGGGTTTGCGAAGTTAGGTCCCTTGGTGTTTGGTCCTTTGAGTGAAATTCCCTTGAAAGGTCTGTAAGTAGTTTCCCATAAAAACTGTATCATCGTCACATGTTTGTGGTGTCTTTCTATATATGTGTGTCATATATACATATACTCATATCATAGATATATTACTATTGATAATATTATTAGGTACTTATTATACAATAATTATTATATAAAGTACTCTAATATAGCAATGTCATATACTTGTCCTGAACTAAAATAACTAACTGTAATGACCGTCGAATCATTTGTGTAACCCCCATGTCTTAAATAAGCGACTGAGTCTCAAAGCGTGGACAAGGTCCATACTATTTTTGCAATGGTGACGGAGGATTTTTTTGTACACCAATCCAAGATGACACCCCAAGAATTTGCACATTTCATTCTCCTACACCCATTCATTCAAATCCCGTGATGTAACACGTGTTGAAATCCAAATATTTTCCAATTGTGATGGAAGGAATAAAACTCAGCAAAGAAAGACATGTTTATTGATACCTGTCTTGGGCACAAATGATTGCATACGAATAATAAACCTGAAAAGGAAACTACTACAATATTCAAACACTGAAGAGTTATTTACCATAACAGCACGAACTCACTTTCACTTCTCTGTCATTATTCGGGAATTTTTTTTTTTAACGATACAAGGCTGTAAACTTGTGAAAAGATTTCATGATCAGAAACTCAAGTTAATTTTTATTTTTGTTTTTGACAATTCTATTTTTGGAAAAGAATGTTGAGAAATCCTTAGTCGTTTGTAGAACATTTGTTCTGCTAAATAGACTTGCCATTTGTATCGATAGGTGACGAAAAAATTTGGTTGTACTTCTAAGTTAAGACTACAAAAGTCAGTCATTCTGAATGAAAACAAAACTAGACTATTGTAACGATATATCAAAGGCCTGCACTTCTGAATAGAGTGGCCTTTCCCACAAACTAAAACATATTTTATATTGAAAAACTTCGCTTTAAGTATGTACCCAATGCCATGTTTGCTCTCAATGTGAAGAAAAGACAACGGTGACACAAATTGCTATTAACTGGGTGCCAATCTGGTTATCATTATATGGCTAACTTTTTTATATCAAAAGTAATTTTATATGGCTCATGGTGGAGCTCTCCATACAGAAAGATCATTGAAGTTTAGTATACAAAGAATCTATTTCACGTTCTTGAATTAGGAATGAAGCGCAATATTTCTAGAGGTTCTTTTCACCCCTCAAAGGGGTGCAAATTGTTTTGGAAAGTTACACAAGCAAACACAAAGTCAGGAATTTTGGCCAGGTGGAGGGCATTTTCGGCCCATCATGACTGTGCTGAATCCCAATCCGCTCCCTTAACGCCCCCCCCACGAAGCACACCCCTATCCATCACCCATTCCACAAACACAGGCTACTCCTAGGCAAGTTTCCTGCTAATAACACTACGGCAATTTAATCGTACGCAATGCATCTGAGTGTTTGCTCTTGATGCTGTTACTCAAGGTCTCATGGGTAACTGTGGAATTATAGGGATGATTTGTCTTTCCGAACTTTCTGTTTCTCACATTATTTTTATGCTCTAATATTTTTATGCCAATTACATGGAAAAAGTTACACCGGCGTTCGAATTGGTTCTCGCTGGGGGTTTTAGGAGGAGGGCCACAAAAAAACTAAAAACAAATACAACGCACACTTTGGACCGATATCAACCCATCCAAAAACATATATAAAAAGGAACAATACAAAAAACAAAGAATAAATAATACAAAAAAACAACCAACGCCTCCACCCGCTCCTCATGAGGCATTATTAGAATTTCATGGAACTGTTGGATGAATATGGCTTCAGATCTATTATTTTGCAAGTGGAGGAAATCAATGGAAAAGGGCCTTGAAAATCTGTTCAGTGCCTTGCCTTCGTCAAGAGGCAATTAACATATACAACGTATTACATAACGGTCACCGGTAGGTGGTCCCAATGTTGCAAGGGCAAGTGGGGGAGGGTTGGCTCATTGAGAAAGGGTGGGTAAATTATCTTGGAGAAGGGGGGGTCTCAGGCCTCAACATAACTGGTTGGGGGTAGCAGGGGGCGCGGGGGGATATAAAATTGCATTATGTATAATATGGACAAGCCCTACACTTGATCACAATTCAAGGCTGAAGTTTAAGCCAAGTGGCGTTTGTGAATAATAATTACAAGACACTTGAACCAATATATGAACGTTAATGTCTCATGAGCATACCAAAAGGTGATGTTAGGGTGGAAACACCTTCGTGGGAAGTCACCCTGCAGAGCTTGTGGAAACCCTGCCAGGGGCGGCGAGTTTCCGGAGAATCTCGAGCGAAACAACCCGAGGCCCCTCGTACTTGGTGCACTCTGAGCGTATACGCCGAAACCACTCTGCTAATTGATCGCAGCGTGACGTCCGACAATGCAGCGGACCAGGCCTTTTGCCAAAGCGGCCGCATTGTGTGGGTCCGCGCCTTCGTGCCTCTGCTCCCATCCAGCGGGATTACGGTGCCTTGAAAAAGGAAGACCAATTGATATTGGCCGGGCTACCATTACGAGATTCGGCGAGAAAAAAGAAGGGGTGAGAGAGAGAGAGAAGAGAGAAGAGCAGAGAGAGAGAGAGACAGAGACGAGACAGAGACAGAGACGAGACAGAGACAGAGACAGAGACAGAGACAGGACAGAGACAGAGACAGAGACAGAGACATCGTTTCAACATTTAAAGGACTGAATTATTGAGATTATCAGAAGGTGGTAATTCCAGGCACATGATAGGTCCATTTATGCATAGTTTGAGTAGGACAGCAATCAAGCCTCATTAGGGGCCTTGCCTCAAGACTCTCAACGGCGGTAACTCTTGTGGGTCACCATGCCAGAGGAGCGAGTGGCGGCTCCAAGAGCAAGCTACCGTCTAATAACTTTCAAGTGAGAAACGCGGCTGATTGGCCATTTGCTGAGCCGCCGATCCGAAGTTTCCAAGTGGCGAAACGCAACTTCGCCACGGCCATTGAAGCCATTAAACCGTCGGCGCTATAATGTTATGTCCTCAACAGTTTAGGACTCCTTCATTTTTTCGGGTCTTGTCTGTGGAAAAAATGGGGTCGGATCAGACTCTCGAACGAGCGGCATGGGGTCACACCGGGCCTCAACGCCACTCAAGCGGGTTCCACAAGGTTTTGAAAGCGGCCGTGCCGGAGCGGGCCGCGCCGTGTGTGAAAAGGGTCCCAGCCCCGACGGGCGTGGGTCCACCGCCCAGGCTTATTGTGGCCTGTTGGGCTAAAAGTTCAGCAGTGTAATTAAATTCCCCACAATTATGCAGCAGCAAATTACTTGTGAAGTATGCAAGTGAAATTGTGTATTTCGCTCGAGGCCTATGTAGCATTTGGGGTTACACCATACCCATGCGTAAAGATTGCGTATCAGAATGGAAAGGTGACTCCATGTGCGGCCATGATGTCCACGTACGGAGAATCAACGCTCCAAATTTGCAGGTTGACGAAGGGGCAAGAAGTGCAGGAAGCTCGGTCATTGTGCACGATGAGTTCTGCACGAGGTCCAACCCATCGACCCTTGGTTTCGGTAGTTCAGCCCGAAATGACCGGCTCTAAGCTCATGTGACGTTGAATGACTGGCTGTAGGCACGGGGGATGATGATCAGATCGATGGGGGTCACAACATACAACAAGCTTTAGGAAACTCATAGACCTGCCCAAGTTGTGTAATGTATGTATATGATCTTGGATGTAACGTGTTTGAGAAGCGCTTTTGGGGGTTGAAACCCAAACTGTGTCATCTGCGCTTTTATGATTATTCATTTATGCTCTGCAAAAGGAGAAAAGGGGATGGGGGTGGTGGGTTGGGGGTTGGCTAGTTGCTGGTTGAACGTGTATTGTAAGCAGCCACCTCGAAAGCGATTGACAAGCAGTCACGAGACTACGTCTGTAACAGCGATACAAGACATTTCCTTTCATTTCCATCGACATTGATATAATGCATACGCAGTCCACCGGTGCCCAATCATGATAAGAATAAATTTACCCAGGACCATCGCTAAGTCTGTGGCCCTAACTGGAATGGAGCAGAAAAAGAAAAGGGCGACTGGTTCAGGTAAACAAGGAAAATGTTCTCCAAAAGACTTGTCTCTAATAAAATACCATTTATTATTCTCGGTAATGTCAGAGCATGGACTTAATGATTGTCCTTGTATTATGAGAGATTTCATTTGCCATGCTCAATGCAGAGGGATCTTCTACGAACGAAAGATACACACTGATACGTAACGTTTTACACAGGCTAGGTTCAAAAATGGGTATGCCGAGGCACGTTCATAGGATAAATAAGACCAGAAACATTTCTATTGTTCCTTCTCGTATTATATATATATATATATATACTATACTAGTTATCTATTATATATAGGTGTAGGCACTATATATAATGGCATGTACCATATAGGTATATAGTACTAATATGACTATGGATTGTATATTTATATTACTATAATAATATAGAAACACAGTCTATCGTATAATCATAATAGCAAATATATAATAATATATAACACACCTATATGGTTGTGCGAATTCGCGCCCCCGCTTCGGCGTGGCTTGGAACAGGAGCCAACGGTGACTCGAGATCGCGTGCAACCGTCGGCGCGCACCGGACGGACAATTCGTTCGTGACTCCTTCGGAACTGCAACAGCCAGGGAGCTAGTCCACGGGTGTGGGGTTTGCCTCACCACGATCGTGCAATCTGCCCCCCGGGAGATAGGGTTGCGGCGCCAAACTCGACGCTACTAAGTACCGCACGGGAATGGTAACACCGGCGCAGATCGGCACCTACACCACAGGGCTGACTCGGACGCGAACCGCTTGGCGGTCCGTTCCGTAGCTCGGAGCAAGGAGTAACCGAGCGGGTGTTATCGTTGGCCTCGCCTCGGACGGTTCTTTCGATTAATTATCGGGCGTATTAAGCCACTACGAACCCTTTTACGTGAGCAGGATGGAGAATTAAGAAAAAGGAAGCGAAACGGGGAACAATTCAACAATAATGCACATTTATCACCACAACAGACAGCACGGAAACGACCATTAACTACAGGTCAAAATGAAAAACACATCAAAATTAAAACAAAACAATGAATACTACGAATACGTGAAACACACGGTCACACTTATACAGTTCTACTTACAGACGGCCCCAACACCTTCATTACCAAAAGCATAGAAAAAGGCCACCCTTCTAACAACAAGGAGGCAGAACGGGGCTGTGGGCCAATGTGCGGTGACCTGAAGGAGCGGCCAGGCCGCGAGACCGAGGGGTCCTACCCGCGTCCTCGTGAAGCCGGCACAATGTGGCCGCGCGGTGCCCATTCCGTGTCTCCTTGCCGGTTTTCGTTGGCACGCTTGGGTGGGGTGGGAACGGGGCCCCCTTTGCAGCTTATCCTCAGCAGGCGGGGAAAGGGGGCGAAATTGTTGAATGGCCCTGGGGGGAGAGAATGCTGGCTGCTTGGTCCCCCGCGACGAGCGAACTCCCACCTGAGCTTGACCGTCTGTCGGCTGACCGGGGCCGTCTTCCAAGGCCATTGCGACCCGAGCTACAACTTGGCTCTCCCCAATTCTCGCTCAGGGCGACGTGCAGAAACAACACTCGATGACTTCGCCACCTTTCCGACTCGACTGGGCCGCTCTGCCAACCCGACTTGTAGGGGTTACCGTATAGTGGTAGAGGGTCAGCTCAGCCAGAGAGAGCCCGACAGGACCACTGGGTGATTGGGAATTCTTGACCAGTCATGATTTAAAACGTCCAAGGAACAGATGGCTGTCATGAGGAGTAGTAGAGAGGCGAGGGGTGGTGGGTGGCTTTGTGGCAAACGCGATCGATACTGCCGACATTATATGATATGCCCTAAGACTTGTACGAGCTGATACAGAGATAGATACTACATAGCCGATGTCGCAAATTTTTACAATCTGCATTTAAGGGTCACCATATCCGTTGACCTCAGGATTTGACTCAGGTGATAATTAATTAGGAAGAGTATAAATTAATGTGGAACTTTACATTGTTCCAGTGTGACGGCTGAGCGACAAACTAGGGAGACGGGACCATTCACGTGATATGACACTCAAAGACAGGAAATCTCAATGTTCCGCAGAGGAACAGGATAATAAGAGTCTAGTCCTCAGTTCATAACGACAGGTCGATACCCTAAGACGATTTTGAAGTTCTCAGAGAGGGGAAAGGCATTCAGCCATAGCACGAACAGGCCGGTACACGAAAGGGTGGTTGTTCCATTTTCAGGGCCTCAGGAAAGACAGACCGATAGCGCGAAAGACCTCTGGGCGGCATGTGGCAAGTGCAAGGCTCTACAGGACTGTGGGTGCTGTTTCTGGCCCAAAGTGAAATTATCTCTGGTCGTGGCGTCTTTGTATTCCAATGCCGGTGCAACTAGGGGTCTGGCAGGTATCTTGTTTGCATACGAACCCGCCCTACACAGCGTTGATTTTATGCGAATGAAGTAGATTTGTGCGAGCTAATGGGAGATCCTGGGGTCTGCTGATGTTGGGCATTGCTGCCGGAAAGTCGCAGCATATGTACAGCATGGACAGCCGAGAATACCGAGGGGTGGACAGCGAAGGAACATAATCATGTCTGGTATAAGGATTTCGCTGGAATGCGACTAGATGGGCGGTTCAAAGGTTGACAGGAACATTCGACTCGAGCAATACCAGATACTGTACATCGGAGGAAACAATTGGAGGTAGCGTCTGTCTGATGCAAAGCTGTTCATGAGGTCAGCGGGAGAGAATCTTCACTTCATGGGGGCAATGTTTTTGGAAGGCTGCTTCAGAATCTTGCCAGGATATGACTGTAACAGTTCTGATTGCTGTCTATTGGGGGCTGGTGGAATCCACAATCATACGATGAGCAAAGATGCCGTATCAATCGAGCTTCAAATGCTGCGTTGTATGATGGCCTTTTCATGGTCAAACCACATGGGGAGGGGTGTTACTAGAAGACAGTGTAAGATATTTTTACGAGAGATTGGGATTATCGTAGCCTTGCCAGCTCAATAATGTTTTAAGGCCATCAAATAAGTCCGGAAGCGCTGGTGGTATGATCTCATATTCGCATGGCGCTAAAAGTAGCGATGTATGATGTTGACTTTGTGTACTTTTGTAAAAGCAATACTGTGTATTTTGCTTCTGCTGGCCACAAGGTACCGTTTACTCCACGGATTATATTGCAACTATCATCGCCTAAAGCTTAGCAGAATGCTTGATAGATGACACAGACTTCAAATTCTAGCATCAGCATTTCTGGTCACTTTTGTGGACCGATTCTTTGCAGACATGCACTTGTGACCAGTCTACAAGACTCGACTGCTGATCTGGACGCCCTACTATGTGCATCGTACGTCGGGAAACTAGACGGCGAAGAGAGGGTCCTCTTCTCTTCGCAGTAATAATTAGAGATTGTGTTGCTAGTGCAGGACTTGTAACAATTTGAATGCAGAATACATCCATGGCCTGTATCTACTGAAAATCTGAGCAGTCCTCAAAAGCTCTCTGTGCCTGCACTCAGTGCAGAACAGCCTCTCTATGGATGCTCTGTCCTTCGAAGAACATCCTGTAATCTTCCTGACAATGCTGTCATAGTTTTTCCTTCTCGTTTGTGGTGGCAAAAACAGGAAGCATGCAAGCACTGGTGGTATCGCATCCATGTCTCCATCAATCTACAAAACATACGAGGCAGTCCCTACAGACTGCAGTTTAGCCAGAAAAAATTAGTAACAGTCAAGATACTCAAGATGAACGTCCCAATACTTTTGAACTGTTCAACTAGCTGAAACGAAAAGAAATGTTATTAGATAACAATCAGCAGAAAGTCATTAACTCTAAAATGGTACGATGTGCAAACCATAGAGATTTCGGATACGTTCTTTACCAACGGGTCTAGCCACGTATATTACGGCAAACTGTCTAAGATCACAAATAATACATTTTGTACAGAGAAGCACAATTATGCATCCAACAGACATTCAGGGCAAACAGGAATAAAAACACAAACAACACTTTTCGATTTGCCGGTGAATTCACTACATGTTTGGTTGCTTATGGGTTCTACATAAATTTCGATAATACTTCCACTGACAGTAATTTAATATGTATGCACCAATTCTCTCTCTTTATATCCATGCATTGTCTAAAATTGGAAGAACCAGTGCAAGAAGATACAATGCCTAAAGAACAACCCCATGATCACATTATTGATGGGAAAAAACTTAATTTGACCCCACCATACAAATGGCCGTAGAAAAAGCATACCACAATTGAAGGACCCACCCTAAACTGCTCAGGAGAGGTTGCCGACATAAATGCATTCAGCACCTTGTATGGTGTGCGTTGAGCAAGACCTTATTTAGGCCTATATGGGAAATAGCTCTTGACATTAAATGCACCATCACGTCCCTTTCTTCCTGTCTAAAATACGATATGGACCAGTGTTTGTGTGTTGTCACGCTACTACTTCAGTCGGGCATTACATCCAGACTTGCTAATGGATCAGCATACCACATATGAATGGTATTGGGTTTTTTGTCTTTGCCAGTGAATCTTGGCAGGAGTGGGCAGGGATGAATGCAAATATCGTTATGCTTGCCCCAGGTGGGAGGGTATACATCTCCACCATTTACAGTTGAGTAATTTGTCGACCACGGTTTCCTACAGTGGGGTTTTGGAATGTAAGCATTGGGTAGTTTTGCTTCATGCACGTAACCAGTATTTGTTTGCCAAAAAAACCGCCCTGAAAGGTGCGTCCAGACTAACATACATGGCTATGTCATCTACAGAGGTGTTATTGTAATAACACCACATTTATCCTGAGAAACCCACTCCCTTCGGAAGCAATGGCAGTTTGTTGTGTGTGTTTGTGTGTGGTGTGTGTGTGTGTGTGTGGTAAGCAGGCTTTCGATCGCATTCACGCTGCAACAATAACGATTATCAAATAGGAATGCCCAAATATATAATTTTTTTAATCCCCCACCTCTGCTCACTACTCATTAAAGGCCAAATTATAATAAAGAAATTAGGAAAAAGAAAAAAGGAAAGAAAAGGGAAAAAAAAAAAGAAAAAAGAAAGAAAAAAAAAACTGCCAAAACCCTCTCTGCTCTCTGCCAAAGTCGACGCATCGGCGTTTTAATAGGCTGGCAGGAGAAACCCATATGCATAGTATTCGCCGATCAGGAATGACCATCGGGGGCGTAGCCCACGCGTCAAGCCAGTGGTCCGGAGGGAAAAGGGGGCCGTGAATCTCCCCTGATCGAGAATTTGCATATACTCGATTCACACGACGCTAGCCTGGAAAGGCGGGGCCAAGCCGCCGCGCTCGCTAATTGATGGAGATAGAAGTGGGCGTGAAAAAAGCTATTCATCGATCCAGAGTTTATTCCCCTCGGAGAAAGGCGCCGCTATTTGCGCGTCGCGGCTCGTGCGTTTCCAACGCGAAGCCCAGACAGCCCGACGTTCAGTGTTACACAGGCATGCTGACAGGGGGAATGTCCGTAGACAGGAGAGAGGTGACAGGGGTGGAGGGTTTTCGTGGTGAGTGCTTGATGGTATCGGTGCCGTTTGAATGCATGGAGAACTAGTGACGGTTGACGGAAAAATAGATGGCGTTGATTGATTTGTTGGGGTGGAGCGATTGGTTGCAAGGTAGAAGTGGCATGGCGTGTGGGTTAGAGTTGGTTGCGGTCGAGAACGTGGTTGGTTCAAAATAAAGATTAGAACAGAAAAAGGCTACCAAAGCTTCGCAGCCAGGAATGAATCACATAAATTCCCTCTATATCAACAGGGTTTTGGGCTAACTACACATGTACTTAGAGATATCTCACCTACGGACCCCTGTGGTGGTTTGCGAATTTTCACAGCCGTAACACTACCACCTCCTTTTTACAGACTGTCCCCGAGTCGTCATTTATCGTGTGCCATCATGTGTAGTTCTCCCCTAAGTACGTTTTACTCGGTCCCTGAAGTGCGACAATTCATCAACGGGATATTAACATGGTATTCGTGTCCCCAAAATAAATAACCTACGGGCTGAGTAACTAACTAAACAAACCCACTCACACGAACGACTTAAATGAAATTGCCGGCGCTAGACAGACATGCCGGGGTCGCACTCATTTGTACAATACATCTTAACCTTACAAATCTTACACTAAACCATGGCCCAGGATCAATGGACTCTGCAGGGAGCAAAAGAGAGTCAAAGGAAACCGGTGCAGCGGGCGCGCCACTGAGGCCGCTGTTGCAGCTGCAAAGGACAGTTTCTGCGCTTGCAAACATGCTCTTGTGACCCATCCCTGGCCGTCGCATCGACAATGAACACAGGGGGCGCAAGTCAATTGAACGGCGCGCTGGTGAACAAGGGGCATGTGGGCATGACATGTGCAAAAGGTAAAGGCACCTAGCTGCAGAAAAGGCCATCTGCCTGGCAAACACAGCGCCGGCAGAACCGAACTGGCCGCACGAGCCTTGCCGTAACATAACAGTCGTCGGAGCGATCCGGGCCCGCACAGGCTTGCAAGGCAAAACACAGCAGCGACCGTCACGATCGGCCCGGCAACGGCTTGCAGAAAAGCATCAGCAGCACGATGCGGCGCGGACAGGCCCATGCAGCACACCGCGCACGCACCGATGAAGTTGGCGAGCCTTTCGGCCTTGCAGTTGAGAGGTTGGTGAGGGAGTGGGTGGTTGTTGGCGTGCACACAGAAGGTGACTCGACTACCGCTACTGTCTTCGGCTCGCTGCCTCCCGCCCACCTATCGGTTTGCCCGTCACTGTACTACCCCACTCCCCCCCCCTTAATTTGTGCAAAACCCAATTCTAGCCCGCAACCTCTACTCTTCTCTCTCTGTATTTGTTTTTTTTTCACCTTTCCCACTAGAAATCGTCCCTAACTCCCCTTTATCGTGCTTGTTCGGCTACTTTTTGTCACCGCCCTAGCCTACTCCCCACCCAACGGTTTTCGCGCTTTTCCCGAGTGGGAATAGGGAGAGGCTAGCGTCTGTGCGTGAGGCCCAAATAAAGCCTAAGATGGCCGTCGCCCTATGATTTAAGCCGTCTTAACAAAGTGGGTCAGCGGCCCACAAGCGAGAGCGAACGCGGATGGATGGTCTCGC
>CM068963.1:48098930-48111124 GCA_035128595.1 Eptatretus atami | reverse complement strand
CAATAAGACAGCGGTGTCCGAAGATGTGCCTGATAAAGGAAATAATTATGCAATGCCGTTAATTATCTTCAAAAGGGGCTTCTGTCCTGGATTCCTTTAATGCAAAAGCATATTTCATATATAATATATAAATATATTATATATATATATATATCTGTGTGGGTCTGAAGACATATCCTACAGAACCTCGCTGGGGTCTGAATTCGTCATGTTTTTTGGCCTGCTCAACAATGCCTTGACTTGGAACAGGCCACAATGACTACTTTACGATAAAGTGTGTTTTTTTCTCACTTTCCTCACTCATATTATTGAATGCCTGTTAATAATAGCTATGAATTGCTGTATACATTACTTTTGTAAGTGCTATCGATTTCAAATGAGGAACTTCGAGCAATTTCATGCATTTATATGATACAATTTTCCATCTACTCTCACGTACTAATTAAAGTATATCATCAAGATATTATTTCGATTTTGAGGATTGGATATCATCCGGAGCGAGTGGTTCATGTTCCATCATCCTGAGCGAGTAGTTCGTGCTTCGTCATCCTGAGTGAGTGGTTCATGCTACGTCATTCACTCTGAGCGAGTTCTTGTGAAATCACACCTAATTTCCAAGCCGTTTGTCGTATTAATGTGTTTTCTAAATTACTGAGCCAATGGTTTTTTTTCCACCCACCACAAACAGCTGTTTATAAAGATTAATGTTTGTGAACATACTCCTGAAACGTCCCCAAAATGCAATGCTATTTTTCGGTAAAAGCTACTCAAGGTTTCTGGGTTGTATACAGTACGTACTGTAGTTGGTAATCACACTGACTCCAACCTGCCGATTCCCCAAATATTGCCGATATCGGCCAAGCGTGTGTGTGTTTGTGTGTGTGTGTGTGTGTGTGTGTGTGTGTGTGTGTGTGTGTGTGTGTGTGTGTGTGTGTGTGTGTGTGTGTGTGTGTGTGTGTGTGTGTGTGTGTGTGTGTGTGTGTGTGTGTGTGTGTTTGAGTGTGTCTGTGTATGTTATTCATAAAGCATAACATATTCTTTCAGCTAATTCCCTAACTCCCATATATATCTCTGTCTCTGTCTCTGTCTCTGTCTCTGTCTCTCTCTGTCTCATCATTGCTCTACCCTCTCAAAATGCAGTGAAGCACCCTCCTCCCACATCTCTCTCACTCTCTCCCTCTCCCTCTCTCTCTGTCTGTCTCTGTCTCTGGACATATCCAGACGGTGGTTACAGTATGTCTGGACGGTGTTTGTCTCCGGACGGGTCCAGGCGATGAGTTTGTCTCTGGATGCATCGGGGCGGTGTTGGTCCCTGGACGTGTCCAGGTGTTGTTTGTCTTCGTACGCGCCCGGGCGCTGTTTGTCTCCAGATGCATCCTGGTGGTGTTTGTCTCTGGACGCGTCGGGGCGGTGTTTGTCCCTGAAAGTGTCCAGGCAGTGTTTGTCTTCGTACGCGCCCAGGCGGTGTTTGTATCCAGACGCGTCCTGGCGGTGTTTGTCTCTGGACGCGTCTGAGTGGTGTTTGTCTCCATACGTGTCTGAGCAGTGTTTAGCTCCGGACGCGTCTAGGCAGTGTTTGTCTCCAGACGCGTCTGGGTGTTTGTCTCCGGACGCGTCCGGGTGGTGTTTGTCTCCGGATGCGTCCAGGCACCTCTCTACCCTCTCCGCTTTCTCTCCCCCACCCCTCTTTCCCTCTTCCCCCAGTTTTTTCTCCCTCTCCCCTTTTGGTATTCCCATCAGCGAAGTGAAGGATGGTATTTGCTTGTGATGTAAAATAATGTATGTACCTCCTTAAACAGATGTGAAGCACTGTTGATACAAACTACACATTGGCTGATGTTTGAATTTGGCTAAATGTCACGAGGTCTCATAATGCAGCTTTGTGATTGGTTGGCTGATTAGGCCTATCCCCTCCACCTCGGGAATAATGTGGGAGGAGGATAACAGGGAAATTTATCTTGACAAATGCTGGTGGAGGGACGGTTAACCCTGTGTTGCTGGCCAAAATGTTGAGTCGGGTGATACAATTTTGGAGAACTAATTATGGATTCCTTGGATATTATTCCCAACATTGTGGATCATATTCCCAAATCAAATTAAAAAAAAGTAAGTCGTATTGTTGAATGTGCACTGAGGAGGCAGCGAGTGAAAACCAAAGAGCAGTATAGAGTAAGATTGCGTTTTGTAAAACTTCCAATGTTGTGTCTTCAGGCAAGGCCAGGTGAGGATTTGTGGTCACGAAAAACACAACAGCACTATACATGCACTTTGTGGGACATAATGGACACTTTCAAGATGCAGCAAGTAGGCGTGGCCATCCCGTAGAAGCCTCACGAAGGGATAGGTGGTGACCTGTGTGCTTCGGGGTGGGGGTGGGGGGTGGAGTCCGCCTCATGCCTTGCTACACACAAGCCCTTGCATGCTTCTCTGTTCCTCGTGTGAGTCCGGTATTTTGGCACCATAGTTGGGTTCGGCTTTATTAATTTATGACTGCACATAAGTTCAGGTTTTCATGTCCTACCTTTCCAATTTGTTTGTCCTAATGTGCCACATCTGTACCATTTATTGAACATGTTGTCCACTTTTCCCCGAATACTTTGAAATTACCCCCATCTCCTTTTTAAAATCTCATGCTAATGTACCTTAACCTATCCTTAAAGACACAGATTCTCTCAATAAGATGTCGCACACTCAGATCAAGAAGAAGAGTTAGAAGATATGGGGAGGATGAAAGAAATGACGTCCCTTTACCAGGTTATTGCGATTACGCCCCCCCCCCCACCCTGTATTTATCTGTTCTACCATCTCCTCGTTTACCCCTGCCCATTCACCTCCCCCTCCCCCTGCACAAGCACATTCACCTCTGAGCTGTTTAGCCTGGGTTAGAATCTCGGTCCAGCTATAAACTGTCATCTCGGTGTTTCACAGGCAGGTTGATTCATCAATGTTTGTACCGTCCTTCCGATGAACGTTAAACTGGGCATCCCATCTGCCGGCATTTGTGAATGGGCATTAAAGGATCCACAGTGTCCTTTGTCAGGAGAAGGTGAGCTGTCGCCAGCACCCTGGTCAATTTCCAAATTCCTGCCCCAACTACTTCATCGAGTGCAAATCCTAGCCAGCCGGTTAGTGAAAGGTTTGGGCCAAAACCTTCCCCTGGCCAACCCCACAAGAATGTGGGATAATCGTAGCTGTTAAGGAAGAAGAGGAAGAAGCAACTCAGTAATTCCTAATTAATATTTTTTTAACAAGGAGCTGATACTTCCGGTCGCCCACATTTTGGATTGTGTGAGGAATAGATCTGTGTAATGTGAAAGCGAAATCTTGAACAGTTTTTGAAATATCGCGTACACAAGCCAAGTTACCGAGATGGTTTCCAATGGCAACAGAATTCAGCCAATCACAGCTGTGATATAATAAGGTTGAGATCATATCATGCGGAATAGATATCTGCAATATGAAAACTAAATGTTCAATGGTGTTTGAAATATCGCGTATATACACAAAAGTACACAAACGGATGATCGGAAGGACGGAGCTCATTTTAATGTCCCCCTTCTCCGACCTTGTTGGAGGAGCAGAAGATAATGAGCAGTCATGTCAAATCAATGAAATAAAATTTAAAACCCTGTTAGCACACACGCTGGTAACTTGGATCCAGGTTAAATTCCAGACATGACACATTAAGTTTAATTCACCTTTCTCTATATCTCCATGAGATAAATGTCTGAAGAAGTGGGTGGTTCCTAGACTCAGGTTCCTCTACCTGCTTGTTCAACAACAAAACCCAACTTAATATTGCAGTCCAAGGGGTGGAAATCTGTTGCCTTCACTCAACGTGGGTCCGTCCTTGTGTAGCCTTTTAATTCTTCTTCACACCGTGCTCCTTGCGTTCCTCCTTAGATCGGGTCCTCATACCTATCTTCACAATTTCCCAAATTATTCCCTTTTGGCATTTATATATGCCCTCCACAATCCCCCCCCTCCCCCAGGCTCTTTGTATTATCAGATTTTATGTCCTTTCCCTGTCACTACTTCTATAACCACTGAACCACACTACTCCCAACTTCACAATTACATTTTGACACTTTCCCCAGACTTGTGCTCTCACTTCTAACAATTGCCATATACGAATGTGTCTTGGTCAAACAGATGTTGGATCACTTTACTAAACCCCACTGATAACACTGCTTTGGCCTGTGCCATTCAGTGTTTTCATTAGAGGCCACCATCTCCTCACCATGTTCCATTCACATCCTCAAACACAGTGGCATTCACACTCAATGTTAACATTCACACACTCCACTTCCCTGTGTGTCCTATGTTATCCCCTCTGTTGTCACTACCTGATCTCACCCTTACCTGTCTACAATGTCAACTCTGTCACTAACATTCTCCTCTGCTGCTAGTTGTGCACTGCACCTGTTAATCTCGCCAATGGTGGCCCCCTGCCTTTCCTTCTCGGCTCGTAGCCAGCTCGTACCAAATCCTAACAAATCTTCCATTCGCCACTCGTTTGGTTTTTCTTTGGCATCACCCTTTCGCTCATACAACTCACCTTGAACGGTCTCACCTGACATACATTCATATCTCTCATGCACATGCACCATACTTGGTGGGGCCCCAATGTGTGCTCTTACAATGTCCCAACACTCGGTCTTCACATCATGAGGTGCTTTTCCATACACCTTTGTTTCCACCTCCTCTCCCTCTAACCAGTCACACCTCTCCCTCAGTTAATTTCACTTCTCCTCTACCTTTCCATTTGGCTCCTGTAATGAATCCTCCACATGATACTGTAGATGAATTCTCAATTCCTCCTGTACATTTGAGTCATTTGTTAAAAACAAACATCACAAGCTCAAATGAGCTAAGATCCTCGTCCTCTTAATGATGACGTCATAAAAACGAATTATGAGTCATCGTGATGTATGAGGTTTGGATAAATTATGTGTGCTAATGCCCGGCTTGATTCGCAAACAAAATTCAAACAGCTTGCCTAGTTTGGGAGATAATGGTATAGGCGATTTCCATTAGCGGCGATATTATGACGTCAACTTTTTTTCTAGGAAGAATTTCCAAAATCGGAGATGGTTACTGCCTGCGCGTGGCTTCTGCATATACATGGCAAGTTTCACGAGATCCGATGAAAACTCTGGTTGTGAAACAAAAAATGTCAAAAAATAGGAATGACGTCATAAAATTGATATGACGTCATAGTGATGTATCATATGTGCGGTAATTCATCTCTGCTAATGCCCTGTTCGATTCCCGCAAACAGAATTCAAAAGCTTGCCTAGTTTCGGAGATAATTTTTAGGCGATTTCCATTAGCGGAGATATTTTGACGTCATAACTTTTTTTTCTAGGAGGAATTTTCAAAATCGGAGATGGTTACTGTCTGCGCAGGGTATTTTTACATATATATGCCAAGTTTCAGGAAGTTTCAATGAAACTGTCGGCTGTGAAACAAAAAGTCCACAAGAAGAAGATGAAAAACAACAATGTGAGTAAGACTTAGAGATCCTCCACGAGGATCGAAAAAACAAACACAAACATATTGATATACAGAACTCAGAAGATGTTCAATATGCAACACAATCTTCCTCTTATTTTGCATACATGGACTTTTTGAGTTCTTATATAATATGCAGGGAAAAGGGGGGGGGGGGGATAAGATGATGAGAAATATCTAGTCATCCTCAAGAGAGAATGGCACCAAGGCTGATGTTTGGGAGTTCGGGGAGATCACTCATAGCCTTATTTCAGCAGCCATTCGGAGGTAAGCTTAAATTCAAAGGGCTGGGGATTATTTATTATCTGAAATTTGATAGGAGTTTTAAAAGGCATCTGGATATCACTTAGACACACATTGCATTGAAGTGAGACTCCTGCTTCCAGCCAGGCTTTCAGGCACAAATATATATATATATATATCATTATTTATATATATGAATCCCTTAATAAGCTAAATGAAATAAGATTATTCTATTCTACTGAATAAAGATTAAAGATTATTTGGAAGGCCAATCTGTTTTGAGGAAGAGGGGTGTTTTTACTTATCAGACTGGTAACCTTCCAATACAGTCAAGAGATTTAGGAGTTTAGAATGCAAATATATATTATTAAAAATAGATACATGTTTGAGCACACAGATGTAATAATCATGTTGTAATTGAATACATTTCCCATTAAAGGGTTATAACAATACATTGTGCTAGATGCTAAAAACTTTTACTTTTTCAAGTTAATTATCAATCAAGTTTAATTGGCAACTTTTTTTATATCTTTTTATCAACCTTAAACCCATTATGCTAATTTTGGAGAAATTTGCATCCACAATACCATCACAGTTTTACATCCTCATTCACTTCACCTTTAAATTCTTGCATTTCATGATGTACTCCCTGCTCACACGTGCTCAGAATTTCTCCATCCAAAAAAGATATTCTAGTTTTGTACTTTTAATTAATTTTCTGAAATTTGTATAATTTTGTTTTTCACTTGGAAGTTGTGGGTTACGATGTGTAAAGGTGGAAAAAGTCTGGTTTAATGCAATTTAATTCCAAGCTACAAGGCAACAAAAGGTGAAAAATTTGAAATGGGGTGTAGACTTTCTCCAGGCACTGTGTATTCCCCTGGTCTTCATAATTTGACCCACTTACACATGTATTTCAGCCATTTGCTTCAGATTCATTTCAATTTTACTTCCAAAATCAATTCCCATCCTTGTCATTCCTTCAGTAAGTTCAGTAATTTTTCTATCCATTTCAATCTTACTTTTTACTGTCTTTTTATCTTGTCATTCTTCCATCTCTCTCATCTGTTCTCTTCTTCCTATGCATTTACCTACATATTCTCCCATCTCCTATTTGTTCTTTAATTTCTTCCTTTCCTTCCACATTTTAATATACCTTTCCCTTCTCTTCTTTGATTCATTTGATGCTTTATCTACCTTTTCTCCCATCCGTTCATTGTGTTCTTTCATTAGTTCCTTCATACTTTTATTTATCTGCTCTACAATTTCCTCTTGTAGAGACACGGGGAAGGAATAAACATTATTATCAGACATTATCAAGAGGTTATTCTCATTGCACTAGCTTCGTTACATTATCTGTCTTTACACTTCGAGATTCTTTCTTTGCACTTCGGGACTTTCTCGACACACTTCTTTATTTTCCCTTTCTGCAGCTCGCTCGCTTCCCTTTGCTACACTCGCCTCCTTCACACTATGCGTTCTTTCAATTATCCTCACTTTGCCACACGCACCTCTCCACAGCAAGTCATGTGCATCTTTGCCTCTGCCCGGTTGCCTACCTCTCCCACGGGTCACATCGAAGCTATCCACCTCACCTCACCGGCAGCATTCCCGCCAAAGCTGCGCAGTCCATCTCGTCAAGCCAATTACTATTCTGTGCCCCAGGAGATCGAAGACACGAACCGAGTGGAGAGGAGAATCCAGGAGGGAGCATGAGGGGGATGAGATATGGACCATCAGCCCAGAAAATCGGGTGGCCGCAATCCAGCCGGGTTGTGGCATAGTGGGTCAGGGGCTCGCATAGGCCCCTCATGACTTCCTTCTCACCTCTTTCTTCTTCTCAGACTTCCTTCTTCTCTTCTCAGACACCTCTCAAGTTAAAGTTCTCACTTCTTTGAGTGGATGTTTTGGCACCAATTAGTTAAAGTGCTGAGTGATTAATTAGGGAATCCTATTGTGTGAATGAGACGTAGGGGACAGGGGGAAATGTAAACATGCTGTAGTATTTATATATAGTTATTGTATTGCCTGTGCTTGCTTTCCCGCCATTTCCTGTATAATTATCATTGCTGTGTTTTCCCGCCATTTTGTAGTTAAATTATCCTTGCTCATTTTCCCACCATTTCTCACCTTGATTGTTCATTAAACCCTATGTGGTATAAATGATTGTGTCTTGACTTATCCTGTTCAGGTTTGGTCGGAGATAGCGCTCCTGGGGGTAATTATCACAAGCAGTTGATTGGCCTTTGGTAGGCGATAGGGTGCAGCACGTAACATTGGTTTGCTCAGCCAATTAATATCCATCACAGTACCACATCTGCTTCAATCATCTTACAGGTATGGTAAACTGATATTGGGTGCAAGGATCCGACCAAAGGTGAGTGTTGTAGACGGTGTCCATGGTCTTTTCAGAGACATGTCAGCTTTCAAAGTTATCTGGCCACGTCCATCACAATATATCACGTGTGTAAGTTAATTATTTTTTTTCTGGGATTCTAAAATGGCAGCAGCACATGCTGACATCATTAGACATCACATATTCATTGTTTAAAATCCATATCCTGCACAAAAGCATGGATCAGCAAAAATTCATACCTGGTGCTTCACTTCATAAAAAATGATAAAACAAAAGATAAATTTTCAACATAACGTAGTGTAATCTAAAAATATGTTGACAAAAAATAAAGAACTGTAAGGTTGAAAAGATTACAATACTGTATAAACATAAGGGTTGTTCAAAATAATGAGCAAAGAACCCATCCTTATGGATGGGTTAATTCCCATACAATTAAGGGATGGGTTAATTTCCCAAGTATGACTTGTAATAACCCCTCCCATTGGGAGCAATGCAATGTCATATATATTTATATGGAGAGAACTGTAGCCCTCCCCCCACCCTGAACCCTTGGAACTACAATTTTTTTCCACCACCTAAAACCTTCCTCTGCACGCCCCGATTGCAACCACCAGTTTTCAATTAATTCCATCCAGCGGTTCAGGAATGCCTATGTCAAACTACATGGGCACTCAGTAGAGCGCATACCTCCTCCGCAGGCTGATTAGTTTACGTTTTGTATTCCACTGATCGGCCGGATCTGGATTCGGACCTAAACTAAAAGTTAATCGGCTTGTTCTTATCACCTAAGCACCTGACCCACTAAGTTTCGTCTGAATCTGTCCATAACTTTTTGAAATATCATGCTTTATGTCGTTTTAGCATGATTACTCGATGGTGAAGAATCACTGAAAAAAAATCTTGGATTCCGATCTGGATTCGGATTCGGATCTTCACCAAAGTCGAAGTACTTCTTCCTTGTTACACACCTAACCTTCCCACCAAGTTTCTTCCGAAACTGTCCACAACTTTTTGAGATATTTTGTTCACGAACAAACAAACAGACAGACAGAGAGACAGACAGATGTGAAAACATAACCTCCGTCCACCTTCGGTGGTGGAGGTAACAAACAAATGCACAAATAAACACACAAACAGACAGACACTTCTCAAATCAAAGTATTATTTGACAAGCAAGTAAACAGATTTTAAAATTTTCAGATAAAGAGGAGGTATGAAAGATGTGTCAAAATGGAGCCAATTAACAGCAGTAACTACAACAGCAGTACCACAATCTCAAGGGTGGCCTTAAAGTAGCTTTACCCCTCCCAGGAAAGCATTCGTTCTTAAACTTTTATTTTACAAGTTTTATTGTGCACTACTTACAATAACTAATCAGTCATTGTATCTGTATGATGGAGGCCATACAGATACAATGACTAATTAGTTAATGGAAATGGTGCACAATATAACCTGTGTATTAAAATTTGAAAAATGAATGCTTTACCGGGGAGCAGTAAAGCTACTTTCAGACCACTCTGTACAATAGCAGTACCAACAACCTACAACAGCAGTAGCACCATGTACAACAGCACAATGTACAATATCACCAAATACAACAGCAGTACCTTCTAGAACAAACTACAAGAACCTTTTCCAAAGGATTGGGCTGGAATGGTTGATCGAATTTCATACAAGGAGAGAGATATAAATTAAATGAGACTTAATTATCATCCTAAGAGGGAATAGTGAACTAAAGCAGACAATACTTTAATTAACCAATTCGCACGAGTAAAGGTTAAAGCTTAGAAATATGAGAGGAAAAATATGATTCAAGGCAGCATATTTAATCCCCAAAACTTGGAGTGGCCGGTAAATTACACAAAAGTTTATTACAAATGCATTTGTTTATTTCTTTTACATTATAGTGGCAGTACAAAGAGTCATGTGACGAAACAACAGGAAAGTAAAAGCTTTCCAGTGCAGACCTTGGTAATATAATTTAATTATAAGCTTATTATCCATGCTTTTTGGCAATTCAAAATAAGGTACAGTATTATATCTGGTTCATTACCAAGCATTGTCTGGATCGAGAATATGCCAGATATTATCATCTATCTATAATTTCAGACCACTCTGTACAATAGCAGTACCAACAACCTACAACAGCAGTAGCACCATGTACAACAGCACAATGTACAATATGACCAAATACAACAGCGTACCTTCTAGACAAACAAACTACAAGAACCTTTTCAAAGGATTGGGCTGGAATGGTTGATCGAATTTCATACAAGGAGAGAGATATAAATTAAATGCGAGAGACAATTCGTGTGTGTGTGTGTGTGTGTGTGTGTGTGTGTGGTGTGTGTGTGTGTGTGTGTGTGTGTGACCGCTGTTTCTCGACAACCACGGTCCGATATAATTGAAACTTGCAAGGTATATTGCTGAGGACCTGAGTATGTGCCTTTTCAAGGTTTGATATTAATCGGACAAGTGCTTCCCAAGTTATGGCCATTTATTTACTAAACCAATGACAAGACACGTTTCTGCGTGGGCGTGGCGATGGGGAAGAGAACCTCAGCCGCATTCCCCATTGGGGTTACAACGTATGGACTTCCGGAAAGTGATGACTTCGTGTATTCTAAATAATTTCTCGATTTCTTATGCGCATTTATAGATAAACACAATGCTCCAATCCAGTCGTCGTTTACGAGAGCGAAGGAACGGCCTGTGTGGTTGTTTGAAAGTTTTTTTTTGGGGGGGGGGGAGGTTTCTCTTCTCTTCTCTTTGTGTTTTTCCTTGCGATGACAATGCGAAAAGGCAAAATACGTTGGCGCTAATTGAATAATTGTCCATTAAAACTAAATTGCGAATAATCGTAACTGTGATATGCGAACTTCGCGGCCACGCAGTACGGGCACGCGAGAGCGAAGGAACAGCCTGTGTAGTTGTTTCTGGCTCGCGTTTGAAAGTTTTTTTTTTTTTTTGCACGTACGGGCACGTACTAGTGCTTTAGAAAATCAATGAAGAGCGTGAATTCCTCAGCATTCTGATTTTAAAACGGCGCTCGGTGATTTGTTGTTGTCTTTTTTCTCGTGAAAAATCCACATAACTTTAAAAGTGGGTGTAGATAATATACAATTGATGAAGTAGAGTTCTATTGTTTTGCTGTACTTTCATGGAAAAAAGGGTTTTGCAGGCAGATTAGCATCTCATGATGTTCGAATCAACTTATGACATTTTAGCTTGAAACGTACACCTACCTGCATGGCTTTACCTGTAAATATACGTGTTATTGTATCATTCAATGAGTAAAAATCTGTTCAGACATTTGACGCTAACACTTTGAAAGGTAGCAACATGATGTAAAAGTAACAGTCGACAACCACGTGTGCTTGAAGTCGACTTGCCGTATTTTTGACTACTCAACTGTTACAAAGCTAAACGATTCCATCACAATGCCTCAACTTGGTAACGTTCACGCCTGGTCAGCCAATGATTACCTGATGCACGCCTTTGTGTCTGTTTTTGCACGACAAAGGCTCGGTGTCAGTACAAGCAACAATAGTCAAATTGTATTGTGTCATTAGAAAATAAATGTGCATGAAATTATTTTTAACTTTTTCTTTCTAAAGATATGATATATACTGTATATATATATATAATATTACAATACATGGCCAAATTATGTGGACTTTTGAAAAAAAGTATGTGACATATACATATACACTAATAAAAGTGTGTGTGTGTGTGTGGTGTGTGTGTGTGTGTGTGTGTGTGTGTGTGTGTGTGTGTGTGTGTGTGTGTGTGTCTGTCACATATGGGGTTTCAGAATGTGGAATGGAGTCCTCCCAGTGTGGGCTCAAAGTATCCACCATCATCACAGTAAGAGTTCATGATCCACAGACCAAGCTGAAGTTTTTTTGTATGTGTGGTTTCAGAAGGTGTAACAAATCCATCCAGGCTCTCAAAGTATCCACCGTCGTGTGTGTGTGTGTGTGTGTGTGTGTGTGTGTGTGTGTGTGTGTGTGTGTGTTGTGTGTGTCATTGATTGGTATCTACATATGTCGGTTTCAGAATGTGGAATGGAGTCCTCTGG
>CM068963.1:48073670-48091765 GCA_035128595.1 Eptatretus atami | reverse complement strand
AGAGAAGAAGAAGATCATTCAGGAGGAGACACTGTATGCGTATTCTGTATTTCCCAACAACCTAATCCTAGGAGAATCTGATGAAGGCAGAAGTTTGTCTGAGGTAAATCTGATTAGACGGAGGGTAGAGTATCAACCTGTGTGAAGTGATCTCATCTCTCGCCATGCTTACAGGGGTAAGTTAGTCGAGAAATTGGAGTTCTCAAGCCCGTCCTGTGTGTACTGCAGTTAGAGCAGAGGAGTACCGAAGTGAAGGCACACTGGGACGGTTCTTGAGCGGACTGTACCAGGAACTGACTTCACGCAGCTTGATTGGATGTCAGCAGTTGTACCATCCTATTGCTGACCATCCACATCAAATGTGATCCCGCTTCTTTGGTGGAAGTACGGCTGTGGTGAACCAGTTGAAATGGGGTAAGCTCCTGGGATGTGGCGTCCCTTATTCTCATAGCTGGTGGAAAATGCTGCAGTAGATTTGTTGCTTGCAAGTTCCGTGCTTGCTGAACACAGAGCATCAATCCAACTGACTGGAGAGGGGCTGTTGTTGTCCTTCTTTTGGAAGGGAAGGGTGATCGCCAGGACTAGCAACAACTCCTGAGGCGGTGACGCTGCTCTCAGTGCCGGGCAAGGTCTTTGCTCGGATAATTCTTGATAGGGTCATCACCACGCTGAGCACCAGCGTCCATACAGTGCAGGCTTTCACCAAAGAGGTCAGCGGTTTGACCTATCACTTGCTGCTTGGGATCCTCAACGAACGCAGACAGAGTCTTTCGGATGGCTGCTGCAGCCATTTTTGATTCTGTAAAGATAGTTATGATTCAGTGAATCAGGATGCCATCTAGTACCGGATTCTTGGTCTTCGTGTGTACCGACCAAACTGATCAATTGATGTCTGAACTATACTCTTGGAACTGGAGGTGCTGTGAGATGTGGTGATTAACATCTCTGACTTATTTCTAGTTTTGTTAACTTCGGAATTAAGTCAGGGTGATATTCTGTCCCTGCAAACTGTTCAGCACAAATTGTATGGACTTGTTCTGCAGAGATGTCTAGAGAGATACAAACTGCGGTGCATGCATTCTGGGAATGTCAAAGATCTCTGACCTTGATTTCGCAGATGATGCAGGTCAACATTTGCAGAGGACATAGACGATCCTTGTTGGGGGCCCGCGGGGTGCGTGAATGAGAGAGTTCGGAGGCCGCTGAGATTTACGGGTTTCCTGGGTCAAACTAAAATGCAAGGCTTTCATGTGGGACAGTCCTTGAATGGCGTATTGCTGTTCGTGTACTCTGTTTGGTGGGGCAAAGGGATTTGAGGTAGAGAGGCTGCACGGTTCAGCGTTGCAAGTAAGATAGTTCATGTCTTATGGCTGGCTGTGAAAGCCAGAAGGTCAATAGACTTGTGGGTCAGGCTGGGGGTCATGGATTCAATTGATATGGGTTCGTTGCGCTGCGGTGCCTGTGGCAAGGAGGACGGAAAGTCCGTGTCTTGAGCGTCTTGGTGCCTTCAGTCTTGCTCTAATGGAATGTGACTTGGCTCTGACGCAGGAGATTGAGAGGCGACTTAATTTCTTTTGGTTAGCGCAGTCTTTTCGTGAGAATCCTTGGCTAATCGCTAGTGGGACTTGTGCCAATAAGCGGTTGCTGAGAAGAGACTCAAATGAATTTGTTTACCAAATGCTATCGAGTCCGCTGAGGTCGCTGCTGCTGCATGGACATGGTTGGGGGGCCCTGTTTTTCCTGATGCTGATCCTGCTGAGCCAAGATTTAACATACTCAGCGAGGGAGCATCATGAGTGAGAGGCCAATGGCCTGGCCATGTGCCTCATGGATTGGAGCATGTATGAACTATGATCTCAAGGATGGGGAGTGGGCTAGCGAATCTGCCTGGGGAGATGCCCTGACACAGGCTCCAGGTGTACGGCAGAAAATGGACGCAGCGACGCGCTGTCCGGATGCAATGCCCCATACTGACGCTGACCTGACTACAAATGAGAGGAAGGTGGGTATCGGGCAACACGCCGCATCAATGGCTGATCCGAATGCCTAATTGCCCGAAACCTTCAATGTGCAAAATAAAATCTGGGGTGAAGTCATAACTCTATTCTGTGTCTGAACGCAGTTATGGCTCGCCGACCCATTACAAGTGGAAGGGACAATTCTCAACGATTTGATTTTCGGAAATAACTTACGCTGAAGGAGTCTACATGTGTAAGTGAATTTACAAGAGCGGTTATCTCAAAACTGCAAAAAAACAGAGCATTTTCTTTATACCAATGTATTTTGTAATATTCATCGTATTACATTTTGTGTAAGCAATTGAAGCTTGCGGTTTATCAGTTTTAAAAACAAACTTATTTATTTAAAAACAATTCTTTTACTTTAATTACCTTCAGGAACATCACACACGGGAGAGCTCGTGCAGCGCAGAGTTTGGCACTGATGTCACTAAAGTTTGAGGGCGTAGTTTCACAGTTGACAACTCAAATACCAGCTTATAGAATTTTTAATATTCAGGATATAAATTCCTGCATGGGGTGAGTATGAACGAATTCTGTTAACCCAGGACTCAAACCTCAAGGACCTCATCACTTACCAGTGAGAGTGCGCTGAGCTATCGAGTCTTCAAATATCATGCAGAGTTTTCATCACACGAACACTGCAAGCCTTTATAATCGAAGGCGAATGTCTTTGGCTGCCCATTGACGAGAAGTGAAGGAGGTTATGTTTTCACACCCTTTCTGTCTGTTTGTTTGTTTACTTGCAAAAATCGAAGACTTTTTCAAGTATTTTGTGTGATCTGTCTAGTGTTTGTCTGTTTTTTGTTTACTTGGCTGGCGAATCTTTGATTTTGCAAGTATGTTGGTCTGTTCCGTTTGTTTGTTTGTCTATATAATATTGTCCGGAGTCGTCTACAGCCCAAACGGCTGGACCCAGTCGTTGTAAATTGTAGCAACCTATAGGCAATCCACCGAAGACGGTCACGCGTCAAACTCCTTCTTAATTTGACTAAACGTCGTGACGTGACGTCAACAGACGTAAAACACATTTTTGCGACATAACTCATAACAGGAAGTCGTAGCGACTCCGGGTGAGGGGCGCGAAATATTAAAAACTTCATTCATAACATCTAATTTAAGTTACTAAATGCATTCTTATTACATTCCATGAGTTTTTCGCAAAGCGTAAATGACGTCAAATGTCTTTGCCTATGACGTGATTTTTTGATAATTTGTTATTTTGAACGCTACGCCAGTCATTTTTATTAATGTGACGACAAATAAACCACTCCCATTCCATGACATTAACACGCTTGACCACCAACACAGGAAATGTCAACTAATTTCGCCAAAGTGTCGTGCTAAGCGAGGATTTATTCATTGTCTGTTGCTGTCTGTCTGTTTTCGTCTTCAGAGTCCACAAATTTAACCGATCCTACGACAAAACATCTCCACATGGTAGAGTTTTCATAAGGGAAGAGAGGTATTGAGTTTTTTTGAGGTCAAAAGGTCACAAGGTCAGCATAGGCCGAAAGGTCAAGAACTTTGTGAGACATCTAAAATCTCTATTTCATTCGATTGGACTTGAAATATTGTGTGAATGGAGGATTGATCAGAGGTGTCTCATACAGGCAGTTCACATGAATGCAACCAGAGTCGAAATTATGCTTTCGTGGGAGGGGTCGTGGAAGGACCCAAAAGGTCAACTAATAGGCCGAAAGGGTCAACAAGTAAGGTGGTATGTTCTATGAAGATCCCATCTTTCATATCCAATAGATCCGAAATTTGAAAGAAGGATTTACAGGATCAATGTCAAATGATTTTCAACCACCTAATTTTTTTGATGGCCAACATAAGGCACAAAGGGGTCAAGATAAGGCAGAATTTGTTCTAAAATGTGTTCTAGCATTTTCATGCCGATAGACTTGAAATTTGAAGAGGAGTTGCAGAATTTGGTCATTGAATCTAACACCAATTAACTTTTTTAAATCAAATTTGTTTTATGGAACTTGCAAGTTTCGTGCTCTGCCAAACAACATTCTTATTTGTCTGTTGCTTAGTTGTGTGGGCAGATACCGTGCCAAAGTTTGAACGGATTACCAGATGAAATTTGTGGACAGGTGGGTTGTGTGACAAGACAAGACTGATACGATTTTGGGAAGACCGGATCCGACTACAGAATTTTTTCAGTGATTCTTCACCATTGAGAAGATCTGGCCCAAAAATGATATATAGCACGATATCTCAAGAAAATTGGACGGATTCGACGAAACTTGGTGGACATGTTGGGTGTGGTGATTTGGAAGAAGTGATTCAATTTTGTGGAAGGATCCGATTCGATCCGGATCTGATAATAACCTCCCGCCATCGACAAGATGGAGCGGAAGGTAACTTGTTTCACCCCTGGTCTGTTTGTTTGTTTTTTGTGGAACAGTATTCACGGAAAACGTCCTGGACGGATTTGGCGACGAAACTTGGTGGGGGCCGATATAGGTCATGGTCCAGGATCATGGCATTAGATTTTGGAGCTTGGTCGCAAAAAAAAAATTTGTCATACTTTGTTTCAAAAAAATGTCGATAATTATTTGAAAATAGTGAATTTTTTTTATTTGCATTTCTAACATGTTTTAGATGAATCTTCCACAACCCCGCCCAGCTAAATCCGGCAGATAAATTGATTATTTCTACAGCGTGAGCAATTGAACACCAAAAAAAAAATTTGTTTAGAGAAAAAAAAAAACAGAATTTTTGGCAACCTTTCTTTTCAATAAAAATTCGATTTTTTTTTTTGGGCAGTTTCTACATGCGCGTCGAGTATAGTTTAAGGTTATTCAAGGTCGTGGTTCAGTAGACGTCTGATCCGTTTTGACCTACAATGAATAAGGATATCAAGGTTTCACTTAAGTGAGCCCAAGCAGTAGTGCGCGACGAGGTTTTGCAACCTTAAGCAAGAGTGCTCCCGCTCGTAGTTTTTAAGTGATTGCTTCCCACCATTGAGAGATAATACAGCACGATATATGCAAAAAGTGTGGTACGGATTCGGATGAAACTTGGTGGAGCGTAGTTGGGTGTGTGACAAGGACAGAATTGACTCATTTGGTGAAGATCCGAATGCCAGATCCGGATCTGATTATTATCCATCGGTTGAACGGAATACAGAGGGGGTATTGGCATTTTGGGTCGTATTGTTTGTTTTTCTGTGTCTGATTTTGTTTGTTGTCCGCAACTAGAATTCCGTGTTTTTCTCTGCAACCGCGCTTGTCGGATGTGACAAGAATTTTTCAACCATTGGTTTTTGGTAACAATTACTCATGTAGAATGTGTTCAATATAATTATGGACATCATAGAGTGCACGTGGTGTGGCAGCGCATATTTGAAAAACGGAAAAACTTATGGACCTTATATCTGAAACCGCACCAAGAGAAATTTTGATAACCTTGGACAGCATAGCAGAGTACTTAGGAGGAAAGCCTGAATGACGGAAATGAGTGTGATTTTTTTTATGATTGTGCATAGGTGCCATTGTGTCGTCTGTTTGACGTGCCTAATGTGCATGTGGAGGAACCCAGCAGGCACACCATCCAGTGATGAAAACTTTTTTTGAGGGTCATGCTTGGGGATAAATATTGTTCAAAGAAAGAATGTTCATTGAATCAAATAAGTCACGTGTATTCTAGGCAGCCATAAATTGTTTATAAAAAAGAAACATTTAAAAATCTTCTGTTGCTTCTGAAGTGTGACAAGATCGAGGTGAAACTTTACACATATGAACCAGCCTGTCAGGCAGAACAAAAGGTTCACACAGTAGGTGATTGTCATTGGTCAATGGTTTCGCAGCCATATTGGATTTACCCTTAAAATCTATTTTTAAAAAATCTTCTCCAGAACAGGCTGGACAAATCGAGGGAGACAAACTGTCACAGCAAGGTGCTTCGCCTTCGTTATGCACGTCATAACTGCACGATGTAGAAATGCTACATCTGAATCAGAATTATACACATTTTTGAGGGTCATCTTGGGATAGTGTATCAATGTTCCAGAAGAGGCAAAGTATTTTTTGATGACGTATGCAATCACGCGGTGATTTGCAGCCATAGTTGATTTTTGGTTTTTTTAAAACCTTCTTCAGAAAAAAGTTCCTTCTTCTCATGAAATAGGCGAAAAGAGTCCGTAGGCGGGAAACTTTACACATAGTGCGCCTTTCCATGAGGAATCAAAGTCACATATGATGTCATAGGGTCCACATTGTGTTGGCAGCCATATGGGAGATTTAACAGCGTGAAAAACGCTAATAAAAAAATACACCTTCCAAAAAAAGAGTCCTCTGGAGTGAAGGGTTTGCTTCCTCTGATTGCCTCTATTCTCCTGTTTTTAACGATAGATCCTACTTACACAACCATTAAGAGAGATCCCAGGACTAACGTATATATATGCACGATCACATCTCAAAAAGATTGTGGACGGCTTTTACGGCTCACTGCAAACTGGTGAATCGGTTGGTTGCCTGTGAAAAGGAAGATAATTTCGACTCTTGGTGAAGATCAATCCGGATCTGGATGCGAACAATATATATTACTACAGTTACAGCAATGATTCCTATCGAGCACATTGGAGAAAGGGCAAAAACGATATTGGCCTACTTATTAAATCATGGCATGCATATTTCCAAATGTAACTGCCTAAAATATGTTCTCGTTGATCAGCATTGTAGCATGGGTGGAATGCAATAGAGCATCGACCGAGTGGTCTTCTAGTTTGAAACAAAAATGCAAATTTCACAATCCACCCACTTTCATCAAGGTGAACATGGGTGAATCGAGTGACCTATTTCCACGAAGCAGGTCACTCTGGAGCATCGCTTCGACGTGCATCAGATCGGAGGGTTTTCGCTTAATTCAGATTATGGTTCGACAGTAACTGGGGATTTTTGTGGGCTTGTGTATGAAGCTACAGAATGGATGGACATAAACTTGCCTCCCAGGAATTGCCGCATGTGGTGTCAGGTGACCAAGCCACGTGGACTTGATGAAGAAAAGATCAAAGATGTGAAAGTGGAGGGGAAAAGTGAAATGAAACAGTGAAGAAATGTACAAACGAGGAAGACGGGAGAAGCAAAAGAGAGATAGAGAATATTCATTACAGATGTCGTTCGAAGGACAACAGATAATAAGAATGGAAAGTGATGATAGGAGAATGAGAAGTGATCGAATAGCTATCTAAGAGTGGTTTTGATCTTCAAATAGTTGATCTGCTGTCAGGTGACAGAGTATAAGTACAATGCCGCTGGAAGAGGAGATGCATGTTTTGGGAAGTGACTCATAACATCACTCCGCCATCTAAGGGAATGCAGATGTTAGCCCTTGTGTTCATGACTTGACATGAATCACATCAACTGAACATCACGGTCACAGACTTCGTTACGCAAAAACGTAGTCGTTATTTACAGATATTGCTGAAACATACTTCCTTTGATGTAAGAAGAAATACTATTAGGAGAATAATTGATAATTATAATTTTGATGGGATAAGGTAAGCATATTGGCAGCGGTCATCCCACCCATGGAATAAGAATTAGATTTTTTTTATTTTGTAAGCTTACCCATATGATATAGGATGACACAAAATATATAACCAAAAGGCGGGGGTGATGGGCGTTTGGGTTGCTCTGTTATTGCTGTTGCCAAATCTAATGAGATCTGTTCTATGTGTAGAGGTGTGTTCAGGTGTACCGATTTGTGCATCTCTGTCTCGTCGATGGATGTTGTTCTGTCATGTTTGTTTGATAACAGCCAAAGCAAGGTCAGATTTCCGAAACCGATCTTACACGCAACATCTCGCAGACCAGATGATAGATTTATCATAAGGCAAGAGCCTATTGTTTTTGAAGGTCAAAGGATCCATTATTAAGCCAGAAGGTCACCAAACTATAGGTGAGAATTTTATCATAAAATTAATTCATACGATTGTGTGAAATTTCGATAAAGGAATCATAAATTTACAGTTAACCATAAATTACCAGCAGATGAATTTTTTAAGAGTAATAGACCAACAGGTCACATCCAGGCCAGTCAACAAATAAGGCTGGTGTTTCTAAAATCCTTAATTATTTATTCAATTGACACACTTGAAATTTGAAGACCACATTTGCAGCTGAATTCAACCCACCGTATTAGTATTTGTGGTAAACATAAAGCCAAATGTCAACATGAGACTCATAAGAGCTCCAACGTCGAACAAGATTTTCTAAATCCCAATTTTACATCTTAACTTGAATAAATTTTGAAAGAGCATTCACATGTAATCTCTTATTCAACCACCTATTAATGTTGGAGGTAATCATAGGCAAAAGGCCAATGCGGCCAAACTTTTCTAAAATCCTCAATTTTCATCTGATTGATATTGAAAGGATTTACATATCCAGGTCACTGAACTCACAGCACCTAAAATTTTTCATATACCATAACACTCAAAAGGTCCAACATAGACCAAAGATCAGGTGCGAAAGTAGGTCAGGTATAGGGGAGCAATGCCAAACAAGATCAGCGCGTCGTGTGTCCACTTTCCGCCGTACTTACAGGGGCCTCAGTTGGCCCATTCCTCCAGGCAGATGCCTTGGGCCATCCCTATTCTCCTTGAAGATGCTGATCAACTGCCGCATAACCTATTGGGGGGCGTAGGGCATGGTGTCGCCCTTGGCCTCCTCGAACTCAAGCGAGGCTTCGCTCGCTTGAGAGAATCTGGGTGAAAGCAGGATCAGGGTCAGCGAAAACGAGCCACATGTCCAGACAGCGCATCAAGCTGCATGCTCATGGACTATGCAGGTAAACAAACCTCATTTAGGTCTCTCCTCAGACAACCGCTTGTTGACACAAAGTCTGACTTGCGATAGCCCAGGATTCTCCGAAAGACTGGTACCGTGAAAGGATATTAAGTCTCCGTCCTCAGATCCCTGGTCAGAGTCCAAGGCTCTCACATCCATAAGAAAGAGCGTGCGAAGCAACACAAGGACTGAAGACTCGGGTATTTTTCGTCCTCCTCGCACAGGTACCGCAGACATCACGAAAGTAGATGGGGCATGCACCCCCCATCGATCCACGTGATCCGATGATCCAAGCGCGACGACCGACGAATGTTCTGTGACCTCTGCGCTCATCCAGCCAACAGAGACATGCTAATAATACACATACAACGACACAGCAAAGTAAATCTCACAGATGAGACCAAAAACTCAACATCTTATCACAAACACGTAAAGACAAGATGGCCAGCCTCATCAATCACCTTCTTCGCAAAGCTGGATGCTTAGATGTGACCCTAGAAAACCTTGTAATCCCAGCAGCTTCTGACTCCTCAATTCAGCACCTCGAGGGCCCCAAAAGGATATCTAATCACGGTCAAAGATGACTGCCATCATCTGCGAAATCAAGGTCAGATGATTTGACATTTCCAAACGATGGCACTGCAGCTTATCTCTCTGACATACCCTCCCCCAGGAATCACAGTCCCTCACATCAGTGCTGAACAAGTGCTGGCTGACCCAGTAAACACCCCTGACCAACCTCACGTCAACGACTGGATATATGAGTCGAGATGGTACCACCCAATCTCACAGGCCACTCTCCAACCAGATAACAGAGTATACAGTTACAGACATCAGATACGATGCAGTTTTCGGTGGCTCCCCATGGAGACCAACGATCTCCAGAGGCATGACGCGATTCACTGACTCAAACACTTTACATAGATCAAAAATAGGCCTCGCGCCAGCACCCTGGCACCTCTAGCCTGCGTTTTCGGTGAGACACGAAGAGCAAGGATAGCGAGTGCATCGTTGCCACCTCTTTGGGGCTGACAACGCCTGACTGCTCTGGACCCGCCTGGTGCTCCAAAGCCAGATGTCCGACGAACCCACATCAAACGAATTGTCCGACGCAAAGACCTTCGGCCCGCGCTGAGAAGCGTCACCCACTCCGGTAGTATTGTTGCAACTCTTGATCGACTCACACTTCCCTTCCAGAGAGGACATCAAGCGCCTCTCTTCCAGTCCAGTTGGGATGATGCCTGTGTTCACGGCGGAAGCACAGCAACTGCATGCAACGACCACGAGTGCAGCACTTTCCTACCAGCTTTGCGAAGAAGTTCAGCACTCGGACTGCCACAGATCCCCATGGCCGCTTTAACCCCCCCATCTTTACAACCTGAACTTCACGCCCGCCAGCCAGCTGTATTTCCACCAAACATGAGGGTGGCACCACCACGTCGATCTGCAGGCGTAGCAATAGGGTTTGAACAACCTGACATCAAACTCGACAGCTCGTGGCCCTCCGCAGCTGGTACCAGCGCTCAATGTCAACGCGGCCAAGTGGGCCTTCACTTCGCTCTCTCTGCAAGCAACGCCTAACACCTCTAGCTCTACCATCCACTGGCCAGCTAAACCCCCCACGGACCGGGCTGATGAACGCACCATCACGACCGCGCACATTCGCCCCTGAATCAGGACGAGAACTCACTTGACTCACAGGGTGACTCGCTGTACCCCCTCACCAGACTTCCCACACCATGTGCCTCTTGACACCCTCAGCCAACACGAAGCCTTCTACAGTCCTCTCTACGGCCTCCAGCATGCCTCGCTACAGCCCTCAAGCTCTGCCATTTCCATACCTGGCCTGCGCTCTGGGCGATGGTCACTCCAGTAGCTCCCCTGAGAGACAACAAAATTCTTGCTGTGCGCCTACTGGTGATTCAAGACATCTACCGACAACATCAAGGACGGTAGTATCTTCGAAGGCAGCCTCCACAACCTCCGTCCCTCGCATCCCTCCAAGCACCAGCACCCTCAAATCATCCACTTCAGCCTGTTCGCCAAGACACACTCAGTTCTCCCCTCTCATACTCCTCGAAGCTTGCAACATCAGCCTAGGCTGCGGATGGTCACATTCGGTCCACTCGGATCTTGAAGCTCGCCACTCAACTTGAACGAGCTTCTAACACACGACAGCCGGAGTCAGCTATGAGGAACTCGAGCACCTCTGCGTGGCAGCGTCACTCCTTGGATCATACTACCCAACGTGACCATCAACCGCAGCACATGTCATTCTCCTTTGCCCCACGCCACGTTGCGAAATGCAAGATCAGGCGAATGAGCTTGTTGGGTGCTTGAACCATCGGCAAACTGCCACACATTTCTATAATCCTTAATTGTCCATTGCACACCTGGATTTGACCCCTTTTTTAAAAATACCAAATTTTTGAAGAGCGAATAAAAAAAATTTTTCTTCCGATTTCTTTTTTCTTAAGAATATTTTCTTTTTCACAAGGGGTCCACACAAAAAAAACAAAGACACCAGTCCTTTAACCTCAAGCAATAATTTCTTGAGCGTCTAACATCTGACCAGACACGCGTCAAGCATCAGCGCCCCAAGGTCACCAACTCAGGTGGTCATTTCAAAATCCTCAACTTTAAACCTCATTACTTAAATTTGAAGGGAAACTGCATATTTGGTCATTGACATTCAGCCACTATCTTAGCTCCATTCAGTTGCATATCTTGGTTCTATCTAAGATCTTTCACCAAAAACGAATCCAGTCTGAATCGAGTGAGATTTGGTTAACTTCTGGATCAGAAGTCTAGACTACTAAAATTCTTAACCGCTGTCTTCTTTCTCTTACATTGAGAGATAGGGCCAAAACGTTATTTTGTACGATACCTTCACAAAAGTGTTGTGAACTGGATCGGAATGAATTGGAGACACGTTGGGTGTGTCACAAGGAAGAAGTGATCACTTTTGCGAAAGTCCCAATGCGATGCGATAATTTTTAATGATTCTTCACCATTCGAGATCGGCCTAAACGAACCTATACTACCGCACCATATCGCAAAAAAGTGTGGGACGGATTCTGACGAAACTGGGGTGACGATTAGAGTGTGTGACCACGACAAAGTTGGTTCCAATTTTGGTGAAGACTCCAAATCCGGATGCCGATTGGAATGTTTTAAGTGATTCTTCAGCCATTGAAGAGATCGGCGCCAAAAATCGATAGTACTGTCTAGCATGATATTTCAAAAATGTATTGGGTCCGATATGTTCTCGTGGTCAGGTATTACGTGTGGAGGTATGCGCCGTACCGATCCCCTTTCAGTTCCACAGTGTAATCAAAACGGTAAATCGAAACCAACGAAAACTGTTATTCTTTAATGTACCAACAGAGGAGCTGCATCTCAGAACACTCCATCTTTCATGATCTGAGATCTGAGATGTACCATACCTTGACAGAGCGTTTGTGCTGCAAAAACTTATTGGCAAGGATTATGCTGGGGGAACATAACATCACGCCGACCTCTCTGCATTTAAGTCATGGATGTTAAAGAACCCATAGTAGCGAAACAAAAAGACATTTGTGCCAGTGCATCATGGCTCGGCCTCACTCCGAGCATGCAGCAATAAATGAAGGATGTGCGCAACACATGCTGCTTGCACAATGCCAATGTATGCAAGCACTGGGAACAAGACAGTAAGTTTCCCTATAAATCACTCATTCAACTCAAAAAAAACTAAATGTGGAAAATAGGACGAGACTGAGTGAGCGAGGCAATTCCATAGATGAGAGAAAATGGGGTCAAGGGAGTAGGGAGTGATAGAAAGCCTTCGACTTTGAGAGGGTAACAAAAATAAAGTTTAAAGCTGGGTGGGTTTAAAGTTTATTGAATTGCAGAAGGGGATTAAAAGTTACAGAGGCTAAAAGACAACCAATTGTCTTTACCGGGAAAGGTGAAGACCCTGTGCTTTGCTTCCTGACTGAGACCATTAACTCTCAGGGCCATGGAGTCCACCCCTTCCAAGATTGAAAATGTTTCAGTAGAATCCACCATCCACAGAATATATCCATAACATATGGATAAACATATTATGAATTATTATGTGATAATGAACAATGAAGGACGGCCGTCTTGAAAGTGTTTATATTGGTGCCATCCAGTCGTGAAGGCTGCTCGCCCACGCTCGTGAAGCGAAATGCGGTGTTAAGTGATCGGTCCCGTACATGGTACCGTATGTGCATTTTGTTATTCCATTTTCCTCTGGAACCGCCTTGTCGGATTGACACGAATTTTCAACATTAGGTGCAAATACTCATGTAAAAGTTTGAAATGATAATTATAAGTTCATAGGTCGCAATGGTGTGGCAGCATGTTGGATTAAAGAGTAACGTTGGACTCTTTCTCCGAAACCGCTCCATGGAAAAAATGAAACTCTGCCAGTGTCAACGCTCTGTGCTGAATAGATGATTTTTTTAATGACTGTATAGGTGCCTTCGTGAGTGACGTCCATAATTGATAAGTAGAACACTATATCCGATCAACATGAAATTTTGAGGGTCATCCAGGAATAATTTGGTCAACAGAAAAAATTTTTTTAACACCATCGGTCACGTGGGTTCTGTCAGCCATTGTTTTTTTTTTAAACCTTCAAAATCTCTGAAACGCCTGAACAGTTGAGGGAAACTTTCGAGGTACAACCACCTATCCATGAGGAACAAAAAGTGCCACCTATGACGTCATTGGTCACATGTTTACAAGCGACATTGGACTTACCGCGAAAACATTTAAAACGCGTCTTCGAAGACAGGCTGGACAGATCCGAGGGAAACTTCACACACACATTCTCAAGCCTTGGGGATACCAGGGTGTTCATGAATAATTGATAGGTCACATGGTTTGGCAGCCATATTGAGATGAAGGAAATATTTAAAAATTCTCTCTCTTTGAACCGGCTGCATCGATCATTGTGAAACTTCAGAATTAATGATTGTTAATGGTGGGATATACTGTATGTTATAATTTCAACCTGATCAGACGCATGGCTGGCAGCCAGAAATTATTTAATTTTTTGGAATTGCATTGTTTTTTATTTTTTGGAATAAGGCTCACTTGGCTGTGTCTGGATGGGTTTGAAGTAGAGAGAGCAGTTGAAAACCCGAGCCTATCCAGGTTCCTCCGATGACCTCATCTTTGCTTTTTGCTTGTTCAGGTTCCTTCTGGTGACTTTAATAGCAGTACCTATTTTTATTTGTCATCCATTGATTCAAATTTAAAATTTAACATTAAACAATTTGCCACCAAAGGAGTTGGCTCACACAAAGTCCCTTTTCTAGACTGTGTAGTGGGAAAGTAGTCTATGAATACCATCTATTGTTTTTGGTCCTCCTGTGAACCAGGCAAGCAGCCAGGCAGGGTGAGGATGGGGTGGTACAAGAGGGATTATTGACGTGTTTGCTCCCGTGTGCACCTTTTAAACTTCCCATACTTAGATGGATCAAGAAGTGCTATGACACAGTCACCGCTATGTGATAGCATCGCGGTGGTAACTATGTACCGCATGAGTGCGCACAGCCTGTCTGGGAGGAGGATATCTCAGCGCATTGTGGCATAGCCATGGCAGAGGTGATAAAGGGGTAGCTCAGAGGATCGGGAGGGAGTGGAGCTGAGGTGTTGAAGAAGCTGACAGCCTGTTGGAGTAGAGCGGGAATTCAGGACTCTGTACACGCTATTCACTTTCTTGTGTCCTAGCTTTCCAGCTCCTCTTGCCGCTCTTCATGCTATTCCCTGGCCGGGCTGTTCTCTCTGACAACTCTTCAATGCATCTTGCCGCTTGCTCTCCATTCTCTTGCACCACTGGACAATTCGCCCAAACTCCTGGGGAGGTAAAGTTTCTAACGTTCATTTAAGGCACACACTAGTATTGCAACGCAACAAGATTGTCCAATGACAGCTTTTGAGAAATCGTGTTATGTCGGCAGTTGATGATCGTCGTCACTTGTCATCTCCTTAGAAGTCAACTGACTTCCATATAAAGAGAATGAGATAAAGATTAAATACTATATCTGTTCCACTAACTACCTGACTACATTCAGCGCCTCACAAATACATTTTCCTTACAATATTTTTTTCATGAAATATGGGAGGCCTGGTTGGGACGCCCCTGGCAACTGCCCAGCTTGCCCATCCTAAATCCGCCCTGGGGCAGTGGGCTTTTGTAGCCCACTTGACATGTGCTGAGTGGTCAAGTTTTTTTGGTCGGATTTGGTTCACACTGTTTGAAGGCCCAAAAGCTAAAATGTATAGTCTGAAGCTGCAAGTCTCTGTCTTTGAATTACATTGACATATACCATGTGTGTGTGTGTGTGCGTGTGTTGTGTGTTGGGTTTGTCGTTGGCGTGCGTGCGTGTGCTGTGTCGCGTGTTCCGTGTTTTGAGTGCATGTTGAGTGCTTGCTATCAAAGTCTGTTTAAATTGCAATCAAATGCGTGTGCCAAAAAAAACACAAAGTATATTGTGACTTGCTCTGCAGCTGAGATGGCACCCCTGAATGTCGCGTTTCGCTATCCACGGACTGACGCTCCACTACCTCATTAAAGAGTTTTGCCCGAATTCCTTGTTTTCTGCTGTATTCGAATAATAAGATCGTGGCGTTTGAAAGCCATAATTGATTAACTGGATGGAAAGCGAGAATTGATTGACTTGGAGTAAAATTTATGTAATTTAGTGATAAAATGGAGAAGAAGCTGATATTGAGGTTTATTGCAACGGAACATTCCTGGGTGAACGGGTACTTTTAATTTACTCGTAAATATAAATATAGGTTTATCTTCGACAGCAAGTTCCACGAGCAAAGTTGTTGAATGCTCTCTGAGTGCGCTTCTGTCAGCCAGAAGATTACCCACAGCCATTTCTTTCTCCAGTTCGCCGTCAGCGAGGTATCAGCACTAAATTCCAAAGCAGCATTGCTCAGAGCTTTCACCGTTCTCATCCTCCACCTCCATTTCTTCTTCAATACATTTTGTTTCACGAAAACAGTGTCGTCAGCACTCGTGTATTGTGTAGCAGTCTCTGACAGACTGAGATGAGACGAAGATTCTTCTTTGTCACGTCGGCATTGTGTGGATAGCGTGGCGTACTTAAGGGACCGGCTGGATGAGCAATTCTGACCAAAGGACCGGGTGAAGTGAAAAATTATGCTAACGCGCTTGAGCATGGCTCGCTTTTGATTTTGCGATTACTGAAGCATGTCAGCTTTGGCGTAGGGGTCAGTGTTGGCAGGCCCTTTGACACAATAATTATGTATAGAATTGTTGGAAAGTTGAACCTACTGTGTATTTTTATGCTGGTGCTTCTTAATGGTGAGGGTGGTGGGCTTGGGATCCATGATCTTGAGTTCAAACCCAATTCGGCTGTTGAATTAATACCGAGGTGGGGTAGATCAGCCTGCTCATCCTTCCGTGGTCGTCAAAACGAGTGCCAGCTTGCTGTATATCATGGCTCTGTGATTGGAGTGGCGACACCCATCCAGGATTGTCCATAGCAAGGGTCTGCTTAGGCGCAACCAACACTCTGCCAGGTATGGCCGCGGTTGTGGAAAACACCCTTTTGAACATACGTTGAACAGCCTTATTCTAATTAATACCTTCATCAGGCTATCCTCGGCCACCTCACTCTCTGGGGTCTGAAGTCGTATCCTCGGTAATGTCGCTGCATGAAGCCGCTGTGTTTTTTGGCCTGCTCAACTGTTGCCTTGACTTAACAGGCCGCAATGATTATTTTTCTTTTTGTATAGCCTTGTCGAGGCTCGTATGAGAGTAACACACTAGCACAGAACAGCAAGGGGGCATGAGACAATAGGGGCGGAGAGAGGAAGGACAAAACGAGTGGGGAACAGCGACTTAGGAGATCTGTGGAAGGGAGAGGGATGGGGCACGGGAACATGGGGTATACAAGATGACACCACGAGGACTTTCAGGAAGAAAGCAGGGAATTTTGAAGAAGGTGGGTTTGGGTGATTAGCGTGGTAAGAAAAGATATGCATGATTGGATGGGGAAAATAAGGAGTGGTGTGAAAAGAGCTGTTTTGGAGGAAGAATGGATTGAACAGAGTTTTGGAGTTATTCCAAAGGCGAGGAAAAAGAGGAATAAAAGAGGTGAAGGTGAGCAGTGATTCGTGATTTTGGTAGTTTTACCAGAAGGGGTTGTTGGCAGAACCCTTGAGCGCTCTGCGGAAATATATGGGGACAAATTGCAGGACAGAGCGGGGAGGGGGCGGAGACCGGAGAGGATGAAAGACCACGACTTGCTTGCAGTGAGAGAGTGAGAGCCCAAAGACAGCCTCATCGTGGGAGATACCATGATCCGAAATGCCTTGGTTCACAGGGTGTAGCCGAGAAAGGTGAGAGGCTGGAGCACCAGCCCCAGAGGGAACAGTATCCCATCAGGCTGCAGATAAAAGCTTGTATGTCGTCATGGAAGCTCAGGGTGGGCCGGAGATGGGTGGGAAGGTAGGGGGACGGAGGGAGAGAGGTGGGCGGGGAGAGAGGAAGGTTGTGTGGGGGGGGGGAGGGAGAGGAGCGGGCAGGAGGAAAGAAAGAGAGAGACAGGTAAGAAACAGCAAATGAAGATCAAAGCTTACCGTAGTGATTGTATTAACCCGCCCGGGATCTTGACTGGTCAAGGGTTAAACTGACCATCACCGCCGCGCCTCAACACAAAGCGCATTTCCTGTGTTTTTGTGTATTTTACGGCGATGGCCCCGCTTCACAACAGGGGCGGCAAAGGTTTCATCGCTTTGACCTGATGTCCTTCTGAACCAAATAGGACGGCAGAACTGACTGAAAGTACAAACACATGACTGTGAGATCGCAGGTACGGATGGGGGGCAGAAATGCAGTCATTTTGCTGTGTTTGCTTCTAGTCACTGAGAAATAACTGAAGAGTGGAGGATTGGATGCTGGATGTGAAATAAAAACCAAGGTTAGAGAAACAATGGAAAGGAACTTCTCTTCAGGTCGAGCAATGAGAAAGAAAATTGAAAATTTTTTAATTACAGTGTAGGCATGGTTTAAAGAGGACAGGATTGAATTATAGATATTGATTGAAGTTCTTCTCATGGAATCTGCAAGTGGGTTTGGTAAGCTGGTAGGAGTGAAGGATGGTGGAAAAACGAAGCAGATTTCTGATCTGATTTCTGGTGGAGATTGATTTCTCCACACTCAGAATTATTAAGTTCTCATCATGATCTTTTTAACAAGGAAGTGACAGATTGACAAACA
>CM068963.1:48053853-48065761 GCA_035128595.1 Eptatretus atami | reverse complement strand
GCCTGTACGTCGCCCTCTTGTAGTGTGGTAGAGAGCATCCTGGAAAGTCCAAAGAGAGCATCCCAATTATGCTGGCGTATGATGGGATCGTCAGCCGGACACCTCAACATTTCGCTTGTGCGACGCTGGCAGACGAGGCATCTTGACCAATCAAATGTTGTTGTGGTGAATTCATTCTGAAAAAGGTCAATAGGTGATGGTCACTGATTTTAAAATGGCGTTCAACCTGCTAAGGTGATATGTGGTTTCATCTTCTCCACAGCCGTATGAAATTTCACATGATGAGTTTGAGCATGCGAGCAAAACGTTTTCCAAAAGGCTTCCTGTCCAAAAATGTAATTTGAAAAAAAATGTTTAACAAGCTTCATATTAGATTTTGCGAAATCTCAATTTAGAAATGCAATTCACACTGATTTCTGAAAATTATATCTAGCGTGTTTGAAAACTTTTTGAATGGAGCTTTTTTTGCATGTGAAATTTCATACCAATAAGATAAATGCCTGTGAGAAAATCAAGCGGATATCACTTCTTAGCAGTTGAACACAGTAGAAGAAAATATTTAATATCGTGCATTTTTAGCAGCGTCTCGCGTAGCGAACGTGGCTCGTTAAGAGAGCTCCACGTTATTTCTTTTTTTTCTTTTCTTGTTCTTGTTTCTTCTGGTGAAACAAAACCTTTCGACTCGGCTCTTATATACAGGATCCGGATCTCCTTAAATACTAAACACCTGTAACATCCTCGCAATGAGGGTGCCTTTGAGAGCGTCTATCATCAACTTTAAATATATTCGGACATTTGCTTTAAAGTTTCGAAAAGTTCACGTTACTATTTAAAGATTATTTCATTAATGTGTTGTAATTCGTAAATACACATTTTCTCGTCATGAACAGGAGCCTCCATGACGGGTCTCGCTATTGGCTCCATCAAGCACGTGACGGAATATCGGAAGTTGTTGTTGTTATTTATATTTTTTTTTTATATTTTTTATTAAGGGCTGTCACACCTTGACGTTTTAGAAAGCGTATGGCAAGGTATCAAAATGTATGTAAAACGCTGGCGTACGCTGAACTATTGATGCTTTTATTAAAAAGTTTGGGGCTATAATAACGTGTGGACGTATGCATAACCTATTAGTAACGTACACAGAACGTTTCAATCACATATAGATAACCTTATACAACGAATGCTGAGCGTGTTGTCAGCGTTCACAACCTATGCCAACGATAGTCTAGCTATATGCATAGCGCGGCAGCGTATCGCCGACGATCACGTGGCGTAGGCTATCATAGGCTGCGGCTCGACGATTCAAATCATAACCCCACTAGACATCGAAGTGTGAAGCCGCTGTCACACCTTGACGTTTTAGCCAGCGTATGCCGACGTATGAAAAATTGCCGAACCAATGCACACGTCGAATACGTTATGGGGTAAGTTTGTATTACGTTAAGAGCACGCTGGCATACGTGTAGTACGTGGCATCGTCTAGTACTGCCTGGCAGCATAGTCCTACATACGCCGAAACTTTTCAGCATGTTGAAAATTTATCGTAACGTTGTTGCATGCACACGTTCCGCATACGCGTGACTAATAAGTTCGTGACACAGTCTGCCTACGTATCGTTGAACACGTTACTTCACAGTTATCATAAGTGCACGTCGTAATGCGTAGCTCATGTTCCAGACTCCTGTTTTTGTTTTGTTTGTTTGCTTTTCTCGGTACGACGGTGATGTTGACACTTTTGATTTCTAGTGCGGTTATGAATTTAATTGTTGAGCGGCAGCCTATTAATTGTATTAAATTATAACCGCACTAGAAATCGAAGTGTCAACAAACACTGTCATACAAGAAAAAAAAAAAAACCAGGAGTCTGAACACAGACGTAGACCATTACTTGGTGTCAGACTATGAAGTAACTTAACACAACGTGTGTCGACGTGTGTCAAGATCGGTAACGTGCTACACACAGCTTACATTCAGCTGTAGAAATCGTGTATGAACTAAACTATTACCTCGACGTGTTTCGACTTATGAGTAAACTTAACAAGTAAACGTGTGTCGACGTGTGTCAACATCGCGTAACGTGCCTACAATCCTTATTAGCCTTGAGTTATGTCGAGCCGTGAAAGTAGAGTCATACGTGGCATCATCGAAAATTTCAAGCATGTGAAAATTGAAGTCTAAACAGCTCGAACATTGCACTTGTAAACGATCGGTAATGCACAAAACTCCTATCGTTTCTCATGTTGTCACTTTTCCCTAATATTATGGACATTACCTGGAACGTTATCGAAGCTGTGTCAGCGGTGTTAAGCCAAATTTCATGTGCAGGCACTACTGATCGGTAAGGTCACAATCGGCAATGGCACCTTGCGGTGTCTGTATGTTAACAGTTTATTAGCGCATGTCTGACGTGTCTGGCACACTTTTGAAAGTTTTTCATACTCCTGGCTATTCAAACGCCTGGGTCATCAACATAACCGTGTATGTAAAACTGTGGTCGTATCACTGAAAATAAATTCTGATTTTTTAAAGTTGGCGTATTCATACGTGTTGGTCGTAAGCAAAATACTTCAGTAACGCACAGACGTTTTGTTGTCGTTATATAAAGTGTTTACCAACGAATGCTTAGCCTGTTGCGGCGTTCACAAACCTATGCCAACGATAGTTTAACTTACGCATAGCGCGCTAAACGTATCGCCGGCGAACTCGTGGCATAGCCTGTTAAGAAACCTGCCGGACGCCAATTTTAAATCAAACCGCCTGAGAATTTGAAGTGTCAACATCGCAGGTCACACTTGACGCATTTTGCCAGCGTCATGAAAAATGCGTCTAAAACGCTAGGCGCACGTCAAATACGGTAGTAGTAAGTTGTGTATACGTTAAGAGTAGGCTGGAAACATGAAGTACGCTGTCATTATTACGTGGTACGTGTAATACGTCGTGAAATTCAAGCATGCTGAATTTACGACGTACTCGGCCGTATGGCTAACACGTTCCGCATGCGCTTGTCATATGTTCTGGCACGCTCCGCGATCGTTTACACACGACGGACACACGTTACTTGTAGTTACTCATAAGTCGAAAACACGTCAAAGTAATATTTAACATACCCGAAACCTAATTTTCACCACATGGGTAACGTCCTTTATAACCTATGAGTAGCGTGCTCTGAACCTATGTTTAACGTGCTTGAAACTCATGAGTAACGTGCATTGAACCGTAATGCGCAACTAGCGTTGCTATGGAACCCTATGAGAATGTGCGTTAACCTTATGTGTAGCATGCTTTGAACCTAAGTATAACATGCTTCTAACCTTTGAGTAACATTGCTATGACCTATTTGTAACGTATCTAAAACGCACATTGTCGTATGTAGACGAATTAATCGCAGCTCTCCGGACGACCACAGAACTTATCGAACGTGTTTCTAACTTACATCTACCGTGTAATGGCGTATTGGCAGCGTTAAGGGAATTGGTATATACAAATGGGCTTCACAAAGGAGGACCATCATTGTTCCAGACTCCATGTTGAGTAGATGTCAATGCCAGTAGTATCAGTAGTAGTAATACTATTAGTAGTAGTTGGTGTGCGTGACAGTAGTAATAGTAGTAGTAGTGTGTATAGTTAGCTATTAGGTAGTATTAGTAGGTCCATGTCAGTAGATAGTTATGTTGAGCGTGATGGAGCAGGGTGGCGGTGAATGATGGATCCTCTTATTGTTCACGAATAGAGACTACTTTGCACCATTGTTCGATGTTCTTTTTGGCTATTTTTTTTTCCTCCATCCCACGATGAAAATATTTCTTGTTTACTTTTTAAGTATTAAAAAACGACTTTGACAAATGCATAATGTACTAGTAATTGAACACAGACGCTTCGATAACTTATAGATAAGTTATACCAACGATTGTTATCGTCTTGTTTTAGGCGTCCACAACCTATGCCAAACGAAGTCTAGCTATGCATAGCGTAATTATTCCCAAGCACGTTATTCCAGGTTATAAATAAGTCACGGGTACCCTAAACAATTACTTGATGTGTTTCGACGTATGAGGAACTTTTCACAGTAGCGTGTTGCGAAGTGCTGAACAACGTTTCGTGTAGCGTGCTTACAAAACGTTACTCATAGGGTTAGAAAAATTTTCGGGTACAATAGCGAATGTACCTCTACGTGTTTCGACTTATGCAGTAACATACGAATTAACGTGTGTCAACGACTCGCATAACGTGCCTACAACTTAGGCCAGCGTAGCGGAACGTGAGCCAAACGCCGAGTACGTCGTAAAATTTCAAGCACGCAAAATTTTTTGGAACAACCAAAAGTACAACATTTTAAACCAGCGTAATACGACCTATGGCTAGTGTTTATCAGCGTGCACCTGACGATACATAACTAACCATAACGTATTCGACGGTGCCAGCGTTTTAGGAAAAAAATTCATTAAATCGGCATACGCTGGCTAAATCGTCAAGGTGTGACAGCCCTTTAGGGCCCTGTCACACCTGACGTTTAAAGCCAGCAATGTGGCAACGTATAAAAAATTGATCTAAAAACGTTGACCGTACGCTTGAAATTTGATGGTTTTTTGAGTTTTGGGCATATTCAAAACGTGTTGTCGTTTGCAATTAACATATTAGTAACGGGACAGAACGTTTCGTTGTGTTATACAAACTTTTACCAACGAATGCTTACCTTTGTGATCGGCGTTCACAAACCTAAGACAACCGCGATAGTTCAACTTACCCTTTGCCGCTATAGAATCGCCGGCGAACTCGTGGCGTAGCTGTTAAGAACTTGCCGGACGCCGAATTGAAATTCAAAAACTGCCCCGAGATTTTGAATTGTCAACATATGCAGTCACACCTTGACGATTTTGCCAGCGATATGCCATTCTATGAAAAATGGGTTTACAACGCTAGGCACACGTCAAATACGGCTATAGGAAAGTTGAGTATACTGTTAAGATTATGCTCGAAAATCATTGAAGTACGCTGGTCATATACCTAGTCCCGTTCGATACGTCGTGAAATTTCAAGCATGCTGAAAATTTTAAGACGTACTCGACGTAAGGCTCACACGTTTCGCCATGCGTTGTTGGCATCTGTTCTGCACGTTCCGCGATCGTTTAAACACGGCGAACCACGTTACTTGGTAGGTTAGTCATAAGTCGAAGCACGTCAGTTAATAGGCAACCATACTTGAAACCCAAATTTATCAACCGTTGAGTAACGTGCTTCTTGAACACATGAGTAACGTCAGCTTAGCCTATTGTTTTAACGTGCTTGGAAAGTATGAGTAACGTGCATTGAACAAACTATGTATAACTGCCTTAAACCATAGATGGCTACCGTGCTCATAGAACGTAAGAGTAACGTGCGTTTAACCTATGTGTAGCATGTTTTGAACCTAAGTAAAACGTATGCATCTAACCATTGAAATAACATGCTATGAACCTATTTGTAACGTATGTATAACGCACATTGGTCGTATGTAGACGAATTAAAGACGTCTTCCGGAAACCACAGAACTTACTGAAAGTGTTTCTAACTTACATCTACCGTTGTATGACGTATTGGCCGCGTTAGGGGAATTCGTAATATACAAATGCGGCTTCACAAGAGGAAACCCTCATTGTCCAGACTCCATGTTGAGTAGATGTCAAGCCAGTAGTATCAGTAGTAGTAATACTATTAGCAGTAGTAATAGTAGTATAGTTGTAGTAGTACTGTAGTAGTGAATGTTCTACATCAGTAGTAGTAGTGTATGTCTATGCTCAGTAGTAGTGTAGTATGTCAGTAGTAGTAGTAGTAGTAGTTGTAGTAGTAGCTATTGGTAGTAGTAAGTAGTCCATGTCAGTAGTAGTAAGTGAGCGTGATGGGGAGGTGTGGTTGGTGATGATGGATCCTCTCATCGTCCACGAATAGGAGATACTTTGCACCATTGTTCGATGATTCTTTTCGGCTAATTTTTTCTCATTCCCACGATGAAATAGTTTCTTTGTTTTACTTTTTAAAGTATTAAAAACGGACTTTGACAAATGCATAATGTACTAGTAATTGAACACAGAACCGCTTCGATGAACTTATACATAAGTTATACCAACGATTGTTTATCGTGTTTTAGGCGTCCACAACCTATGCCCAACGATAGTCTAGCGTATGCATAGCGTAATAATTCCCAAGCACGTTATCCATAGTTATAAATAAGTCACGGGTACCCTAAACATTACTTTGATGTGTTTCGACGTATGAGGAACTTTCAAAGTAGCGTGTGCGAAGTCGTGAACAACGTTTGTGTAGCGTGCTTACAAAACGTTACTCATAGGAGAATAAGTTTCGGGTACGCGAATTTACCTCTACGTTGTTTCGACTTATGAGTAATATACAATTAAGTGTGTCAACGATCGCATAACGTGCCTAAACCTTATGGCCGGGTAGCGGAACGTGAGCCAAACGCCGAGTACGTCGTAAAATTTTAAGCATTCGAAAAAAGAGAACAAGCACAAAAGTCAACGATTAAAGCCAGCGTACAACGACTTATGGTCAGTGTTTTTCAGGGTATTCCTAACGTATACAAAACTCTACCAAATAACGTATTCGACGTTGTGCCAGCGTATTCGGCAAAATTTTGTTAAAAAACGGCATACTGTTCGCAGAAATCGTCAAGGTGTGACAGCCCCTTTAGCAGCGTGCGTTGCGAACGCTGGCTCTAAGAGAGCCACCGCGTTAGTTGTTGTTTGTTTTCTTCTTCTTCTTGTGAAGACAAAACCTTTATACGCGGCTTTTGGACACATTTGTCCTTGTTTTTCACTCCTACAAGAATTTCAAAAAATCCTGAAACTTGTGGGTTCAGGATGTCAAAAGGGATATTTTGGTATATCAAAAATCTCCTGACCAAAGCGAAAAAAGATCGCTAAGACTCCGCCGAAACCACAAAATTCATGCACAGTGACCGAGAATCGCTGCTCATTTTGACCCACACACTTCCAAAGTTCGTCTAACTTGTGTGCTGAAACCTCGTTGGATATCCGATCTGCGTATAGAAAACGGTTTGTTTAGGCCACAGAATCTCGAAAGGGGCAGATATCGAGACTGTGTTGGATTCGAGAGTTCGAATTTCCGGCCGACAAAAAGGCTGACGACTGAGCCATGAAACTGGTCCGAAAACGATTGTTAGTGGTCAATAGGTTTCATGATGTTACATAAATTTGTCGACATGATTCACATTATCACCAAAGCAATCATTGAAATATTTCACATTTCTGTATTTTCACACTGGAAGGTGAGTCCGGAGAAATTTAAATTTTCCACTTACCGCCGCCATTTAAGGACGCGTTTCTGCTGTTCGTCCATCGGAATGGAGCACGGGATGACGGCAGGGGCCTTCCGAATTTTGGCACCCTGTATTTCGCACAGGTTGACATTTTGATTGGCTCCACGACTAAAAATCTTTAAAACAGGGTAATGTAGCTGTGTGAAAAAAATTATACTTTCTTCCGACTTGTAACGGTAAAATTGCTAAGAGCCCTCACGAGAATGTGCCGACAACTCACGACTCGACCCACGTCCGTCATTTCTGACCCAGCCCGCCAGACTCCTCCCACTTATGACGTCACATCCTGTGACGTGCTGATGTATTGTATATTTACATTATAACAGTCAAAATAACCGATAACAACACAGGAAGTAATCTATGTCGTTCACACATTATTTATTAAAATACACAGTTTTGTGTTTAAAATCAATTCTCCATCGAGATTTAGTGGTGTGACGTGTGAGTGTTAATTATGGTTTTGTTTACCAAGATAAAATGTGTTATTCTTTATCACTCGTTTTGGATTCAAATGAATATGTGTGTGATGTTAAAACCGAATGTGACCGTTAATCTGTCGATGACGTCACAGCCGACATTTGTTCACCATCCGGGATCTCAATATTTGGCATGACGTCACTGATCATATTTCCGTCATATAACTGTTTGGGATATCGTGCCATATACCGTTTTTACCTCATCCCTGAAATGGTGAAGAATCGGTGAAAAATTAAAATAAATTCTCCTCTCTGTATCGCGATCGATCAATTCGTCCTCATCAAACACCCAACCGTTACGTCACAGAGGTTGTTGTGACGTCACAATGATCATTCCAACATTCGGGAATACACAAGGTCGAGAGGTGATGGATGTGAAGCGTCAGTTGGAGGATCGAGCATCGACGAACAGGACAGAGATGTGGATTGTTACGGTGTATCTTGGTGTTGTTCGTCCTTGGTGGGACATGGCGACCTCCACAGCAGGTAAGTGGGATTGTAAGGGATGGCGGAGTCGGGAAGGGACACAACACGGAAGGACGATGAAGTTTATCGGGAGTTTGTGTGATTTTGATGTTAGAGAGAACAGGTGATGTATTGTGAGTTTGTTAACATGAGCAAGTTGTTCGTGTCCGCACGGATTCCACACACAGTACGGATGGAGGAGGGAAAAAACAAATGGCGTCTTGTATCATGGATCGGTAAGTTGTAAAAATTCACATTTATTATGCGCCAGGGGCCAGATGGGACCTCCCTTGCACCCCCACCCCCACACCCCTCCCCCCCCCCCCCCCCCCTCCCCCCCCCCCCCCCCCCCCGCCCTTCTCATTTTTCTCATTTCTTGCCTCCAAAACTATTTTTGTTCGAAAATTCTCATTTTCTTAAATATCTCAACTTCTGGTACATGGAAATTGTAAATGAGGAATCTACACATATGTTGGATGGGTCTAGGAATAACGTGAACATATTTCCTTTGTTGTCAGAGATGTAGATAATTGTCTGGAAAGACTTAATTACATGCCAAAAATGAAACAGCTTCATAAAGCAGAGTGAAAATGAGTTATTTTTCTGGAACATCTTTCTGATACTTGGGATATACACGTTGGTACTTTTCAAGTGGGATAAATGGGATACATTTGTAGTTTTACAGTGGAAACTGTAAAGGGACATTTTCTGTTGTCTTCTGTGAGTTTGATTCAATGTAATCGGATCCGAAGATTAAAAACTGTCATCCTTGTGCACCACAACCAGGATATTCAGAGACCAAATTAAGTTGGCGTCTTGTTCCGTGGCACTTTTTTGTTTGTAAGTCTATGATTCCTGGAGTAGCCTTTAAAAACAGTAGTCCATTGTGTGTTGGTGCACAGTTTACAATCCCATATTTAATCTTCCTTGTCTGCCCTTTAAACGGTTTTGATACCTCATTGCCATGAGGATGTGATGAGGAATATAAGAGAGTTTATCTTTGGTTGGAAACTGCAGGTTTAGGGATAAGTTTCCCATTAGGTAAAGTGGAATTTGTCGCTTCAAGCAAAAAGTTCCTTCATGGTCGTGTAGATGGAGGAAGAATCTTCATGGTCGTGTAGATGGAGGAATTTATGGTCTAGTCTTCTGGTCGTTAGATGGAGGAATCCTTCATGGTCGTGTAGATGGAGGAATCTTCATGGTCGTGTGGTATGAGGAATCTTCATGGAATGCTTTTCTCGTTGGTGGGCGTTAAAAGATCCCAAGGTGTTTCTCGCAAAGACTGACGAGTTATCGCCAGCATTCTGAACAAATCACAAATTGCTTCCAAACTCTCTTGTTAAACTTGCTTGACAGCATGTCATGAACAATATACCAGTGTGAGTTCAAGACTTCATCTGCGAGATTGAACTGATGAAGAGTTGATAACCGAAAACAACCTCCTTACCTTCGTAAAGCTGCTTACAACGATGGGCATTTGAACAACCCCTTTCCAATACCCATTCTCTGTAGTTCATACTCCCCCAATTCCTACCCCTTCCCTCTCTCTCCTCTTCAATCCTCCTCAGAACCTTTTCTGACAGCCCTCCCTGCCCATCTGACTCTATATGACTACTAACAGCCTGGACAACCCTTACACCCTCCTCCTCTTTCACCCTTCCTCAGTAGCTTGTTTCTTTCCGATTTCCTGCGCACTACCTTGCAACCACCTTCTCTTCTCCCCCTCTACCTCAAACTCTCTCCCTTCCCCCTCCCTTCCCCCCAACCTTTGCCCGTTTTTGATTCAAAAAAAAACATTTAATTCTGCCTTCTGCTTTAATTGGTTGAACCAAATCAGTTAACCCAATATCGACTAAATTTCTTAAAAGATTTCAGAATCAATTGCATGAAATTGGATTGTTATTATTGTAGATGCTGAATTTAGACCCTTTTGACCAAAATCGGATAATTTATTTTTCTCCATATTCTCATGAGGAAATTTATTGCTGAAAATTTGATTGACAAGCTTCAAATGTTAAATTGAATTTCAGTGGAATTGCCATTAAAATTGAATGATTTTCGCGTGAAATTTGACTTTGACCTTTTCACAAAATTAATTTTATTTTTCTTCTCCATATTCTAATATTCTAATAATAAAGGCTTTTTGAAAATTTGATTACAAATTTCAAATTGTAACAAAGTATACGGACCGGACGCACGCACGCAACCACACATGTGATTGCAAAAAAACCCCGCCTATCCACTGCGTGAGGACGCGTTAATAAACGTTTTCTCCTCTCCCTGCCTTTTCCATGTCCATAGATTTTCGAGAAAAACGTACTGTGGAGGAATCAGTGGTCTCCAAACTTCGTGACGTGGTATTCGTCACCCACATTGGCATCTTTTTATTTGTCATCGTAACATCATTGTTAAACCATCTTCCTGGTTCTATTCGACAGAGAAGCACAAAAAAAAGCTCCACATTCACTTGAGAGAGAGGAGGTAAGGAAGACCAAGTGACGTTGTTCATCAATGTGATCCTTCCTTCATCCGCATAAGGGACGTAAAGTTTGAAAGGTCTGTGGAGTCGAAAGGATTCTGTGTCGGGGGGCGGCGGGGCGGTCCTAAGGGTTTGGTTGTCTGGAGTCTGAAGTTTTTGGTAGGGTGCGGGGCGTCTTCACGCGTCATGAGTGAGTCCTCAAGACATCAGATTTCTCAACATATCTTTGAGTTCTAAAGCTGCCTTGGAGGATCTTAGGGGCTTTGAGAGTAACAAAGGGGTCTTCAGGGTCAAGGGGTTTTAAAGGTATAGAGGGGTTCTGGAACGTGCATGCATGGCTCCTATTATGCAGTGGCCTGCAAAGGATATTCAACCCTCCCAAGTTGCACATTGTTGATGCCACCTTGATGCTATTTCTTGATGCTTTTCAAATCAAACTTAATATGTCGTCTTCACAAACTATTCCAAAGTGATAAAACTAAAAAATGGAGATAAAATGTGAATATTCAGATTAACAGAGAAACTATAAAGGCATTCGGTGGAACACATACCTCCGCAAGGCTGAATTAGTTCATGTTTTGTATTCCCCACTGATAGGCCAATCTGGATTCGGACCATCAACTAAAATTTAAGTTGTTCTTTCTTATCACATAACCAACTCATTCCACCAAATTTTGCCCGGAATCCGTGCATAATTTTTTTGAAATATCACGCTCTGTACATCCGTTTAGCCCGATGATTCATAGGAAGAATCACTTAAAAAATTCTCTGATCTGATCGGATTAAATCTTCACCAAATCGAAATTAATACTTCCTCGTTTACTTACCAAACCCTCCACCAAGTTTCGTTCCCAAAATTCATCCAAACTCTTTTGAGCATAAACCTATCTATCCTCGGTTTTGCGCCAAATCACTCAATGGCGACAGAATCCATGGAAACAACCTTCTGATCAGTGTTGATCATCACTAAAATCTAATCATATTGTCCAGGCTGCATCTCTCTCTCAGACCTGAGGAATGGTGATCCATTTCGGCTTCCATCCCGTCTCACCCTGCATCCACCCGTAACCAGCCGGTCATCACAACTGGGGTGTTACGCCACTGGAAGCCCACAGGCTAGCCTGATACGTCGCCCTCTTGTAGTGTTGGTAG
>CM068963.1:48008228-48018811 GCA_035128595.1 Eptatretus atami | reverse complement strand
TCATGGGACCTTTAAACTCTGTTCCGGTTTTGTTTTGCTTCGAAATCTGCGTAACCAAAACAACCCCATCGCTTTCCTGTACTCAAACCTTACCCATCACAATCCAGCTGTAATCTGCGGACTTTGTTCGTCCTTTCTCATGACAAGGGGACTCAGCTTGACTGTCAGCCTCGACTTCAGAATCTCAATCGGTCCAGACGGCCATTCACCCAAATTGTTGCGCAAAAAAACTCCTCTGCCTGCTCATTAGGTGCCTCACCCTCTCTCTTCCTCCAATATTCACCCTCTCATTTGCTCAACGTCTATCTGACACTTGCTTTGGAAAAATCCAGCAAAACATTACTTACTCTGCATAAAAACGGTCTTCCGCACCAAAAAACAGGTCCTCGCAAACCTACAGCAACTAATCAGGATTCTCCCAATATCAATCAGCGGGGATAGAACTCCATCAACGCTTCCAAACCATTAAATCCTTCCTCCGTGTTTCTCCAATGGCCTGGATTCCAATCAAAAAATCATATTAAAAGTGGTTTTTCAGACCAGTCAATTCTCTACCCCTGCACTGCGGACTTTGCTGCCCTTTGCTTTACCCAAAATGGAAAATGAGGCCCCCTCAAGGCAGTACATATGACAGAACTAAATTTCTATCCCTCACTGCAGCCATCTTTTAGACATATCGTGTGCTTTTCGATTACGAGTATCTGAGCCCCCACCCCGCCTCCTTGCACTCCAACAAAACCAAAACTCTCTCTCTTTCTCCCTACTGTGGTCACTATCCCACACAGGCAATCTCCACTCATGGCTCGCCAGACTCCCTCCATGCAGCACGTCAACGTTGGCCCTTCAATTAATCTCTCATCCCCTTTTTCCTGTCAGGCTGGACGTTCTTCAGGCATCTCTGGCTTTTCCTCTTTTCTCTCCAATGCTTGTTTCCTTGGGTTTCATCAATGATCTCTCCAACTCTGAAAAATTCCTCTTTATCTCTTGCTGATACTCCACCATCTGCGTACCATGTCATCAATCAGACCGGCAAGCAGCAGCCTCTTCACTCTGCAAATCTGATAAAATTCACATGCTGGTCCAAACACGGGTGAACATGCCTTTCAATACTTACAAATTTCACACCAACCATCACTCCAAAAGGACCATCTGGGACCCACCCACCCTCCCTCCCCATCTACTTTCTCAACAATTCTCTTGAAGAAGCCCTTTCATCAAAGTTTTGGTCTCACTATCTGCCATGACCTTTCCTGGGAAAGTATAACATCTCCAAGCTGGCCTCAAAAGCCAGTCCGATGGGCATCCCCATCCGTGCCAATGTCCGTCATTGGCACACCTGACTCCTGACCATGTAACAAAGCTTTCATCTCCACAGTCTGATGGATACTTCTCATTCCCTTGCCGGGCTGGTGCTCCCACCTCTCACCTTTCTCAGGCTCACACTGTGGAAAGTACTTCTCTTCCCTCTGGGCTGCGTGCCCCACCTCTCACCTTTTCTCAGCTTCACACTGTGGAAACCAAGGCATTTTAGCGAATCATTGGATCTCCCATGATGAGGCTGAGTCTCTTGGCTCTCATCTCTCACCAGAGCATGCCATTGTCTTTCTGTCTGCTACCTAGTACTCCTCTCCGAACCTCCCCCCCGGATCTGTCTCTGCTTCTGCCACCGCCCATATTACTGCAGGGAGCTCATGTCCGCCCAGCACCCCCTCTGTAAAAACTACCACAATCACCCGAATCCAGTTGCCGTCACCTTCTTTCTTATTCCTCCTTTTTTTCCAGCTGTGGAGCAAACCTCCCACACACTCTGAATCCCACTCTTCCCTTCAAGGTCTTTAAAAACAGCTTTCACCACCATCTCTTATCTTCCCCATCCAAAACCACACATCTTGTCCATATCCTTTCATGTATCCCCGCTAAATCCACCCAAGCTTTACCTAACATTGAAAATTCCCTGCCTTCCTTCCGCTGAAAGTCCCTAGTGTCCATCTTGTTTACCCCGTTTACCCCGCTCCATCCCTCTCTCTGTCCACAGATCTTCTGATGTCTCTGTTTCCCCACTGTTTTGTGCTTCCTTCCCGATCTCCCGTCTTGTCTACTGGTCACTTTGTTATATGTTCTGTGTCTTAGCTCTTATATGAGCCTTTACTTGCATAATGTAATAACATAAAAATAAATAAACCACCTTCAAACACAAATGTAATGTTTCGGTGAATCCAACATGTTCAGTAACAACATGCTTTTCTTCTGTAATGCTTTGAGCTGCTTGTTCGTCATTGCTAGAGCTGTTAAAAACACAGGGTGAGGAAGCGGCCGCGGAATATTGGGAGACGCAAACCGAACGTGGGTAACAACACAAACAGACACCACACTTCACATTATGTAATAGATACTGACTTCATTTTAGCTCGAACTGACAAGTATTTGTTTGTTTCTTGCCAGTTTTGTGTATCGGCGGGCGGACATTTTTAAAGAACATGGGAAAGAAAGAGCAGCCGTGCTCGAGAAGTTCCTAAAAAAACAAAGCCGTGGATGATTGCAGAAGGAAGAACAGGGAGACTATGAGGATGAAAAGAACAAAAAGTTGTGGCTCTGAGAGGAGCATGGAAAAAAAACTACAGGAAGGGTGAAAAGTTGCCACCAAAAAAGGAATGAATTGAAAGAAAGAGAACTCCTCATTCAGCTTGGAAGAGGAAACAGTTCAGCGGAAAAGTTGTGCAACAAAATATAGCGGAAGAGGATATGACAAAAGATAAGGCGCGAATGCAGAAAGAAATGAGAGGAGAAAAAAGCAGAGGAAAGGAAGGAAGAGGAATGGGCAAAAAGAATTGAGGAGGAGCAAATGAAAAACAATGATGAAGAGCCAAAAGAAAAAAAAAAAACTCTCAGAGTGGGACGAATAGAAGAGGAAGTTCGGAGAGGAACTCGCAAGAATTGAAAAAAGAGGAATCGGTGTATCAGGAAACTCACATGTAACGCCTTAGATCGAAACAAAAAAAGAAGCAAGAGGTGCTGAGATGGAGCAAGTGTCTACTTGAATTGAGCAAAAGATTACGAAACATGAAGAAATGCGTAGCGGGGGAAACGGGGCACAGTTCCGCGGAAAAAGGAACAGGTCAACCAAAGAGAACGGGAAATAAACCATCAGAGTGAGTTTTGAGAGTGCCCCCAACAAGAGAAAGAGATGACGAGAACTCCGAGGAAAAGTGATGTTGAGGAAAATGCGAGAGAGTGATGTAACCAACGAGAAAGGAGGAGCGGACGGACAAGAGAGATTTTTTAGAGACAAAAAAAATTAAAAGAGGAAGACTTTTTCCTTAGAGAGAAAGAAAGAGCACATCAGCTGGAAGCAGGTGATTAATAAGAGGGAAAACGGAAAACGAGGCATGTCGCGCACACTGGGGAATACGAGGTGTGGAAAAGTGAGGAAAGGGAGGAACACGACCGAGAGCAGGAATCCCTGGCAGCATGGAAGAGTTAGAAGTGAAAACAGAAAACAACTCGAAAAGAAAAAAAGAATCGAGGAGACTTGAACCGGGAAAGAAGCTGTCGGCAATGGATCAAAAGAACTCATGGGAGAAACCCTTTCAGAATCCGACGAGACCAAAAAGAGGGGAAAGCGATTCTTGATTGTAGAGGACCACGAGAACATGTGCGGGGAAAACTTGCTGAATTGGAAAGTGCTTCCAACAGCAAAAACAGAATGAGAGCTTTCCCAAGAGTGGTCTCAGAAATGCGAATGACAAGCAACGGCTGAAGCAGCCAATAGAGAAACAGTTGTTCCAGAAAAAGCAAATGAACGGAAACAAAGAAAGGCACGCAGAGGAAAAAGTTCTATGTGGGTTGAAAGGAAACCCCACGGTTGGTGTTCACGGGATCAGCAACAACAGAATCTTCCCCATGATCACGGCGCAACAACACAGCACACAACATACACAGCCACATTGTTGAAAGCTTGCGAGAACAACCAGAAGCCTCCCCTGATCAATGAAGCCAAAACAGCAGCAACAACAAGCCACAGCATGTTGTCTCAAGGGTTCCAGGCAAGGAACAAAGGCCTGCTCTTGATCAAGGGCTGAACGTGACAAGCAGAAGACACAGCACTGGTGCTGAGTGCCACACCATACATTCAGGACCTTCAACAGTAAGCATTTATCACACATTCATTATCTTTATGTAGGGTGACATTCTGGCGTATTCAACACAGCGTCCTCAGATGAAACCTGAAGTTGAAATAGATTTTAGCATTTAGGTCTTTACTAAACAAGGCCCTGTAAATACTTCCTTTTGTGTGAAAAGATATATCCCAAAGTAAGATAATTGTAATTAATTTTTGGTTGGCGAAGTATATTATTGCTGCCGTGGTCATCCCCATGCAGGATAGATCGCAATAATTTTTTTAACTCCCTGATTGAGTGAGATTGAGAATCTAATTTCACTTTTCATGGTTACGGCTTCTCGACATGCATTCCTTCATGCTGCGCCAATCCTGAACGAAGTTAATCAAAACCTATGAACTTAAAAATGTATTTAAATCTTTTTCATATTGTTTTTGTTTTTCCAAAGACCCCTCAGAAGAGGGCGCCCGTTTCACCTCCTCCACCACCCCAAGTACATGAAAACCATTTACCTTACCGGCTGTGAAACGTAAGTTACAAGATTCTTGCCTTACATTACAAAAACTTCCAACTTTAATCTAAAATACATGTTCTTCACCTCCCATCGTTTCCCATTGTCGTTGTGCTTCAGAAGTGTTTGAGAACAAATGATATTTTAGTTGCAGCTTGAAACCAAAGCACCAAACATTCTTCCAATCAGTGGAAGTCGCAGACAGGATGAGGTTTAACAATATCATAAAGAAGTCGTTGTAACACGAGATCTGTTCATTAAAATAATTATTTCGAAAATCAAATACTTGTACACAATCCCACCTTCAATCATCGACGGGTGACTCGAGCTGCCTTCTTCCACGCAAGCAGTCCATCCTGGTTCGCTCTACGGTCATCAGATGAGGTTTTTGTATTTCAGTTGTTGCAAGTAAGTGGATTGTGGCTTTGTATGAAGACGAAGAAGATGAGAACCGAAGTTGCCATAAACACACTTCAATCCCTTGTTTCGGTGACACAGTGGGATTTGTGTTGTGAAGAAAATCAAAGATGCTGAAAGTGGAGGGGAAAGGTGAAATAAAACATGAACTGAAATGCACAAAATAGGGAGAGGGAGAGCACAGAGAATCGAGTGAGAGATAGATATCATTCCAGATTGTGTTTGGAAGGGCAGGATATATTTAGAGATTATGATACAATGCTCTGGAGTGGTTTTGATTTCCTTTTTTGTGATGTTTCGTGTTTTGCAGCAGGAAGAAGTCCTCGTGATGCCCGCTGGAGAGGAGATGCCATGTTTGTTGGAGTGACTCTCTCATCACTCCATCGAATAAGCTCTCCAGAATGCAAAAAGTATACACCAGGCTCATGCAGATGGCCCGATTCAAAAGTTTTTTCAAGCTGACAGTCTCCAGAACTAAGTCGGATTAAACACTCTGGACTTATTCATTCACCTGTAATCCTTTTTTTGTCCCATGTTTGTCAATCTGTCACTTCCTTGTTAAAAAATCATGATGAGAACTTAATAATTCTTGAGTGTGGAAATTAATCATTCAAATGAAGTACATAAGCAGGTGAGTCCCTCCCTGATTCACACAATCAACGAATCATGAAGGGAACTACAGATATGAACTAAGTCTGTTAGGGTTCATTACTGGAAGATCATGCGTGACCTTGACTTAACTGTAAGACTCATTTCATCAACATGCTCTACTTTCATGTACATGTTTTACTGTCAATCATACATGACTTCATTACTGGTACATCATACGATGACTTCATTACTGGTAATGCATACGAACTTCATTACTGTACAATAACATACTTCATTACTGTACATCATACATGAACTTCATTACAACATACAGATCATTACGCTTATATAACATGCCAGTTTACTGTACATCATACATGACTTCATTACAGGAACATCCATACATGACTTCGTTACTTACGATCATACATGATTCGTTACTGTACATCATACATGACTTCTTGACCTGATACATCATACATAACTTCGTTGTACATATACAGATTACATACTTAACATGACTTCATTCACTTGTACATCATACATGACTTCATTACTTAAATCATAACCATGATTCATACGGTTACATCGATACATGACTTCATATTACTTGTACCATCCATACATTGACATCATTACTGTACATCATACAATGACATCATTACGGAACATCATAACATGACTTCGTTACTGTACATCATACATGACTTCGTTACTGTACATCATACATGACTCGTACTTACATAGAAATGACTTCGTTACTGACATATACATGACTCGTACTGTATACACATACATGACCGTTGACTTACAGCTCTACCCTGGTACGTACATCATCCGATGACTTATTTACTGTACATCATCCGATGACTAATATAGCTGGTACATAGATGCTTGACTTCATTATTGTACATAGTGCGTGTAAATTCATTTACGTACAGCTCACTGGCGCTCTTGATACGACTTCATTACCTGTCATGATTTCATTATTGTACATGTATCTTATGTACACATGTGCAAATGTACATATGTAGTCACCAAGATCATACATGATTCATTACTTGTACATAATGTGTAAATCTTACTGTACAATCATGTGTGACTTCATCTGACTGTACATAATGGTCGATCTCATTAAATAAAGTTCATACTGTACTAGTGTAATCGATATGTACATCAGGTGACTTCATTACTTACATAAGTGTAATTCATGTCACTGTCAATCATACAGACTTCATTACTGTGGAATGCATAATTTGATTCATTACTGTCGACATCATACGATGACTTCAACTACTGCACATTCATACATGACTTCATTACCTGGACTCTCATTCACTGGAACATCATACATGACTTCCATCTGACATCAACATACTTATTACATGGACTCATACTGCGTACATCATACATGACTTCATTTACTGCACATCATACATGACTTCATTACTGACATCATACATTGACTTCATTACTGTACATCATACATACTTCATTTACTGTACAGTCATACATGACTTCACATTACTGTGACATCGACTATCATAGTACATCTACACTACAATGTACTTCGATTACTTGTACATCAGACATGACTTCATTAGCTGCACATCCATACATGACTTCCATTACCGGACTTCATTACCATGGACCATCATAACATTGACTTCCATACGTTACATCATACAATGAGCTTGCATTATGCTACATCATACATGACTAATTCACTTACTGTGATTATCATACATGGACTTTCATACCTGTTCATCAGGTTGACTTCACTACTGTACATCATCCGTGTTATATATATTGCGCTGTATAAACTACATTCTCTTTTATGGAGAAGATACTCTTAATTGTGAAGATAATGTTACGATAATTTTTGGTGAAGGAAAGGTATCTTTCTTTGCACAGTCAGTCCCCATGTCGGATTAGATCACAGAATTTGTGGTAATCACTGTTTACTCTCCCCATCCTCTGGCTCCTCACACATACTAATATTTAACTCATTGTCGAATTCCTCGACTCTCAGCAGCCAAGAATGTGAGTTACTGCATACGTTCAGATAATGTCTACAAATGCTACAATCAGGGCCCATATTCTGGTAACATGTACGGAGATAATGTATGCTGACCAATGTGCTACCAAGTTTGGGTGGGCGTCATATCAGAATTGACATTGCGGATAGCGCACTTATTTTTACATGGTCTTTTTGTGTTTTTAAATTGATTTTCAGTTGTTGCTCTTGCCTTCCCTATACTACTCTTCAGTATTCCCTCTGCTTTGATTTTTAGTGGTATCCAAGGACATCTCCACTCATTGGGCTCAGATCTTCCTCTCCTGCTCGCAGCCAATCGTGTGTCCTTAATGAGTTCTCTCAGCCCCTGCCATCCTGTCCAGGCTGAAAGTAGTGCCTCAAGGCAGCATTCTGGGCTCCCTGGTGTTTTTCTGTTTTCATCAATCGATCTCCTCTGACTCTGGAAAATCCTCCCTATCTCTTTGCTGGATGACTCCACCTCTGCGTACCACTGCTCATCCTCATCTTCAGCAAGCAGAGCTCTTCGCCTCTCTGCAGATCTGGATAAAATCACAAGCTGGGTCAAACACGTGGAGATTCAATGTCCTTGAATTCGAAAAATCTCACGACTCTCCAGAGTCCGCTCTCCTAACCAGAAAAGACGTTTTGAGCCCCCCCCCCCGCCCACACCCCCCCCCCCCCCCCCATCGTACTTTTTCAAACAAACCTCTGGAAAGGACTTTTGCAATGCAGAAATCTGCCTCATTATTTCCAAATCCTTTCACTCCTACCAGTCTTACCGAAACCCACTTGCAGATTCCATTGAGACAGAGCATTAATCAATAACTAAATTCCAAATCCTGATCCTTTAAACCATTAACGTAATAATTATTTAAATTCTCTCTTCATGCTCGACCTGAAGGAAGGTTCCTTTCCATTAAGCCATCTTTCCTTGTTTCATCGTAGCGTGGTTTTTTCATTTCACTTGCAGCATCCAGGGATGTCCCTCCTCACTCTTCCAGTTTATTTCAGTTACTAGAAGCAAACCAGCAACAATGACTGCATTCTGCCCCCCCATCTCGTACCTACACGATCTCACAGTCATTGTGTTGTACTTCAGTCAGGTTGTCCTCCTATTTGGTCAGAAGGACACAGTGCAAGCCGATGAAACCTTTGCTCGCCCCTCTGTGTGGTCGAGGGCCATCGCCGCTAAAAATACAAAACACACAGGAAATGGCGCTTTGTTGTTGAGGCGCCCGCGGTGATGGCTCAATGTTTAACCCTTGACCAGTCAAAGATCCCTGGGGGTTATTTAATACAGCACGGTAAGCCTTTATCTCAATTTGCTGTTTCTCACCTGTCTCTCTCTTTCTCTTTCCTCCTGGCGGTCCACGCCCCTCCTCTCCCCGCCCCCCGCCCCCCCCCACACACCTTCCCTCTCTCCCCCCCCCCCCCCCCCCCACTCTCCCCCTCCGTCCCTCTACCTCCCCCACCCATCTCTGCCCCCTCTGCTTAGTTTTCCTTGGTATCCAAGGACATCTCCACTCATGGCTACAGACTTCCTCTCCTGTCGCAGCCAACGTGCTGTCCTTATGAGTTCTCTCAATCTCCTCATCCTGTCCAGGCTGGGACTCCATCAAGGCAGCGTTCTGGCCCCCTGGTTATTTTTCTGGTTTTCATAAATGATCTGCTCTTGGAAAATACCTTTTTATCTCTTCGCTGAGCGACTCCACCCTCTGCCGTCCATCTGTCATCCATCATATCAGCAAGCGAGCAGCTCTTCCGACTCTCTGCAATAGTGATAAAATCACAAGCTGGTCCAACTCGTGGAGCATGTCCTGTCAATTCCTGCAAATCTCACACTCTCACTATGTCTCTCACGAAATGGACTCCGTTCGGAACCCCCCGCCTCCCCCATCTACTTTCTCAACAATCCTCTGGCAAGAAAGTCCTTTCTTTCAAGCTTCTGGGTCTCACTATCTGCCATGATCTTTCCAAGAAAGCCATATTCCCAACCTGAGAATCCAATAGCAGTCACCGACTGGCGAATCCTCCGTCGTGCAAAGTCCTTGTCCTTCCTCGCCCACCTGAGCTCCTGACCACATACACAAGCTTTTATCTGCAGCCTGATGCGAGACTCTCTCCCCTTCTGGGCTCGGTGCCTCCAGCCTCTGCACCTTTCTGGAATTCCCTGCTTTTCTTCACTGAATCCACCCCAAACCCACCTTCTTCAAATTCCCTGCTTTTTTCTTGAAAGTCCCTGTGTGTCCATCTTGTATACCCCATGTTCCCTGCCCCATCCCTCTCCCTTCCACAGATCTCCTAATGTCGCTGTTCCCCACTGTTTTATCCTTCCCTCTCCCGCCCCTATTGTCTCATGCCCCCTTGCTGTGTGTTGTGTGTTAGCTCTCATACGAGCCTCGACAAGGTATACAAAAATTAAAAAATCATTGCGGTCGCTGTAAGTCAAGGCACAGTGAGCAGGCCAAAAAACACGGCGGCTTCAGGCCCAGCGACATTACCTAGGATACGCCTTCAGACCCCAGAGAGTGAAGTGGCCGAGGATAGCCTGATGAAGGATATAATTAAATAAGGCTGTTCATTACGTATGTTCAAAAGGGGTGTTTTCCATCCACCGGAGCCATACTTCCGATGCAGAGTGTTGGTAGCTGCCTGAGCAAAGACCCCTTGGCTATTGGACACAATCCTGGATGGGTCGCCACTCCGTCACAGTATACCAGCAAGCTAGCACTCGTTTTGACGACCTCGGAAGGATGACAGGCTGAGTCTACCACAGCTGGTATTAATTCAACAGCCGATTTGGGTTTGAACTTAAGATCATGGGATCCCAAGCCCACAACCCTAACCATTAAGCCAACACCAGGCATAAAAATACACAGTAGGTTCAACTTTCCAACAATTCTAGAAT
>CM068963.1:47977597-47990859 GCA_035128595.1 Eptatretus atami | reverse complement strand
CCAATCCCTCAATTTTGCTACCTGGTATCCACCAACCCCCTTCTTCAGAATCCATGCTCTTCTCTGAAGCCCTTGTGTTCATCCTTGTATACCCATGTCCCCGCCCATCCCTCTCCCTTCCACGATCTCCTATGTCGCGGTTCCCCACTTTTTCCTTCCCTCTCCCGCCCCTATTGCTCTCCCCTTGCTTGTTGTTGCGTGGTTTGCTCTCATACGAGCCTTCGACAAGTTACAGAAAAAAAGGATATCTCACAATGTAACATGTATACACAACTGTTGCCTTGAACTACGGCTGTTAAGTCAAGGCACAGTTGAGCAGGCAACACGCGCTTCAGGCAGCACTTACTGGGATACCTTCAGACCCAGAGAGTGAGGTGACCGAGGATAGCATGAGGAAGGATATAATTCAATAAGGCTGTTCATCCGGGATGTTCAAAAGGGGTTTTCCATCTCGGGCGATCTCTGGCGATTGGTGGGTGCTGCCAGCGACGCCCTTGCGGTATTGGACCACTCCTGATGGTCGCCACTCCGTCAGTATACAGCTACTGGCACTCTTTTGCGACCTCGAAGGATGCAGGCTTGGTCTACCCACCGGTTTATTCAATAGCCGATGTGGGTTTGAACTCAGGATCAGGGATCCAAGCCAAACACGCGCTAACCATTGGCATCCACACAGGCATAAAGTGACCAGTAGGTTACTTTCCAACATTTAGATATTATGTTCACGAGCCTGCAACACTGACCCCTCGCCAAAGCACTGCTTCATGACTTGCAAATCAAGGCCTGCTCAAGCGGTTAGCTATATTCTTCTTCACCCGTCCTGGTCATGAATTGGCTCGTCCAGCTATCCCTTAGGTACCGCACACTATCTACACAATGCCGACTACAAGAAGATTGTCTAGTCTCGTCTGTCAGAGATGCTACCAATGACACGAGTTCGCCGACACTGTTTCGTGAAACAAAATGTATAATAAGAATGGAGAGAGGGATGGAAGGTGAGCTGTGGGAATGCTGCTTTTCATTAGTGCTGATACTCGCTGACCGCGTATAGGAAGCATGGCTGTGGTATCTTCTGGTGGACAGAATGCATCTCAAGGCTTCAACAACTTGTCATGGACTTGCGGCGAAATAACCCTGATTTTATTTGAGTAATTAAGTATCCCGTTTCACCTGGAATGTACCGTTGCATAAACCTATATAGCTTCTTCTCCTTTTATGCATTAATAATAAATTTTATCTCCAGTAAATCATTATCGCTTTAAACGCCCCTCTTTATTATTCGATAGCAGAACACAGTAGTCGGGCACTCTTTATGAGTAGTGGAGCGTCAGTCCGATGGGATAGCGAAACGTGAATCAGGGGTCTTCAGCTGCGAGAAGTCAATAACTTGCGGTGGTTTTTTGGCTAGGCATGTATTGCATTTCAGAGATTTGGCTCCGAACGCAATCTAAACATGCGCCGCATGCACGCAACAATTGGTATATTCATGTAATTCAAAGACCGAGATTGCAGGTCAGACTATTACATGTAGCTTTTGGGCTTCAAACGTGACCAATTGACAAAACTTGACACACTCAGAACTGTCAAGTGGGCTTGGCAAGAGGCCCCTTGCCATTGTGCGGTCATCAGCCGCCATTATCAATGTACATATTATTGGGACGTTTTATCATAGCCTTTAAACAGGCTGTTTCTAGCCTAGACCTAGAGTACGCACACTCACCTCTAGTTTCCTTGCCTGGTTTGAAATCTCGGCCGGTTTAACTGTCATCACAGTGTTTACGCAGGGTGTTCATCATGTGCTGTGTTATGCCTCGGTGGACGTTTTTAAAACTGGGCGGCCCATTGCCGCCCATTAGTTGGTGATGCGATAGTCCTGGTGTCCTTCTAAGAATAGTGGTTTGCAATCATGACAAATTCCAATTCTTTGAATACTTACTGCTGGAAGCAATAGCAACTCCCAATATAACCCTTGCCATTAACTGCTTTGTTGCACCCAGGCTCTGCTAAAGGAATGTACATCAGAATCGGATCCTTGACGTGGTAGGATTTGAAGTATGTTTTTATATCACAAATACTCTGTATGATAAATGTTAAATATACAGAGCGGAGTCTCAAACCTCCCCGCAGATTCTCCTTAGCCCGTAAATGTTTGATTCGTGAACAAACCAGCTACATCATGATGATGAGTTGTTGTCAAGTTTCATTGAATTTGGTATGTTGTTCGAAAGAGGGCCAACATACCATTTTGGGGTCAAAACCTCCCGTAGGACCCTTAAATGAGCGCCAGTTTGATGGCGGTTGATTAACTTTGGTACATCACGGGTGAGAAGTTTGTGTCAGAGTGCATCGAAAATCCGGAGTGTGTTTCGAAGTGAAGATAGCAAATACCTATTTTAGGGGTCAACCCCCGCCTGGATAAACCCCTAATGTGAGCCAGTTTTATTGCGGTCAGACATCTTTTGGTTCGACTGTGTGTGAATTTATTTAATTGGTGTTGTGTCGTTGGATGTTGTGTATTAATTGTGTTCAAATACATTTTTTTGGGGGGGGTTCAAAACCTTCCTTGTGACCCCTCGATAGTGCAGAGTTTGATGCGGTCGATAACCCTTCATTGACTCAGATATGAAGCTTGTGCAGTTCTTGAAATCCTGTGTTGGTTCAGACCATATGCTTGAAGTTACAGACTGACTGACTGATCGGACTGACTTCCCCAAAAAACCCTACGGGGGTGGGACCCATGGGGGGGGCTTTCGATATCGGGCAAAAAAGGGGAAAACGCTTTCCAAGAACTACGTTTCAGGTGAGTAGAATGAAATGTAACTTGACAAAGTACAATTTTGGCAAGTTGCCTTTGATAGTCCATAATCACTTTCCACAGACGTTAATGTTTTCGAAATAACAAATGAAGCGATGAACATGTTTAGTAAGGGTACATCACTCCATGAGAGAGTCCGGACACCGTTGCGTATTTCTGATTGCTGCTTGTCAGCTCATTCCGTATACTGTTGTCATGGGAGGTGTACATTGTTAGTGCCGCATGCTCCTTTTTTTTTTGTTCGAAGTACTACCCCCCCCCCCCCCCCCGAAACGGCATCCCTGGACGATGCAATGGAGCGACTTGGGTTAAAGACATCCCGTAAAATATGGGAGCTGGTCAGCTGGCTTAGTTCGTAGAAGCTACATGATGAAGGATGTAATGGCACTCGTTGGAACCGCATAGTTTCACCTCATGCACTCTACTGCAAACTACCATCATGAAACTGAACACGTCTTTGTTGCGACCTATGGGGTATGTATACCGTCATTATTCACACGTCACATCCTTTTCTGTCACCCGAGTGGGCGTTGGTGATTGGAGCCACTTTTTATTGGTCTTCATGGCCTTGCCGCCACTGCCTGCCAAACTGTTGAGCATTGGCTTACTTTTCCGCAGCCCAAATGAGTTTGGGTGAGGTGGAGATTATATGTTTATTATTTTTTGCCAATTGGTAACTACTTATTATTATCTGCTGTATTATGAGTATATTCATTTATGCTTGTTTAATGGTTCATTCTTTTTGTAATTAAATGCATGCCTGGAAGGCTATTGAGTGCTCTATCACCTAGACACGTGGTGCGTTAGTATGGGATCTCGGGTCTTTGTAGATTGAGTCCAGTACTCAGGAGTAGACGATCATTTTGGGTATCACATTCCACAGTCAGAGCTCCAGTAGAACTCCCCAAGAACATGCCTCACCACACACACACACACACACCACACACCACACCCACAAACCCCACACACCACAAACACATATCCATTTATGTGTATATCATTGCCATTTCTGTGCTTTACTAATGTTATGAGGTAATTCATGACCACTTTGTGCCAGTTAAGCTAATTGCATCAATTGCGATGAAATGAAATAATCAACTCTTTCCATGGCTCGTCAATCATATGTATAAGTTTCACATCGATTGTTAAGCGCGTTCTGAGGAGAAGATTTTTTGGTTTTTATTTTCAATCCAAATGGCTGCCAGACCCGTGACTGATGCCACAAGATTTGAATTATTCACAGATGTATGACATTCAGATTTTTCAATACGGTTTAATGCAAATAATCGGTATGTTGCCCGTTAGAATAGGTGTACATACCTGTGTGTCTAAGAGGCGACCAGGGTTGCGTCAGAGGCATCCGTAAAAACCTTGACCAATTATTATGCGACAACAAAACGACTTTCTACCGGATCGGTCAGCCGGGGACTCACGGGTACCGCCCCGGTCGGTGGTCAGCAGGACCAGTGGAATTGTTCTACTGCTGGCGAAGGGAGAAGGAGCGGGGAAGGCGTGTCCGGAGGCAGTGGGAGGGGAAGGGGAATTGGAGGTGAGGTTGGACTCTGACTGTTGGGGGGACGATGACTGGCAAAGGGCGGAGTTTGGCTGATATGCTGAGAGAAAGGTGGACATACTTTGTACAAGATACCATGGATGGAGTAACTAGGAGCATGCGAGGAGGTTCCAGAACTGTTCTCCTGGTTGTATGGGAGAAAATGGTTGGGTAATCCTGAGAAGATTTGTCAAGAGGGTTGGAGTGAAGAGGTGTCTGACCGATGAGAGTGTGAAGTTGGAAATTGAGGTGGGATGATGATGTGTCTCAGTGCATATGCCCACATATGGGGTGTTGAGATTGGAAAAGAGGATCGGCAGTGAGTATGATGAAGTTGGTGGGATTGTATCCAGGATGGAAAGTGTGTTGAGCAGATTTCTGGGCTGGTTTGGGTAGTGGAATTTTAAAGGGTGAGAGGTAGGGTAGTTACGTCTCAACAGAGAATGTACGGGCAATGCGTGGTTAAGTTGCAGAAAAGATGAATGCATGTAGTTGCGTTTTGTCAGAGTGGAGGACCAGGTGACTGAAAGGTGGGGCAGTCGCCCAGGGGTAGTTACTCTTAAGCAGGAATGACCTGAAGGATTAGGGACGTAAGTTGTTGCAGGTGAAGTGTAGCTTCGGCGGGCATCGTTGTGGTCGAGGCATTTAGAGGCGGTTGAGGAGAGAGTAGGGCTGACCAAGACCAGATGGTGGACGCTGGAAGAGGGAGACTGTGCGGAAATTTAGGGAGGAGGTGGACAGGCGTAGGTGTGAGATGGGTGGATGATTGGCAACTACAGCAGAAGTGGTTGAGAGATAGCTAGGAAGGTACTTTGGTGTGATCTGGACAGAGAAGGAGATAAGGAGACTTGGTGGGTGGAACGAGGAAGTCCAGGAAGTATAAGAAGAAGGGGTTGGCAAAAAGAGTGGTATCAGAGAGCTGAAGAAGTAGGCAGGAGGTTACAGGAGTGGCGCGAAAGGCAAAAAAGAGGTGGCAAGGCACGAAAGGATTATGCGAGGTGTATGAGAAGTTGGGATCCAAAAAGAAGGGAAAAGGATTATACGTTGCAAGCAGAGGGACCGAGCTGGGAGGTGTGCTGCAGGTTGCGGTAATAAAGACGCAAATGGGAATGTTGCTGCGAGCGAGGAGGTGTGTTGAGAGGTGATGGAGTACTTTGAGAGCTTATGCAATGAGAAATGGAGAGAAGTAAGGTTGGAAGAGGTGTGGAAAGTGTCTGGGAATGTGGGTGGTTCAGTTAAGATGAAGTGAGGCTGCTATTAAGAAGTGAAGTGGAAGGCGGGTTGCCAGTCGGACTATCCATGGAGCATAACGTCTTAGGAGCCGATGCCGTGGGGTTTGTTACAGATTTTAAATAAAGTCTTGGAAGTGAGCGGAGCCGGGATTGGAGATTATGTGTACTGTTCCTTTCAAGAAGGTGATGTGCAGCCGTGAATACAGAGGGATCCATTGTTAAACCACACCATAAGTTGTGGAAGAGTGTGGAAGCTAGGTTGAGAAGAGATGTGCGCTGTGAGCGCCATATGGGTTTATGCCAGGAGAGCACCACTGTGTGCATGTTTGCTTTGGATGTGATGAGAGTATTAGAAGGCCCGAAGGATTACATTGTGGTTTGTGGTTTGGAGAAAGCTTTGATAGGGTGCCTAATGAAGGGTTGTGCATTGTCTGAGGCTGTCGGGGTGTGCGAAGGATGTGTAGATCGGTGCAGGATATGTTATGAGGCGTGGTGACATGCGGGAGGTGGGAGTAGAATGAGCGACCCGGATTATAGGTAGTAAAGTGTATTGCCCAGGATCACTCTGACCCTTTCCTGTTTGCGATGGTGATGGACAGTTCCGGCGAGTCCGCTGAGACTCCATGGACTATATGTTCCGGTCCGGATGACATTTTCCACATGATCGTAGGGGATTGGGGGCAGCTGAGGCGAGCTCGAGAGGCTGAGGTTAGCGCACGGAGGAGGAATGAGAGTCAGTGAGCTAAGACGGAGTCTATGGCGTAAGCATGAGATGGGAGGCGTGTGTATGGTCTGCTCGTTCAAAGTTGAGGTGGGAGGTGGATGGTTTAAATACTGGGATCAACTGTCCAAAGTTAGACGTGTGAGGAGAGGGGGGGTGTAAAAGAGAGTGCAGGCGGAGGGTGCGTTGATAAGAGTTGCGGAGTGATCTCTGTTGGACAGATAGGTCGGCTGCACGGTTGAAGGGGTAAAGTCATATAGACGGTACTGAGACCAGCTTGTTGTAGGTGGAGGCGGGGCACTACAAAAAGACAGGAACAGAGCTGGAGGGTGAGGTTAAAGAGTGCGCGTTTCGTGGCGTGACAGGATGGATCGATAAGAAATGGTTATCTTAGACGGACACGCAGGTGTAGACGGTTGGAGACAAAGTTGAGAGAGGCGAGATTGAGTTTTGGACATGTCGCACAGGAGGAGCGGGTAATCGGGGAAGGAGTTGAAGATGGAGCCGCCAGGCGGGAGAAGAGGAAGCCCAAGAAGGTCATGGATACTGAGGGCGGACTTGCGGTGGTTGGAGTGTCAATGGAGCTTGGCGTAGAGAGCGAAATGGGACGTGATCGTGTGCGCGACCCCTACGGAGCTCGCCGAAAGAAGAAGAGATTCAAATATATGGTGGGAGACCACTTCGTTGATTACATCATCACCTATATCACCCATGGGAGTTTGACATATGTCAGTATCATTTTTTTTGCATCTAGTGTTTCGAGAGGATGCTCAATTTTTCTCTTCATGCCCAACTATATTGCCATAACATGTGACTTTGACGTCAGAGTTATCATTTAAAATTTCAATGCGGATCCCTCCGATTTTTTAAAATTGTCGTCACGACGACAAGTCGGTTGCGAGAAAAGCAAGCTCGAAAGCTCAGATCCTCGCCTCTAATGATGACGTCATAAAAACATATGACGTCATTTGTGATGTTAGATAGGTTTTGCGATAATATTACTGTCTATGCCGGCTTGATCCCGCAACAAATTCAAACAGCTTGCCTGTTTCGAGAATAATGTGTAGGTGATCCATTGGCGGCGATATTATGACGTCAACTTTTTTTCTAGGAAGATTTCAAATCGGAGATGGTTACTGCTGCGCGCGGGCTTTCTACATTATACCTGCAAGTTTCTGCACAAGATCCGATGAAAACTCTGGTTGTGAAACAAAATGTCAAAAATAGGAAGCGTCATTAAAATGATTAAGTGATTATCATATGTGCGATTCATCTCTGCTAAGCCCTTCGATCCGCAACACAGAATTCAAAGCTTCCGAGTTTCGAGATAATTTTTAGGCATTCCAAGCGAGATATTTTGACCTCACAACTTTTTTCTAGGAGGATTTTCGGGAGGATGATTTTTCACAATTCGGAGAGTGTTACTGTCTGCGAGGGTATTTTACATATACTGATGTGTTCAAAAGTATCCAACCTTAATTCGTGTCGTAAAAAGAAGCTTAGGGGGCTGGGCTTGGTGCCGTATGGTAGGCGATCCTACACGATGCGTGAATATTCCGCTGCAGAACTGTCACTCGCCGACAGACCGCCTGATAGTGAGGAAGTGAGTGAGCGCTGCGATTTCGTTTTGACAAAGACTGAAACTGACAACACTACCTGCATAAAATTGTGTAAAGCTGGGCGATTCCAATGAAAGCATCCGCAAGATCAAAGGCCTCGGGAACAAAGCAATGGCACCCACAGATAAAGTGGTAAACCGCTTCCAAGAATGTCGCACATCATGTGAAAGTGAGCACGTCGTAGGCGCCTCAACCGAATGAGATATCATCTGTCCACTGAGACCCTGCGATGCAGGATCGCGAATCACAGCTCAGAAACTGCAGACAGGCGGCGCGTCACATTGGATCCGTTCAAGTCAATGTACTGAGGATTGTGGCTAAGGAAATCTCAGCGAAGTTCTGCAAAGTGCCGACGGATCAAGCAAAGCAACCCATTGAGATCGCACAGGACATGCTGGAGACTGTGACAAGCGATCAACTCTTCAACACAGGATACATGGCGATGAGACCACATGATTCATTTTTCAAAAAACGAAATCGACGGGCCACTGTTCACTGTCCTCACTCATCGCGCGTCGCGACTGACAGCTTTGCAGCGGGAGATATATCACCATAGGGTTAGGATCGCTACATAATGTGCACCATACCACAGCTCCCTAGCTCCTTGTTACCACGAAAAATTAAGGTTGATATTCTTTGACACCCTCGCTATATGCAATGCAGGAAGTTTCCGATGAAACTGTAGGCTGAAAAATTAGATACAAAAACAAAAAATCAAAAAATATGAGTAAAGTCATAATAACTGAGAGCATGTATAAATGTGCGGTATTCATTGCTATGCCCTGTTCGATTCCCGAAACAGATTACAAAAGCTGCCTAGTTACGGAGAAATTTTTAGGCGATTTCCAGTACGGGATATTTTGACGTCAAACTTCTTTTCTAGAGGAATTTATAACATGAGATGGTATGCTGCGCAGGTATTTTTACTAAAATACGCAAGTTTCAGAAGTTTCGATGAATACTGTAGCTGTGAAACAAAAAAGTCCACAAGAACAACAACGTGAGTAAGACTTAGAGATCCTCCACGAGGATATAAATTTTTTTCGCGAAAATATAGAATACAGAAATGCACGCACGCACACAGAGACCTGAGAAGGCTCCGTTCCACCTCCCGAAACCTGCATATGGAGATACCAACCAACAACAAACACACACACGTTGCAATAGTCTCGCAACCTCTTCTCTCGTGGGGTCAGGTATTACGTGGCGTGAGGTATGCGCTGTATTAGTGCCTTCATGTTCCACTGTGTTAATCAAACGTTATCAAACAACGAAAACTGTGTTATTCTCTTAATAGTACACAGGGAGGAGCTGCATCTCAGAACACTCCATCTATTCATGAATCTGAGATCTGAGAATGTTACCATACTCCTTGACAGAGCGTTTGTGCTGCAAAACTAGTTTATTGAGAGGATTATGCTGGGGAACATAAATCCAGCGCCGCTGCCTGCATTTAGGTCATGGATGTTTAAAGAACCCATAGTAGCTACAAACAAAAAGAACATTCTGTAGGCCAGTGCATCATGGCTCGGCCTACTCGGCATGCAGTTTCAATAAATGAAGGATGTGTCAACACGAGTGCTTGCACAATGCCAACATGGTATGCAAGCACATGGGAACAAACCAAAGTTTCCCTATAATGCACCATCAACTCAAAAACAAACTAAAAGTGGAAAAATAGGACGAGACTGAGTGAGGCAGGCAATTCCATAGATGGAGGAAAATGGGTCAGGATGGTGTGAGTAGAAGCTCGACTTTGAGAGGTAACAAAAATAAGTTACTGGACAACACGGGTAGGATAGGGCTGGGGGTTTAAAGTTTATTGCAGAAGGGATTAAAGTTGCAGAGGCCACAGACCACCAACTTGTCTTTGCTGTGGAAAGGTGAGACCTGTGCTTTGGCTTCCTGACTGCAGACCAATTACTTCAGGGCCGTGGAGTCCACCCCTTCCAAGATTGCAAATGGTTTCAGTAGAAATCCACCATCCAACAGATTATTTCCTAACATATGGATAAACCATTATGAATTATTATGGTGATAATGACCAATGAGGACTGCCTCTTGAAGTGTTATATTGGTGCCATCCAGTCCTAAGACAGCCTCGCCCATGCCGTGAAGCGAAAAGCGGGTTAAGTGATCGTCCCGTACATGCGTACGTATGTGCATTTTGTTATTCCTTTTCTCTGGAACGCTTGTCGGATTGACACGAATTTTCACCATAGGTGCAATCTCATGTAAAATGTTGATGAAAATGATAATTATAAGGTCATAGGTCACATGGTGTGGCAGCCATGTTGGGATAAAGGAGTAACGTTGGACCTTTCTCCGAAACCGCTTCAGGAAAAAATTTGAAACTTGCACATGTCAATGCGCTCCCTGCTGCTGAATAAGTTTTTTTTTAATGATTGTCATCGGTGCCTTCGTGATGACGTCATAATTGCATACGTAGAACACTATATCCGATCAACATGAAAATCTTTGAGGGTATCCAGGAAATAATTGTCACAGAAAAAAAATTATAAACACCACGTCATGTGTGGTTCTGGCAAGCCATTTGTTTTTAAAAACTTCAAAAATTTCTGAAACGGCTGTGAACAGATTGAGGAGAAACTTTCGAGGTACAACACCTATCCATGAGGAACAAAAATTCCCCACTATGACGTCATTGGTCACATGGTTGCAAGCGACATTGGACTTACCCGAAAACCTTTAAAACCGTCTTCGACAGAAGCGCCGGACAGATCGAGGGGAAATTCACCACACATTCCCCAAGCCTTGGGATACCAGGGTGTTTCATGAATAATTGATAGGTCACATGGTTTGGTAGCCACATTGGATTGAAGGGAAATATATTTTAAATTCTCTCTCTTGAACGCGCGCATCATCATTGTGTGAAACTTCGAAATTATGATCAGTAATGGTGGGGAATATACGTATGTTATAAAATTTCAAACCTGATCAGACGCATGGTCTGGCAGCCAGAATTATTTAATTTTTTGGAATCTGCATTGTTTTATTTTTGGAATGAGGCTCACTTGGCTGCGTCTGGATGGGTTTGAAGGTAGAGGAGTAGCAGTTAAAACCGAGTCCTCATCCAGGTTCCTCCTGATGACCTCATCTTTGCTTTTCCTTGTTCAGTTCCTTCTGATACTCTAATGCAGTACCTATTTTTATTTGGTCATCCATTTGATTCGAATTTAAAATTACAAATTTGCCGCCAGAAGAGTTGGCTCACACCAAGTCCTTTTCAAGACTGTGTGGGGAAAGTAGTCTATGAATACCATATTTTGTTTTTGTTCTTCCTGTGCCAGGCAAGGCAGCCAGGCAGGGTGAGGATGGGTGGTACAAGGGGGATTATTGAGGTGTTGCATCCGTGTGCACCTTTTAAAACTTCCCCTAGCCTGAGATGGATCAAGAAGTGCTATGACACCGCATCAGCCCTATGTGATAGCATCCGGCGGTAACTATGTACCGCATGAGTGGCACAGCCTGTCTGGGAGGAGGGTACTCAGGCATTGTAGGCATAGCCATGGCAGAGTGATAAAAGGGGTAGCTCAGGAGGTACAGGAGGAAGTGGAGCTGATGTGTTGAAGAAGCTGAAGCCTTTTGGAGTCAGAGCCGGAATCAGGGCTTGTGCACGTGCTATTCACTTTCTTGTGTCTTGCCCTTCCAGCTCTCTTGCCGCTCTTCATGCTATCTCCCTTGCCGGGCTGTTCCTCTGACCACTCTTCAAGCACCCTGTCCCTCTGCTCTCCATTCTCTTTGCCCCACTGGACAATTCGCCTCAATCCCTGGGGAGGTAAAATTTCTAACGTTCATTTTAAGGGCTGCCACACACTATCCAACCAATGCAACAAGATTGTCAATGACAGCTTTTGAGAATCGTGTAATGTTCGGCAATTGATGATCGTCGTCAACTTGTTTTTCAGGTGCATCGGCTTCAAGCGAAAAAAAAATTGAACATGTTCCATTTTTAGACGAGTTATTGGCAGCAATCGAACATCACCGTGTCGTGTGCGGAAGTCTCTGACAATCGCCGACGCGGCGCAATGTATTGACAAATTAAACTTCAGCTTTCAGTAGCTTCTGGCTGGAGTTATGTTGTGGGCCGGGTTCAGTGGCCGATAAACGACCACAGGGTGGAGCAGTAGAGCCGTCTCCCACCGAACACCCGGAATTTAGGTCGTGACTCTCGGACAACTCCGAAAGGTCACAGGTCACTAAGGAGACCGTGATCGCCAACCGGACTCTGTCGAACAGGGGCGCTCTAGCGGCCTCGGTCCAGTGTAACCGAGCGGAATTACCAGAGTCATCGACCCAATGACAACTTACGGCACAACCGCCTCACATTTCTCAAGACCGCACCGTGCTGGGTCAATGGTAGAAACGACAGGCAACGAACTGGAACATTTTTAACAATTGGGGGTTTATTTATAAGGGAGGGGGACAGAGAGCAGAGTTATCCAAATAAAAGAAATGCAAATAATGTACGACAAAAAGAAAACACTTAAGCAATTCTACTTTTAGGACAGGGCCCACTCAGACACACACACCACCCCAAAAGAAATGGACCTCATGGTCTTTATTTGGTCCGCCCCGAGGAGGATAGTTCAGTGGGGGGACCGGGGCCTACGCTTGCACCTGTCGCCTCGTGCATCTGGTCGAGCTTGTCCGGTGGCGGGACTCGAAACCCACCGCCACAACGCAGCACCAAGCACAGGGACAGGGAAAGAGCGCCGGACGCCAGCCAGCACGAGGCGGACGAGTGAGAGATGACGAGCCGACCGGCGATCGAGCCCGAAACAGCTTCCTTGATCAGGCCACACCAGGCGAGGGCAGACGCGCACGAGCAGAGAGAACGCCGATCACTCCGCCTCTCTTAGGTCCGGGGATTTCTTTTCTCGCACTCGCCTCCTGATTGGACGGTGGCATCGCGCGATTCGCTGGCCGTCCCTCATTGGACAGGCCCACGGTAGGCGGGGCAACTCCCACCTTTCTGGGTGGAGTGGAGCTGAGGCGATTGTAGCTCCACCTACCTCCTCACCTAAGGCACATGCATAATGGTGACGGTGGAGCGAGGCGAAGTCGCTGTTTTGTTGTTGTCGTCGTTGATAAAACCTAACAAAAAATAAACCCGCAGCGCACACATTAATTCCCTTTAGACACAGGGATACACAGGGGATAAGACTGATTCAGTCAGCATTCTAACTACACACATACTTATCGAATAAACTGAACTGGGACTGCTGTCTGTTTGTGTGCAAAGGCTTCCAGATTCGTAACACATATCATCTGCAGCATTTTTAGTTTCACCCCGGAAGAA
>CM068963.1:47954805-47969981 GCA_035128595.1 Eptatretus atami | reverse complement strand
ACACTGGACGAGGCCGCTAGGCGCCCCCTGTTCGGAACAGAGTCCGTTTGGCGATCAGAGAATTTGGCGATCACGGTCTTGCAAGTGACCGTTACCTTTCGAGTTGTCCGAGAGTCACGAGCCTAAATTCCGGTGGTTTCGGTGGGAGACGGCTCTTACTTGCCTCCACCTACGTGTCGTTTTATTCGCCCACTGAACCCCGGCCCACAAACAATACTCCAGCCAGAAGCTACTGAAGCTGAAGTTTTAATTTGTTCAATACATTGCGCCGCGTACGGCGATTGGCAAGAAGACTTCCGCACCACGACAGTGTGATGTTCATTGCTGCAATAACTCGTCTTAAAAATTGAACATGTTCCAATTTTTTTTCGCTTGTAAGCCGATGGCACCTGAAAACAAGTTGACGACGATCATCAATGCCGAACATTACACGATTCTCAAAAGGCTGTCATTGACAATCTTGTTTGCATTGGTTGGATAAGTGTGTGGCAGCCCTTAAAATGAACGTTAGAAATTTTACCTCCCCCAGGGGATGAGGCGAATTGTCCAGTGGGGCAAAGAGAATGCGAGAGCAGAGCTGGCAGGGCTGCTTGAAGATGGTCAGAGAGAACAAGCCCGGCAAGGGAGATAGCATGAAAGAGCGGAAGAGAGCTGGGAAGGTGCAAGACACAAGAAAGGTGAATAGCACGTGCACAAGCCCTGATTCTTCGCTCTATGACTCCAACAGGCTCGTAGGTTCTTCAACACATCAGCTCCATTTCCTCCTGATTCCTCCTGAGCTACCCCGTTTTATCACCTCTGCCGATGGCTTATGGCCTACAATGCACTGAGTATCCCTTCCTCCCAGACAGGCTGTCCACTCATTGCGTACATAGTTACCGCCGGATGCATCACATAGGCTGACTGTGTACATTAGACTTTCTGATCCATCTCAGGCTATGGGGAGTTTTTTAAAAGGATGCACACGGATGAACACCTCAATTAATCCCCTCTTGTACCACCCCATCCTCACCCTGCCTGGCTGCCTTGCCTGGTCACAGGAAGAACAAAAACAAAATATGGTATTCATAGACTACTTTCCCGCACACAGTCTTGAAAAGGACTTGTGTGAGCCAACTCTTCTGGCGGCAAATTGTAATTTTAAATTCGAATCAAATGGATTACCAAATAAAAATAGGTACTGCATTAGAGTCATCAGAGGAACATGAACAAGGGAAAAAGCAAAAGATGAGGTCATCAGGAGGAACCTGGATAGGACTCGGTTTCAACTGCTACTCCTCTACCTTCAAACCCATCCAGACGCAGCCAAGTGAGCCTAATTCCAAAAAATAAAAAACAATGCAGATTCCAAAAAAATTAAATAATTCTGGCTGCCAGACATTGCGTCTGATCAGGTTGAAATTTATACATACGTATATTCCCCACCTTACTGATCATAATTTCGAATTTCACAATGATTGATGCAGCGGTTCAAGAGAGAGAATTTAAAAAAATATTTTCCTTCAATCCAATGTGGCTACCAAACATGTGACCTATCAATTATTCATGAACACCTCGTATCCCAAGGCTTGGGGAACGTGTGTGTGAAGTTTCCCCCCTCGATCTGTCCGCCGTCTTGTGAAGACGGTTTTTAAAGGTTTTCGGGTAAGGTCCAATGTCGCTTGCAACCATGTGACCAATGACGTCTCATAGTGGGGAATTTTGTTCCTCAATGGATAGGTGGTTGTACCTCGAAAGTTTCTCCTCAATCTGTTCAGCCGTTTCAAAATTTTTTGAGTTTTTAAAAAAAACATGGCGCCAGCAGAACCACATGACCGATGGTGTTATAATTTTTTTTTCTGTTGAACAAATTATTCTGGATGACCCTCAAAGATTTCATGTTGATCGATATTAGTGTTCACGTATGCAATATATGACGTCATCACGAAGGCACCGATGACATCATTAAAAAAAAAAATTTTCAGCACAGGGAGCGCATTGACATGTGCAGAGTTTCATTTTTCCATGAGCGGTTCGGAGAAGAGGTCACGTTACTCCTTTTATCCCAACATGGCTGCACACATGTGACCTATGACCTTTATAATTACCATTTCAACATTTTACATGAGTATTTTGCACCTATGGTGAAAATTCGTGTCAATCGACAAGCGGTTCCAGAGAAATGGAATAACAAAATGCACATACTACGCATGTACGGGACCGATCACTTAACCCCGCTTTTCGCTTCACGAGCATGGGCGAGCGCGCTTTAGACTGGATTGGCACCAATATAAACACTTCAAAGAGGCAGTCCTCATTGGTCATTATCACCAAATAATTTCATAATGTGTTTATCCATATGTTATGGAATTATATTCTGTTGGATGGTGGATTCACTGAAACCATTTTTTCAATCTTGGAAGGGGTGCCCACGGCCCTGAGAGTAATTGGTCTGCAGTCAGGAAGCCAAAGCACAGGTCTTCACCTTTCCCAGCAAAGACAAGTTGGTGGTCTTTGTGGCCTCTGCAACTTTAATCCCTTCTGCAATAAACTTAAACCCCCAGCCCTATCCTAACCTGTTTGCCAGTAACTTATTTTTTGTTACCCTTCTCAAAGTCGAGTTTTCTATCGCGACCACTCCCTTGACCCCATTTTCTCTCATCTATGGAATTGCCTCGCTCACTCAGTCTCGTCCATTTTCCACTTTAGTTGTTTTTTGGTTGATGGTGCATTATAGGGAAACTATGTCTTGTTCCCAGCTTGCATTTACATGGCATTGTGCAAGCACTGTGTTACATCCTTCATTTATTGACTGCATGCTCGGAATGAGGCGAGCCAGATGATGCACTGGACAAATGTCTGTTTTTTGTTTACCTACTATGGTTCTTTAACATCCATGCCTAAATGCAGACAGGTCGGCTGAATTTATGTTCCCCAGCATAATCCTTGCAATAACAGTTTTGGCAGCACAAAGCTCGGTCAAGGGTATGGTACATCTCAGATCTCAGATTATGAAAGATGGAGTGTTTCTGAGATGCAGCTCCTCCTGTTGGTACTATTTAAAGAATAACAGTTTTCGTTTGGTTAGATTACCGTTTTGATTACACAGTGGAACTGGAAGGGCACTCATACAGGCGATACCTCCGCCACGTAATACCTGACCCACGAGAACATATCGGACCCAATACATTTTTTCAATATCATGCTATACAGTACTATATCGATTTTTGGCCGATTGCTCTCTCATGGTGAAGAATCACTTAAAACATCCAGTAGTCGGATCCGGATTTCCGATCTTCACCAAATTGAAGCAATTTTGTCGTGGTCACACACCCTAACCTGTTCCACCAAGTTTCGTCTGAATCGGTCCACAACTTTTTGCCGCGATATTATCTGTTGCTAGATATCGATTTAGGCCGATCTCTCAATGGTTGAAAAGAAACTTAAAAATTATCAGATCCGGATCCACAGTATCTTCACAATATTGAATTCAGTTTCTATCCTTGTGACACACCGCAACGTTCTAACCAAGTTTCATCCGAATCCGTCACAACTTTTGACGGTATCGTACATATAACGTGTTTGGCCCTATCACTACACCCTCAATGGTTGAAGATACATAAGAAAAACAAAATTCTTGTTCGTCGATCCGGATCCGGATCTTCCCAAAATTCTAATCAGTTTGCTTGTCCACACCCCCAACCTGTCCCACAAATGTTCATCTGGATCCATCACAACCTTTTGGCGATTATCCTGCACCACAAAACAAGCAACAGACAAACAAGCAGTCATAGGATGTGTACGTTACAAAATCGTCTCAACTTGCTCCATACTACCTCTGACCTTGTCTAATAAAAGCTGTTCTCTAGAGAGAAGGTAGCGACCGTAATAACCGACAGAAGTTTCTACGATTGATTCTGTTACCAAACATCAAAAAATCGAATGTTTGACTCCACTGTTGGACCTTGACCTTGGACCGATGTTGACCAAAATAATCAGCACTAGCCATCACCCTCCTGAATCACGTCTCAGTTCAGGTGTTCTCCATAATACTTGACCATTACACGGTACTGCTTCTTTTCCGGCCGCAGCGTGTTCTCGAAGTTATCGTGGCTTTTACGTCTCTTACAAAATCTATCTCACCAACACCAAAACACCCCACACTACACACACAAACATTAGGACGGACAGTCATCAATAATATACTTACAAAATCTTTAGTATTTCTTAATGAGTAAGTAACAAAGCCGTGTAGGCGACGAGGGGAATTCGCTAGGATCGAAAGTGCAGCTGGATACGATGCTTTCATTCTGAACTGATCCACCGACGAGATTCATTGCCTAAGACTGTCATTGGTCCTTCACATACAATTGTTACCTCCTGCCGGCAACTTTACACCCATATCGCGTATTGCCAAACCCTGGCACTCCTCATAAAAAAATGACGGGTAAATGGACACCCTTTATTTCTTGAAAGTACAGAGGACTACATTTTGAAAAATAATCGGTTTGCTGGTTTTTGCTGCATGTGTGGAGACCAAAAAATCGCAAGTTGCAGACACCCACACACACACACACACACACCACACACACACAAACGGGAAAACCCGATAAACTTCTCCTCAATGCTCTTGTAAAATTGACCACCACCCCTGAGCCCACACCAAATATTTTTAAATAAGCCACGCCCCTACTACACCACTCCCACTTTAAATTAAATAAATAACTTGGAAAAAAAGGTGGTGAACTGTGTGTGGGGTCATAAAAATTGTTCGGTTAAATAAATAAAAATGGAAAGGTGGTAAATGTGTAGAGGATCGTGGAAGGAATCGTTTACGGAAAAATAAATAAATAATTGCGAGGTATGGTGGTCGGGACATCGTTTTCGAGTAAATAAATAATAAGTAAAGGGTGGAATGTCTGTGGCGGTCGTATGGGAAATAAAAGTTTACGGTAAAATAAATAAATAAAATAAATAAGGAGGATGCGTCAATTTGTACGGTGGGAATCGTTTATTTCAGCGTTAAATTAAATAAAATAATTAAAGGTGGACAACAAAGAGCAAGAGTGTGGTCGTAATGGAATCGTTTTACGGTAAATAAATAAATAATTGTGACGGCGGTTGTGTGGGTCGTGGAATCTTTGATGGAACGTTGTCAAGGTAAATAAATAAATAATGGACGGGTGGTGTGTGGTGGAAAATCGCTTCATACGGTAAATAAATAAATTAATTAGGAGTGCTAATGGGATCGTGAAGAAGTGGAGAATCCAAATAAATATGAGAGTGTGAGAAAATCCAATATGATAGAAATGAGATATTTGGGGTGATTGGTGGTGAGAATCGTTTCGGATAATAAATAAATAAATAATAATAATGGTGTTGTGTCGTGGAATCGTGCCTGTAAAGTACAGAAATAATTGTGTTGAGGTGAACGTTTATTAAATAACATAATGAGAATTAGTGCTTGGGTCGGATCGATTTTCAGGTATAAAATAAATAAATGAGTGATTGGAGGATGTTTGGGAATAAAAAAATGGATGAGTAGTGGGGGAATCTTTCAGTAAAATTAAATAATTATCAGTTTTGCTGGTATTTTGCTGTGGAGCTCGCGTTGCAGGACACACAACACCAACACACACACACACACCACCACACACACACACACCACACACACACTCACACCACACAGAAAACCCGATAAACTTCTCTCAATGCTCTTTGATTGACCCACACCTCCTGCAGCACACAATATTTTTCATAACCGACGCCCACTTTCCATAAGCCACGCATTCCTACACCATCCCTTTCCTACCCACTCCCACTTTCATCAACCACGTCCACTTTCCCTAAGTTCTCGCCCACTTTCTAACCCTCATAAAAAATTACGGTGAATGACACCCGATTTTGCAAGGACTGACATTTTGAAAAATAAAACCTCAATCAAAAATCGCTCGAGTATCAAATTTCTCAATATCTCGAAGTGTTTAATCCGAATGTCTCGATCTCTATCATTCTCAAAACCTGAAGGACACAGTTATAAATACTGGTACGCGTTTTTCAGCCGCGCTCACAGCAATGGGTGTTCTACGCAACAAATCAAAGCGCACTATTCCGAACAAATATGCCACAATTGGCAAAAGTTGTCATCGAAATTCGGTTCGCCTGTTTGTGCTGTGGGAGCTCGCGTTGCAGAACATACACCACCAGACAAACAAACCACAAACAATCTAGATCATTAGACCCAGACGAGACCAACACAATAAACGATAATACTAGCAATATACTTGAAACTTATTTGCAGAATCCAATAAGATGTTGTGCAGAGCACGAAACTTGCAAATCCATAAAAACAAATTTGATTTAAAAAGTAATTGTGGTTGAATTCAATGACCAAAATCTGCAACTCCTATTCAAATTTCAAGTCAATTGGATGAAAATTGACATTTTGAGAAATCTGGCCTATGTGACGTTTTGGCCGATGTGGACCTCAGTGTCCATGTTGACCTCAAAAATAAATGGCGTGGATTAAATTTCCGTGACCTGAACTTAAATATCCTCTTCAATTTCAAAGTCAATCGGATGAAAATTGAGGATTTTTAGAAATACCGCCTTAGTTTGTTCTACATTGGGTCTATGTTGACCGTTTTGGTCTTGTTGACCTCAAATATAATCGCTGGTTGAATCAGTGACCGGCGAATATAAGTCCTTTTTCAAAATATCAAGTTAATCGGATGAAAATTGAGATTTAGAAATCAACACCTAAGTTGTTAGACCTTGCCCTATGTTGACCTTGTGACCTTTTGACCTCAAAAACAATAGGCTTCTTACCTAATGCCAAACTCGACCAGATGGTGAAAATTTCGCAATATCGGTTTGAAATTGTGACCTTAGGCATAAACAGACAAACAGCAGTCCTAGATGTACTGTACGAAATCGTCAACTTGACCTCTGACCTTGTCTAATAAAAGCTGTCTCTAAGAGAAGGTAGCGACGCAAACCAGAAGTTTCTCACGTGATTCTGACCAAACATCAAAATCGAATGTTTTGACCCTCACCGTGACCTGACCGTTGACCGATTTTGACCAAATCACAGGCACTCTGCCAATCACCCTCCTGAATCACGTGGTTAATTTTGACATTGTAGCTTCTTCCGTTCTCGACGGTTATTCTTACCAAAACCATCAAAAATCGAAATTTGACCTCACGTTGACCTTCCACCTTTGACCCGATTTTTGACCAAAATCTAACAGCACTAGCCATCACCCTCCTGAAACACGTTAGTAATTTTGACCATTGGTAGCCTTCTTACCGTTTCTCGAGCTTATCGTGCCTAACAAACACAAACAAACTACAAACAAACAAACCAAACAAGCAGTCACTAGAACTGGTACTTACGAAATCGTCAACTTGACCTCTGACCTTGTCTAATACAAAGCTTGTCTCTCGCAGAAGTACGACGCAAACCAGAAGTTTTCTTACCATGATTCCTGTACCAAACCATCAAAATTGATTTTTGACCTCACTGTGACCTTGACCTTTGACCGATGTTGACCCAAATCTAATCAGCACTAGCCATCACCCTCCTGAATCACGTTGGTTTAATTTGGCATTGTAGCTTACTTCCTTTCTCGAGTTATCGTGCCTACCAAACAAACCAAACAAACAAACAAACAAACAAACATACAACAAACAAACAAACAGAAACGGAAGTCATCAATATACTACGAACATCTTTTAGATTCGTAAGTAACCAAAGCACAGTCATAGACTCGGTACTGACAAATCGTCAACTTGACCTCTGACCTGTCTAATAAAAGCTGTTCTCGAGAGAAGGTACGACGCAAAACGAGCGCGTAATGCTGTGTCTTACAATCCCCCTCATTAGCATAATCTTCAGTCGCATAATACCTCAAAGATAACGACACCCGACATAATCTCATAAAACATACGATTTTACCAGAATTTCGACAAACCGAGTTTTAAGCGTCCTAAGCGATCGCAAAAACCGAAGACAAAATTAAAAAATTCTGAAGTCTAAAATGAACTCGCAACGTCGAGCAAAGCAAAAATCGGCATTTCTCCACGCAATTATTTAATATTATTTATTCCAAAGTCACAAAACCGTAATATTCGCCATCCACCAACAATCTTTACATAATCCGACGGCTCAGCGATCAGGCATGCGACGATAACCTTTATTGGATAAAAATGACTTTTAAACCACCATCTTTATTGGAAAAACCGTTCACCCGCGCACACGGAAAACCTTAACGTGGAACTCAACACGCGTCTGCTCGAGCGCACTGCATCATGGGACGACCCTGACGCTCTGGCTCGGAGCGCCACTGCCATCATGGACGACCCTGACGCTTCGAGTGAAATATTTTTATTCAAATCTTAAAACGATCTCCCAAAAACACTCGATTTTTACCAGAATTTCGACAAACCGAGTTTTAAGCATCGAAGCGATTGCAAAAACCGAAGACCCAAAATTAAAATCGAAAAGTTAAAACGAACTGTAAACGTCGAGCGAAGCAAAAATACTCAACATTTCTCCATGTTAATTTACGGAATTATGTTTGACCTCACTTTGACCTTGAACCTTTGACCGATTTTGACCAAAATCTAATCAGCGCTAGGCCATCACCCTCCTGAATCACGTGATGTAATTTGACCTTGGTAGCTGCTTCCGTTCTCGATTATCGTGCCTACAAACAAACAAACAAACAACATACAAACAAACAAACAAACAAACAGAAACGGTAGTCATCAAATACTTACGAAATCTAAAGATTTCGTAAGTACAAGCAGTCATAGATGTACTACGAAATCGTCAACTTGACCTCTGACCTTGTCAATTAAAGCTATGAATCAGTCAGAAGCCCAAGGGGAGCCTTGAATTCTGAATTTCATTTGTGGTCTTCGATTTTAACACATGTAGAGTTTGCAGATAATGAGTCCCAAGACAAAACTAGATTTTTATACAAACATTCCATTTTTTTTTTTTTTTTTAAAGTGATTCAGTACCAGCAGGATATGCCACATAATAGGTTATTACTTTTCAGAAGAATTCTGATAAAAGATTTATCTATTTATTACTTACGAAATCTTAAGATTTTTAATATATCAGTTATTCATCGCTGTTCCAGAATTCGAAACGAGTTTTAAGCGTCCTAAGCGATCGCAAAACCGAAGACAAAATTAAAATCGAAGTTAAAACGCAACTCGTTAACGCGAGCGAAGCAAAAAATCTCCATTTCTCCACGCAACCTAACGTCAAAATCAACGACGCGTCTCTGCTCAGAGCGCACTGCATATGGGGACGACCCGTGACGGTCGCTGCTCGAGCGCACTGCATCATTGGGACGACCCTTGACGCTTCCGAGTGAAATATTTTTTATACAATCTTAAAACGTCTCCCAAACATCGATTTTTTACCAGAATTTCGACAACCGAGTTTTTAAGCGTCCTAAGCCGATCGCAAAAACCGAAGACAAAATTAAAATCGAAGTTCAAACGAACTGAACGTCGAGCCGAAGCGCCAAAAATACATGCAATTCTCTCCATGTGAATTTACGGAATTTATGTTTGACCTCACTGTGACCTTGACCTTTGACCGATTTTGACCAAAATCTAATCACACTAGCATCACCCTCCTAATCACTGAAATGTAATGACATTAAAGGTAGCTTCTTTCCGGTTCTCGAGTTATCGTGCCACAAACAAACAAACATACAAACAAACAAACAAACATACAAACAAAACAAACAAAGCAGTCATAGCACTGGTACTTACGAAATCGTCAACTTGACCTCTGACCTTGTTCTAATAAAAGCTGTCTCGAGAGAAGTAGCGACGCAAACTGAGCGCGTAATGCTGTGTCTTACAATCCCCCCTCATTCACATAATTTCAGTGCATTATACCTCAGATACGACACCCCGACAATAAATCTCATAATAAAACATCCGATTTTTTACCAGAATTCGACAACCGAGTTTTAGCGTCCTAAGCGATCGCAAAAACCGAAGACAAAATTAAAATCGAAGTTAAAAAATGAACTCGCAACGTCGAGCAAAAGCAAAAATCGGGCATTTCTCACCGCAATTATTTAATATTATTTTATCAAGTCACAAAAACCGTATATTCGGCCATTCCACCAACAATCTTTACATTAATCGACGTCAGCGAGTCAGGCATCGCCACGATAACCTTCTTATTGGGATAAAAAATGACTTTTAAACAACCATCTTTATTGAAACGTCCACCGCGCACACGAAAACCTTAACGTGACTCAACGACGCGTCTGCTCCTAGCGCACTGCAATCATGGGACGACCCGTGACGTCTGCTCGAGCTCAACTGCATCATGGGCACGACCTTTGACGCTCGGATGTGAAATATTTTTTATTCAAAATCTTAAACGTCTCCAAACATACCGATTTTTACCAGGAATCGACAACCGAGTTTTAAGCATCCGAAGCGATCGCAAAAACCGAAGACAAAATTAAATCGAAGTTAAAACGAACCGTAAACATCGAGCGAAGCAAAAATACTCACATTTCTCCCATGGTGAATTTACGGAATTATGTTTGACCTCACTGTGACCTTGACCTTTGACCGATTTTTGACCCAAAATCCTAATCAGCGCGAGCCATCACCCTCCGAATCACGTTGATGTAATTTGAACATTGGTTCTTCTTCCGTTCTCGAGTTATCCGTGACCTACAAATTAAACAAACAAAACAAACATACAAACAAACAAAAACAAACAAGCAGTCAGTAGGACTGCGTACTTACGAAATCGTCAACTTGACCTCTGACCTGTCAATTTAAAAAGCTGTCTCGAGAGAAGGTAGCGACGCAAACGAAGCGCGTAATGCTGTGTCTTACAATCCCCCTCATTAGCATAATTCTTCAGTGCATAATACCTCAGATACGACAGCACCGACAAAATCTTCATAAAACATCCGATTTTTACCAGAATTACACAACCGAGTTTAAGCGTCCTAAAGCGAGTGCAAAAACCGAAGACAACAATTAAAATCGAAAGTTAAATGAACCTCGTAACTCGAGGCAAAGGCAAAAATCGGCATTCTCCACGCAATTAACCTTAACGTGAATCAACGACGCATCTGCTCCGAGCGCACTGCATCATGGACGACCGCGTGACGTCTGCTCGAGCGCACTCTGCATCGTGGACGACCCGTGACGTCTGCTCGAGCGCAATGCATCATGGGACGACCCTGACGTTCGAGTGAAATATTTTTTTATAACAATTTTAAAACGTCTCCAAAACATCCGATTTTTACCAGAATTTCGACAACCGATGTTCTTAAGCGTCCTAAGCGATCGCAAAAAACCGAAGACAAAATTAAATCGAAGTTAAACGAACTCGTAACGTCACGGAAGCAAAAAAATACTCCATTTCTCCACGTTAATTTACGGAATATATGTTTACCTCACTTCGTGACCTTGACCTTTGACCGATTTTGACAAACATACTACCATGCCACTAGCCCATCACCCTCCGAATCACGTCGGTGTAATTTGACATTGGTAGCTTCTTCCGTTCATCGAAGATTTATCGTGCCTACAAACAAACAAAAACAAACAAACATACAAACAAACAAACAAAAGAAACGGTAGTCATCACAATATACTTACGAATCTTTAGATTTCTGAAGTAACAAACAAGAAACGGAAGGCATCAATTATCACTTACGAAATCTTTAGATTTCGTAAGTAACAAACGAGCCGCGTCATAGACTGGTTACTTACAAATCGTCACTTGACTCTGAGCTTGTCTAATAAAAGCTGTCTCTAGAGAAGGTAGCGACGCCAAACCAGAATTTCTACGATGATTCTGTACCAAACCATCAAAAAATCGGACATGTTTGACCTCACCGTGACCTTGACCGTTGACCGATTTGACCAAAAATCTAAAATCAGCACTAGCCATCCACCCTCCTGAATCACGTGGTGTAATTTGCATTGGTAGCTTCTTCCGGTTTCTCGAGTTATCTGTACCAAAACCATCAAAAATCGAATATTTGAACCTCATTGACCTTCACCTTTGACCGATTTTGACCCAAAATCGACTCAGCACTACCAATCACCCTCCTGAATCACGTGCTCGTAATTTGACATTGTAGCTTCTTCCGTTCTCGAGTTCACTCGTGCCTACAAACAAAACAAAACATACAACACAAACAAACAAACAAAACAGAAACGGATAGTCATTCAATATACTACGAAATCCTTTAGATTCTAAGTAACAACAGACAGACAAGCCGGTAGGCGACGAGGGATTCGCTAGGATCGAAGCGCTGATCGATGCTTTCATTCTGACCGACTCCACCGACGAAGATTCATTTGCCAAGACGTATTGGGTCACATTTACAATTGGTTCCTCTGCCTGGCAAAGATTTTTCCTATGCGATTTTGCCAACTCGTACTCCTCATAAAAAATGATGGTAAATAGGACACCCTAATTTTTGAAGACTCCCATTTTGAAAAATAATCGTCTTGCTGGTTTGTGCTGTGGAGCCTCGCGTTGCCACACACACACCACACACACACAACAGACACACGGAAAACCAGATAAACTTCTTCTCAATGCTCTTGTTGACCACACCTCCTGAGCCACACAATATTTTTTCATAACCAGCCCACTTGTCTTTCCACTCCCACTTTAAATAATAAATAATTGGAGTGGTGTGTGGTGTCGTGGAATCGGTTTCGGTTAAAAATTAAATAAAATAATGAGTGGTGTGTGCGGTCTTGATCGTTTTCCGGTTTTAAAAAAATAAATTAATTGAACGGGGGTTGAGGATCTGGAATCGTTTACGCGAAAATAAATAAAATAATGGAGGCGGCAGTTGTGGGTCGTTGGAATCGTTTTGCGAAAGAAAATAAATAAATAATTTGGAGGTGCGTGTGTGGGTGGGGAATCGTTTTCTCGGTAAAATAACATAAATAATTGGAGGGTGGGGTGTGGGTCGTGGAATCCGTTTTCAGTAAATAAATAAATAATGGAGGTGGTGTTGGATCGCGGGAATCGTTTCAGAAAATAACATAAATAATTGTAGGTGGTGTGTGGTCGTGGAATTTTTGTTGGTAAATAAATAAATAATTGAGGTGGAAGTGTGGTCGTGCGAATCGTCTTCAGCTAAATAAATAAATAAATTGAGGTGGTGTGTGGGTCGTGGAATCGTCTTCGCGTAAATAAAATAAATAATTGGAGGGTGGAGTGTGGGTCGTGAATCGTATTAATCGGAAATAAATAAAATAATTGGACGTGGTTGTAGTCGTGGAAGGTTACGGTAAAAAATAAATAATTGAAGGGGTGGTGGATCGTGAAATAGTTTTCAGTTAAATAAATAAATAATTGAAGGGCGTGTGGATCGTGGAAATTGTTTCGGTAAATAAATAAAATAGAGGGATTGGTGTGTGTCGTGGAATCCGTTTCGCGTAAATAAATAAATAATTGGAACGGTGCGTGTGGGTCGTGGAAATTGTTTTCCGCGAAATAAATAAATAAATCAATTGGAGGTAGGAGTGCTTACAGTTCGTGGGAAAATGTTTTTCGGTTTTTCGCGTTAAATAAATATAATAAGTGGAGGTGGATTTGTGGGTGGGAATCGTTTTCGGTAAATAAATAAATTATAACGGTTTGCTGTTTTGTGCTGTGAGCCTCGCTTGCGCACCACACACACACACACACCACACACACACACACACCCAAACACACACACACAGACGGAAAAAACCGATAAACTTCTCTCAATGCTCTTGTTTGACCACACCTCCTGAGCCACACAATATTTTTCATAAAGCCACGCCCACTTTTCCATAAGCACGCCCACCTTCCCCTACGCCACTCCCACTTTTCATCAACACGTCCACTTTCCCTAAGCTCCCCTACACATTTCTAAGTCCCTTAAATGACTGGTGAAAATAGACACCCGATTTTTTGAAGACGTACCATTTGAAAAAAAAACCTCAATACAATAAATCGGCTCGAGTAAAATTTTTCTAAATATCTCAAGTGTAATTCGCGAAGTCTCGTTTCTCTACATTCAAAACGACAGGACAAGTTTGAAATATACTGTACAGCGGTTTTCGGCCCATGCACAGCAACAGGGGGTTGCTGCGCAACTGAAATTTCAAACGCGCACATTCCACATAATATTGCAGCATTTTGGCAAAGTTTCATCGAAATCGGTTTCGCTAGGTTCGTGCTGTGGAGGCCTCTAGCGTTGCAGAACACACATACACACACAGACAGAACAGACCGGAAAACCCGACAATAAGGGATATCTAGCATATATAGCGAATCCAAACAGACAGACAGACGACAGACGACAGACAGAATACGACAAAATCGACTTGACAAAGTATACTTGGAAAATCTTCGATTTTGCAAAGTAACAAAACAAACAGACAGAAAGGGGTGAAAACATAAACCTCCTTCACTTTCGGTGGCAGCCAAAGACATCGCCATTAAAAGCTTGCAGTGTTCGTGTTGAGAAAACTGCAGATATTGAACGACTCAATAGCTCAGCGCACCTGTCACTGTGTAATGGATGACGTCCTTGGGTTTGAGTCCTGGGTTTAGACATAATTGTTTCATACTCACCCCATGCAGGAATTTATTCATGTATATTAAAAATTTATAAAGCTGTGCAGTGACCGTGTTGTCACTGAACTACGCCCTCAAACTTTAGTGAAATCATACCAAACTTCTGGGGTGCACCTCGCTCTCCCGTGTGTATGTCCTAAGGGTATTAAAAAAAAAAATTGTTTTTGAAATGTGTGTTTGTTTTTAAAACTGAAACCTTAAGCTTCAATTGCTTACAAAAATGTAAAAATACATTTGTATAAAAGAAATGTTTTGTATTGTGCGGTTTTGAGAAAACCGCTCTTTGTAAATGTGCACTTACGACATGTAGATCCTTCAGCGTAGTTATTTCCGTAATAAAATGTTGGGAGATTGTCCCACTTTGGATGTAGGATAGTGGGATCCAACTGCGTTAGAACAGATACAGTAGATTATGATTCACCCCCGATTTTTCTTTTGCACATTGAAGGTTGGCGGCAAGGCATTGGCAGCCATTTGATGCGGGCATGTGCCGAACCACCTTCCTTCCATTCAGGTCAGGTCAGGTCAGGTATGGGAGCATGCACCGGACAGCGCG
>CM068963.1:47942673-47953783 GCA_035128595.1 Eptatretus atami | reverse complement strand
ACCAAGAATCCTACAGAGGGCATCCTGATTCACTGAATCAAACACATTACAGAGATCAAAATAGGCTGCAGGCAGCCCCTACCGAAACTCTCGTCTGCGTTCGTTGAGGACCCAAAGAGCAAGGATCACAGGGCGCGCAGGCCCCGCCCAAATCTTCTGGAAGATTTAAAATTAACGTGAACAATATTGAGGAAATCTCAATCTCATTTCTTACTTTTTTACGTTTTACCATGTATGATCTTCTCATCTTTTATCTTTTTTTATTCTCTGTTACTCTATTGAATGGATTTTTCTTCTTCTCATCTTACACTGTACCTTATGAATGATTTTTTCTTTCTCCTTATTTCTACTTTTTATCGACCATGAATTATTTTCCTCTCATTTCTACTTTTTTTTTTGTATCTGTTCTTCTTATGTATTTAGTTTTCCTTCTTATTCTTATCTTTTACGACCATTGTATTGGATTCTCTTCTCCATTTCTGATTCACGACTCATTTGTGAAAGATTCCTCTTTCTCATTCTACTTTATGACCATTGTAAGATTTTTCCGATCTCATTTTCACTTTTTCTGTACCTATTGTATAAGTTTATTTCCTCTTTCTACATAAGTGATATACCTCTCTTCTACTATCATTTCTCTATTTGAAATATATTTCTTCTTTTTCCATTTAACTTTTCTACGACTATGTAATGATTTTCTTCTTTCTCTATTTCTTACTTTATTGCCTTATGAAGATTTTCCTTGTCTCTATCGACTTTTACTGTATGTTCCATGAATGATCCTCCATTTCTACTTTTTTTATCGACCTATTGTAGATTCCTTCCTCTACTACCTGATTCCTTTATGTATAGTTTATTTCCTCCATCTACTTACTGACCTATGAATGTATCCTCTCAATTCTTACTAACGTATTCCATGAAGATTCCTTCCATCTACTTACGACCTATTGTGAAGATTCTCTCCAACTTACTTATTTATTATGACCTTTATGAATATTTCCTTCCATCTACTATTCGACTATGAAGTTATTTCCCCATCTTACATCGGTACCATGAAGTTCCTCCATCGATTTTTTTTCTACGACCATGATATGTTTCCTTTTCCTATCTATTCTACGACTTTCATTGAAGATTCCTCCATCCTTACACGTACCTCATTGATAGATTCCTCCATCTATCACGCCATGAAAGATTCCTTCCATTTCTACATCGACCAATGAAGTATCCTCCATCTACTTTACGTATCCATTGAAGATCCCTACTATTACGATCCGATAGTGCTCCACTAACGAACCATGAAGATCTCCACAATACTTACACTTGAGATTCCTCATCGCGAAAGATCTCTCCATCGACACGGATAGATATCATTTACCGACCATGAAGATTCCTCCATCGACACATGAACTCCATGCCATAGATTCCTCCATCTACACGACCATGAAGATCTTTGCCGTAAAGGACAAATTCCACTTTACCTAATGGGGAAACTTATCCTAAACCCATGTAGTTTCCAACCATCCTCACATGGCAATGAGGTATCACAAGCATTTAAAAAGGGCAACAAGGAGATTAAATACGCGATTTCAACTGGCACCAACACACAAGACCTACCCTTTTAAAGCTTACTCCAGAATCTAGACTACACAAAAAAGTGCCACTGAAAGAGACACCCAACTTAATTGGTCTCTGAAATTCTGCTGTGGTGCACAAGGATGACAGGTTTTAATCTTCGGATCCGATTAACATTGGAATCAAAACTCACCAGAAGACAACAGAAAATGCCTTTACAGTTCCCTGTAAAACTACAAATTATCCCATTATATCCCACTTGAAAAGTACCAACCCTGTGATATCCACAGTATCAGAAAAAAGATGTTCCCAGAAAAATAAACTCATTTTACTCTGCCTTTATTTAAGCTGTTTCCATTTTTGCATGTAATATTGCTATCCAACATTATTCTCCATCTCTGAACAACAAAAGAATATGTTCCGATTATTCCTTGACCCTCCAAACTATGTGTAGATTCCTCATTTACAAATTCCATGAACACAGAAGTTGATGATATTTACGAAAATGAGAATTTCCATATGGCGGATTCCTGAATTAGCATATCAATGCCATTTAAAAATTATAGTGCGGGCCTGTAGGGTCGCACGGCGGCGGACGCGCAGACAGACACAACAGAACACACACACACACAACACACACACACACACACACACACACACACACAACACACACACAACACAGATTGCTGGAATTATAGATAGATTTCCCACTACTACTCAAACAGAAAATAGTTGTGTTCCCTCAACACAACAGACATCATAAGTCACAGTTATGACATTCAGGCCCAGGGTTATTAATTCTATTGATTAATGATTTCGCTCATGAGATGTTTCGAAGTGATGATTCATTGTGTTTTTGTTATTTTATGCTAATTAGCCTACTAAAATTCAAATATTGAATACATTTTTGTGCCCAACTGCCTTGTATCTGAACCACTTAAGTAACGTTTTTTTTGACAAAAAAAGCTGACATGTAGGGTAATTACCAAGGAAAGAAGAAAATGGAAATTCTTATCATTTTTGTGGGAATTTTGTCTTTAAGTCAAATTTAATTAATATGCAAATGAGGGCTAATTAGCATAAACAAAATATATTTAAACGTTAAATGTATAAGCTTAATGACAACCAATTTTGTATTTATGTTTATATTTGACGGAGGATATGAACATTTTTTTGCCGATCTTTGTGAGATCGTCTATTGATTGGTTGCCATATGGAAACAGATTAATAAAGGCAGAGTGAAAATGAGTTATTCTGGAACATTTTTTTTTCTGATATTGGGAATTAAAATATGAAACACTGTGGTTATCTAGGGTGGGGTTGGAGGGGTGTGGGGGAAGTGTGGGGGAGGGGGATGTGGGGAGGTGGAGGAGTGGGCGGGAGGGGTGGGGGTGGGTGTGCAAGGTAGGACGGTCCCAACTGGCCCCCATTAATAAATTGTGATGTTCCAACAATTTACAAAACAGACTCCCATGATACAAGGACGCCATTTGTCATTTCTCCCTCCTCCATCCGTACTGTGTGTGGAATCCCGTGCAGACACAATACTTGCTTATGTTACCAACTCAACAATACATCACCTGTCTCTCTAACATCAAACCACACAAACTCACAATACACCAACCTGTTCTCTCTACATCAAACCACAACAACTCACAATACACCACCTGTCTCTCTAACATCAAACCACACAAACTCACAATACACCACCTGTTCTCCTCTTACATCAAAACCACACAAACTCACAATACACCCACCTGTTCTTCTTCTTAACATCAAACCACACAAACTCACAATACACCACCTGTTCTCTCTATACATCAAACCCACACAAACTCACAATACACCACCTGTTTCTCTCTAACATCAAAACCACACAAACGCACAATACACCACCTGTTCTCTCTAACATCAAACCACACCAAACTCACAATACACCACCTGTTCTCTCTAACATCAACCACACAAAACTCACAATACACCACCTGTTCTCTCTAACATCCAAACACAACAAACTCACAAATACCCTCACCTTGTTCTCTCTAACATTCAAACCACACAAAACTCACAATACACCACCTGTCTCTCTAAACATTCAACCACACAAAAACTCACAATACACCACCTGTTCTCTTCTAACAATCAAACCACACAAACTCACAAACACCCCTTGTTCTCTCTTACATAAACCACACAAACTCACAATACCACCCACTGTTCTTCTCTAACATCAAACCACACAAACTCACAATACAACCAACCTTAGTTCTCTCTTACAATCAAACCACACAAACTTCACAATTACACCACCTGTTTCTCTCTAACATCAAACCACACAAACTCACAATACACCACCATGTTCTCTCTAACATCAAACCACACAAAATCACAATACACCACCTGTTTCTCTCTACAATCAAACCACAACAAAACTCACCAATACACCACCGTTCTTCTCTAACATCAAACCACACAAACTCACAATTTACACCACCTGTTCTCTCTTACATTTCAAACCACACAAACTCAACAATACACCACCTGTTCCTCTAACCATCAAAACCACACAATCTCACCAATACACCACCTGTTCTCTCTAACATCAAACCACACAAACTCACAATTACAACCACCTGTTTCTCTCTAACATTCAAACCACACAAACGCACAATACACCACCCTGTTCTCCCTCTAAACATCAAACCACCACAAAACTCACAATACACCAACCCTGTTCTCTCTAACATCAAAACCACACAAAACTCACAATACACCACCTGTTCTCTCTAACATCAAACACACACAAAACTCACAATACATCACTGTTCTTCTAACATCAAACCACACAAACTCACCAATTACATCACCTGTTCTCTCTAACATCAAACCACACATAAACTCACAATACATCCACCTTGTTTCTTCTACATCAAAACCACACAAACTCACAATTACACCACACCTGTTCTCTCTGTACATCAAAACCCACACAAACTCACAATACAACACACCTGTTCTCTTACATCAAACCACACAAACTCACAATACATCACACTGTTGTCTCTTACATCAAAACCAACCAACAAACTCAACAATACCACCTTTCTCTCTAACACAAACCACACAAACCTCACAATATACACCACCTGTTCTCTCTTACATCAAACCACACCAAACTCACAATCACCACCTCGTCTCTCTAACATCAAAACCAACACCAAACTTCACAAATACACACCTGTTGTTCGTCTCTAACACAAACCACACAAACTCATAAATACACCACCTGTTCTCTCTAACATCAAACCACCAAAACTCACAATACATCACCTGTCTTCTCGAACATCAACACACAACACTCTACCAATCACCACTGTTTCTCTAACATCAAACCACAAAAACTCACAATACACACCTTTCTCTAACATCAAACCACCACAAACTCACATACACCACCTGTTTCTCTTAACATCAAACCCACACAACTACAATACACACCTGTGTTCTCTAACATCCAAACACACAAAACTCACAATAACATCAACCTGTTTCTCTCTAAACATCAAGACACACAACTCACAAATACACACCTGTTGCTCTCTAACATCCAAACACACAAATCACCAATACTCACCTGTTCCTTCTAACATCAAACACACAAACTCACAATACATCACCATGTTCCTCTCTTAACATCAAACCACACAAACTCACAATACACTCACCTGTTCTCTCTAACATCCAACCACACCCAAACTCACAATACACCACCTGTCGTCTCTTAAAATCAAACCACACAAACTCACAAATACCACTGTTCTCTCTAACAATCAAAACAAATCCACAATTACTCACCTCCAATCACCAACAAATACAATCACACCTGTTCGTCTCTAACATCAAACCACACAAACTCACAATACATCCCCTTGTTCGTCTCTAACATCAAACCACACAAAACTCACAATACCTCACCTGTTCTCTCTTACATCAAACCACACAAACTCACAATACACACGTTCTCTCTAACAAAAACAAACTCACAATACATTCACCTGTTCTCTCTTACATCAAACCACCCAAAACTCACAATACATTCACCTGTTCTCTTAAATCTCAAACTCCAATACATTTCTCCTTAATCAAACACACAAACTCACCAATACATCACTGTTCTGTCTTACAATCCAAACCACACAAACTCACAATCATTCACCTGTCCTTATCACCTCTCAATACCTGTTCTCACATCAAACCACACAAAACTCACAATACACCACCTGTTTCTCTCTACATCAAACCACACAAATCGAACAATCCACCTGTTTCTCTCTAAACATCTCAAACCACACAAACTCACCCAATTCACAACCTGTTCTCTCTTACATTCAAACCACAACAAACTCACCAATACATTCACCTGTTTCTCTAACATCAACCCACCAAACTCAAATTACATCCACCTGTCTCTCTAACATCCCAAACCACACAAACTCACAATACCACACCTGTTCTCTCTAACATCAAACCACACAACTTCACAATAACACACCTGTTCTCTCTATACATCAAACACACAAAACTCACAAATACACACCTGTTTTCTTCTAACATCAAACCACACAAACTCCAATACACCACCTGTGTTCTCTCTAACATCAAAGCACACAAATCCACAATACAATTCACCTGTTGTCTCTAACATCAAACCACACAAACCACACAAACTCACTGTTCCTCACATCAAAGCAACCACACATTACTGTTCTCTCTTGACATCAAACCACAAAACTCACAATACTACCACCTGTTCCTCTACTTACAATCCAACCACAACTCACAATACACCACCTGTCTCTTTACATCAAACCACACAAACTCACAATAATCACCATGTTCTCCTCTACATCAAACCACACAAACCTCACAATACACACCGCTGTTCTCCTTAACATCAAACCACACCAACTCACAATACATCACCTGTTCTGCTCTAACATCAAACCACACAAACTCACATTACATCCACCTCGTTCTCTTGGAACATCCAAACCACACAAACTCACAATTACATCAACCCTGTTTCTCTCTAACCATCAACTCACACAAACTCACAATACACACCTGTTGTCCTCTAACATCAAACAACACAAGACTCACAATCACCCACCTGGTCTCTTACATTCAACCACACAAACTTCACAAATACACCATCCTGTTCTCTCTTACATCAAACCACACAAACTCACAAATACACCCACCTTTCTCGTCTTTAGCAACTAATACCATTTACAACCACCACAAAAAACTCCTACGTCAACTTATCCATGTGCTGCAGTTCGATTTACCTGTCAACGCACTCCGACACCTTACTAACAACTTCAACAAATAACATCACCATACATCACGTTCTCCTAAATCCAAAACACAGCCGACAATACCACAAAAAGTCACAACAAGGCTCACCCGACCTGTTTCTCTTCTAACATCAAACCACACAAGACTCCACAATACATCACCTGTTCTCTCTTAACATTCCAACCACACGACTAACAAACTCACAATTACCACCACCTGTTCTCTTAACATCAAACCACTACAAACTCACAATTACACACCTGTTTCTCTAACATCAAACCACACAAACCATAATATACATCACCTGTCTGACTCTCTACATAAACACCACACAAACTCACATACATCACCTCGTATCTCTCAACATCAAAGCCACAACAAACTCACAATACACAACCTGTTGCTCTCTAACATCAAACCAACACAAACTCACAACTTATCACCACTGTTCTACTCCAACAACTTCTAACCAGCTCTCAAACCCACACAAACTCACAATACACTCATCTGTTCTCTCTAACATCAAAGCACTACCAAACTTCACAATACACAGCCCTGTTGTCTCTAACATCAAACCCACCAATCCACAATACTCTGTCTGCTATCACTTCAAGCACATAAACTCACATACATCACCTGTTCTCTAACACAAACCACACAAAACTCACAATACCTCACCTGTTCTCTCTGCTACATCAAACCACACAAACTCACAATACACCAACCTGTTGTCTCTACATCAAACCACACAACTCACAATACACCACCTGTTCTCTCTACCATCAAACCACACAAACTCACCAATACCTCACCTGTTCTCTCTTACATCAAAAACCACACAAACTCACAATACACCACCTGTTCATCTCTTTAACATCAAAACCCCACACAACTCACATCTCGCTACATACTGTTCTCTCTAACATCAAACCACACAAACTCACAATACACTCACCTGTTCTCTTCTAACATCAAACACACAAACTCACAATACATCACCTGTTCTCTCCTTACATCAAACCACACAACTCACAATACAATCACTGTTCTCTCTAACATCATACCACAAAATCAAATAATCACCTGCTTCTCTTAACATCAAACACACAAAACTCACAATACATCACCTGTTCTCTCTAACATCAAACCACACAAACTCACATACATCACCTGTTTCTCTCTAACATCAAACCACACAAACTCACCAATACATCACCTGTTCTCTCTTACATCAAACCACACAAACTCACAATACACTCACCTGTTTCTCTCTAACATCAAAACCACACAACTCACAATTACATCCACCTGTTGTCTCTAACATCAAAAAAAACCCCAAAAAACCCCCACAACAAAACAAAACCCGGCCCCCCCCATACATCCACCTGTTCTCTATACATCAAACCACACAAACTCACAATCATCTCACCTTGTTCTCTCTTACATCAAACCACACACAACTCACAATACATCACCTGTTCTCTCTTACATCAAACCACACAAACTCACAATACATCACCTGTTCTCTCTAACATCAAACCACACAATACTCAACAATAACACACACCTGTTCTCTCTAACATCCAAAACCACACAAAACCTCACAACTACATCGACCTGTTCTTCTCTAACATCAAACCACACCAAACTCACAATACATCACCTGTTCTCTCTTACATCAACCACACAAACTCACAATACTCACCTGTTCTCTCTAACATCAACCACACAAACTCCACAATACACCTACCTGTTTCTCTAACATCAAACACACAAACTTCACAATACATCACCTGTTCTCTCTACATCAAAACCCACACAACTCACAATACATCACCTGTTCTCTCTAACATCAAACCACACAAACTCACAATACACCACCTGTTTCTCTTCTAAACATAAACCCACACAAACTCACAATACATCACCTGTTTCTCTCTAACATCAAAACCACACAAACTCACAATACATCACCTGTTCTCTCTAACATCAAACACACACAAACTCACAATACACCACCTGTTCCTCTCTAACATCAAACCACACAAACTTCACAATACATCACCTGTTCTCTCTTACATCAAAACCACACAACTCACAATTACATCACCTGTTCTCTCTTTACATCAAACCACCCAAACTCACAATACATCACCTTGTTCTCTCTAACATCAAACCACCAAACTCACAATTACATCACTGTTCTCTCTTTACATCAAACCCCACAAACTCACAATACACCACCTGTTCTCTCTTCCATCAAACCACACAAACTCACAATACAACCTGTTCGTCTCTTACATCAAACCACACAAACTCACAATACACCACCTGTTCTCTACAATCAAACCACACACAAACTCACAATACACCACCGTTCTCTCTAACATCAAACCACAACAAACTCACAATTACACCACCTTGTTCTCCTAACATCAAACCACACAAACTCACAATACATCCACCTGATTCTTCTCTTACATCAAACCACACAAACTCACAATACACCACCTGTTCTCTCTAACATCAAACCACACCAAACTCACAATTACACACCTGTTCTCTCTAACATCAAACCACACCCAAACTCACAATACATCACCTGTTCTCTCTTACATCAAACCACACAAACTCACAATACATCACCTGTTCTCTTCTCAATCAAACCACACAAACTCACAATTACACACCTGTTCTCTCTAACATACAAACCACACAAACTCAAATACAACCACCTGTTCTCTCTACATCAAACCACACAAACTCACAATACCACACCTGTTCTCTCTAACATCAAACCACACAAACTCACAATACATCTACCTTTCTCTCTACATCAAAACACACAAAATCACAATACATCACCTGTTCTTCTAACATCAAACCCACACAAACCACAATACACCACCTGTTCTCTCTAACATCAAACCACACAAACTCACAATACATCACCTGTTCTCTCTATACATCAAAACCACACAAACTCACAATACACCACCTGTTCTCTCTAACATCAAACCACACAAACTCACAATACACCACTGTTGTCTCTAACATCAAACCAACACAAACTCACAATACACCACCTGTTCTCTCTAAATCAAACCACACAAACTCCTGAAATAACTCACTCCTTCCGTGTTGTGTCCCTTCCCGACTCCGCCATTCCCTTACAATCCCCACTTACCTGCTGCGGAGTCGCCATGTCCCACCAAGGCACGAACAACACCAAGATCACCGTAAACAATCCACATCTCTGTCCTGTTCGTCGATGCTCGATCCTCCAACTGACGCTTCACATCCATCACCTCTCAACTTGTGTATTCCCGAATGTTGGAATGATCATTGTGACGTCACACAACCTCTGTGACGTTGCGTTGGGTGTTTGACGAGGGACGAATTGATCGGATCCGGATACAGAGAGGAGAATTTATTTTAATTTTTCACCGATTCTTCACCATTCAGGGATGGGGGTAAAAAACGGTATATGGCACGATATCCCAAAAAGTTTATATGGACGGAATATGATCAGTGACGTCTCATGCAAATATTGGAGTCCGGATGGTGACAATCGGCTGTGACGTCATCGACAGATTAACGCGTCACATTCGGTTTAACATCACACACATAACACCATTTGAATCCCAAAACGAGTGATAAATGAAATAAACACATTTTATCTTGGTAACAAAACCATAATTACACTCACACGTCACACTCACTAAATCTCGATTGAGATTGATATTGATTTTAACACAAAACTGTATTATTAATAAATAATGTGTGAAACGACATAGAATTCACTCTTCCTGTGTTGTTATCGGTTATTTTTACTGTTATAATGTAAATATACAATGTACAATATAAATATACAATACAAACACGTACACAGGATGTGACGTCACAATGTGGGAGGAGTCTGGCGGGCTGGTCAGAATAGAATACGGACGTGGGTTCGAGTCGTGAGTTGTCGGCACATCCTTCTCCCCACGTTATGACGTATTTGTTTTAATCTGTAATAAACAGTAAAATATTTGGCTGTTGTGATTCTTGAAAACTCATCGTGACAATTAACATCTGAAATGAACGTATGACCTTTGATTGAACCGGATTGTATTGTATGTTATGACAAATCACGCGTTGAATGTGAAGAGGGAATTACATTTATGTTTTGTCTATT
>CM068963.1:47869015-47879677 GCA_035128595.1 Eptatretus atami | reverse complement strand
CTGTGTGTGGAATCCCGTGCGGACACGAACAACGTGCTCATGTTACAAACTCACAATGCACCACCTGTTCTCTCTAACATCAAACCACACAAACTCACAATACATCACCTGTTCTCTCTTCTCACTAACATCAAACCACACAAACTCAATACATCACCTGTTCTCTCTTTACATCAAACCACACAAACTCACAATACATCACCTGTTCTCTCTAACATCAAACCACACAAACTCACAATACAATCACCTGTTCTCTCTAACATCAAACCACACAAACTACAATACATCACCTGTTCTCTCAACATCAAACCACACAAACTCACAATACATCACCTGTTCTTCTCTTACATCAAACCACACAAACTCCACAATACATCACCTGTTCTCTCTAACATCAAACCACACAAACTCACAATACATCACCTGTTCTCTCTAACATCAAACCACACAACTCACAATACATCACCTGTTTCTTCTAACATCAAACCACACAAACTCACAATACATCACCTGTTCTCTCTAACATCAAACACACAACAAACTCACAATACATCACCTGTTCTCTCTTACATCAAACCACACAAACTCACAATACATCACTGTTCTCTCTAACATCAAACCACACAAACTCACAATACATCACCTGTTCTCTCTTACATCAAACCACACAAACTCACAATACATCACCTGTTCTCTCTTACATCAAACCACACAAACTCACAATACATCACCTGTTCTCTCTTACATCAAACCACACAAACTCACAATACATCACCTGTTCTCTCTAACATCAAACACAAAACTCACAATACACACCTGTTCTCTCTAACATCAAACCACACAACTCACAATACACCACCTGTTCTCTCTACATCAAACCACACAAAACTCCTGATAACTCACTCCTTCCTGTTGTGTCCCTTCCCGACTCCGCCATCCCTTACAATCCCCACTTACCTGCTGCGGAGTCGCCATGTCCCACCAAGACGAACAAACCAAGATGACCGTAACAATCCACATCTCTCCTGTTCGTCGATGCTTGATCCTCCAACTGACGCTTCACATCCATCACCTCTCTACCTTGTGTATTCCCGAATGTTGAATGATCATTGTGACGTCACACAACCTCTGTGACGTTGCGGTTGGGTGTTTGACGAGGACGAATTGATCGGATCCGGATATAGAGAGGAGAATTTATTTTAATTTTTCACCGATTCTTCACCATTCAGGGATGGGGTAAAAACGGTATATGGCACGATATCCCAAAAAGTTATATGGACGGAATATGATCAGTGACGTCATGCAAAATATTGAGATCCCGGATGGTGACAAATGTCGGCTGTGACGTCATCGACAGATTAACCGTCACATTCGGTTTTAACATCACACACATAACATCATTTGAATCCAAAACGAGTGATAAATGAAATAAACACATTTTATCTTGGTAAACAAAACCATAATTAACACTCACACGTCACACTCACTAAATCTCGATGGAGAATTGATTTTAACACAAAACTGTGTATTTTAATAAATAATGTGTAACGACATAGATTCACTTCCTGTGTTGTTATCGGTTATTTTTACTGTTATAATGTAAATATACAATGTACAATATAAATATACAATACATAAACACGTCACAGGATGTGACGTCACATGTGGGAGGAGTCTGGCGGCTGGGTCAGAATGACGGACGTGGGTCGAGTCGTGAGTTGTCGGCACATCCTTCTCCCCACGTTATGACGTATTTGTTTTATTCTGTAATAAACAGTAAATATTTGGCTGTTGTTAATCCTTGAAAACGTCATCGTGACATTAACATCTGAAATGAACGTGATGACCTTTGATTGAACCGGATGTTATTGTATGTTATGACAAATCACGTGATGTTGAAGAGGATTAATTTTGCTTTTGTTTCATATTGAGATTCCTCAATATTGTTCACGTTAATTTTAAATCTTCGAGAAAATTTGGCGGGCCTGCGCGCAGATTGAGTTCGCCTCCGTCATTGGGCGGGGCCTGCGCGCAGATTGACGTTCCGCCTCCGTCATTGGGCGGGCCTGCGCACAGATTGAGTTCCGCCTCCGTCATTGGGCGGGGCCTGCGCGCAGATTGACGTTCCGCCTCCGTCATTGGGCGGGGCCTGCGCGCAGATTGACGTTCCGCCTTCCTAGCCCGCCCATTCGAGTTTCTGAAGTGAATCCTCTCAGTCGCGGCTTCCGGTTGTTGTTCGAGTCGGACCCCACTTGTCACGCTAAAGGTGAGCGAGCATTGGGCGGGTTTGAGGTGAACAAGAACGATCTGGGGAAACGAACAGAACCGATTCCTCTCAGGTCAATGCTGACTAAACATCGCCCGGTCACGTGATCGCCATCATGAAGGTTTCTCATGGGGTTAATCAGTGCCGTATATAAAGAGAGTCTGGCCAACTGGCTCGCAGGCGCCATATTGCATCCCAGCCAGCGTGACTGGCGATGCGGGAGCATACGCGCGGCGCAATATGAACGGGCATTTTCCTTCTACACAAAAGTAATGGGAGTTTCGACTTCAAATTTTGAGCTTTGCTCGAAAATAAGGTCGCTCTACAAGATGGTGTATTGTGGATGCTGATAAACCCACCCAAAAATAACTGAGTGGCATAAACCGCAAGTCGCATACTGAGGACGGATAATTATTTCTTGACTGAACAAGATTTCTTGCCAGAATCTATGGAAACCTGTGTATCGCACGAAACCACAGAGGCGAGAAATCTAGCGCAAAATTGACCAGTTCAGCAAAGCCAACCATGGTTCGGAGAGCTCCTCAGGATGAATTAAAGAAACATGACCCAGAATTACAGAGTACAAGATTCATAAAACGGCACGAAAAAGTACAACGCAGAGAGCCAAGTAGACGGTAGATGCAACGGTACGGCTATAACCGCGATAACAATAGCGGTTATGCTACCCGTCCGAAGGGAAAAGTCAAACACTCGGTCTCTCCATAGACTTAACTTCGCAGGCTATATAGGCGGTTATACACCTCCCGTCCTGAAGGGGTTAATACGAACAACTGACACCAAGCTCAGTTCTACTTAATTTTTCCACACACGCTCTCATTGCCGGCTCTTGCTGCCGAGTTGACTGGCAGTACCAACTTTTGCCTGGCTGACACGGATCGAATTTTACGCGCTTTGGAATAGATGTGACGCACAGTGAAAAACTTCGTCAGTAGCTTCGTTTTCAGATCGTGGCAGTCGGGAATATCAACCGAGAAAGCTGACAGACGACGGACAAGTTTTTCAACCAGGTTATGCCCATTCAACTGTCCTGCACCATCCTGAACTGTTCTCCTTCCTTCTGAACACTTGAAAGCCTCGTCACTGCAATGAGTCAAAGCGCCTTCTTTGTACTCCTTCAGTCTTGTTATCGCCTCACGACTGCCCTGCGAAAGAGACTTTCGGCGGTCCTCCGCGGCTTCCAGGCAAGTGGTGCAATGTGTCCAGGATTTGGAGACGGAAGAGATACAGTAGCCAGCCAGGTAATACAAGCTGCTCTCTTGGGCTTTGCTCAGAGGATCAGGAGCAGCTCTCCAATCAAATAGCTGAATGTGTCCTCGTCACATTTGTCTGGTGTCGCCGGTTTCTCTTTCTGAGTGTCAAGGAAATCCGCTAAAAATGACAGGTCATCCTCGAGATAATTACCGGACGCGGGACACTTCAGAAATTACGCCACCGTTATGAGCTTCAGAGCCTGCGGAAGTCCAGCGCGTTGGGACAGGATTCTTGAATCGGACGCACCCAAACAAGGTCTCGAGGCAATCCTGCGTGAGTCTGGATGTGAGCACAAAGTGGTGTCCCCTGGCCAGCAGTTCTCTCTGAATGTCGAGCACAGACGAGCCGATAATATGACGCCGGATTGCCACGGCTTGTACGATTTGCCACACTCTATCCCTCCGAATCCCACCAGCGTCTCTTCAAGGTGCCGGATCGCCTTCTCGTAAGCACACGTATTCGCTTTACTGGGTGGGTGACGGCTGGCATCAGGTCGAACCAGTTGTTCATAAAGTCCAAAAAACCAGGCAGTCGTTAGCAACGCGTTGTCAAAACCTCGTTTTCCACCAGGTAGTGCAGCCCAGCACTGACCGACTTACTGAAAAAAATTCAATGCCTTTCCCGCTTTCATTTTGTCGAAATGGGCGGTGTTTGACACCATTCCATGCCGAGATGGGGCGTCAGTTCAGATCGTCATTGACCTGAAATGTCACCAGTTCCTTGATTGCCCCCAGAGTTGACGACATTTGAAGGCAGATCATGCCTGGAGACAATATCAGCACCGAGCTTGAATTCGTTCCCATTCACCAGACCCGCCTTGACATTCTTGATCAGGTGCGCGTACGTCGTACATGAAGTGTAGGAACCAGTCGTCAGCACATGGGTGGGGAATTCAATTGACTGTCACGCGTGCTTCGAACTAACCAGTCCGAAGTTCTTGAACATTCCTCGATTGGCACTACCCATGTCACATGTGTCTGCGTTGACGTGGAGCCCAATGACATGAGCCCGCTGTACGATTTCAGTCACAATGGCTGGAAGTAGGCTCCGTTCACCAAATTGCCCGTAAAATGATAGGCAATTGTTTGCTTCCATCTGGAGGGTGATGCCAGCCAGCATGAATACGAAGGCATGAGTTGCAGCGCCACCATGTCCTGGCAAAGTTACATTTCCACGCAACTACTGTATGATCTGTTGAATTGCAATCCACTCAATTGTCATTTCATCCAGCGTTAGGCAGCACTCACGCTCCGGTTCCTCAGTTGCAGTAGCAACCTTCAGCTGGAGGAAGTCAAACCACTTTATAAAGAATACCAGGTTCATCGCAATAAACCTCCATCTTCCGTCGTACGAACGAAGCGATGCAGCGGCTGGTGTTGCGACAACAGGACTTCGTAGTCGGTACTGCACATGCAAAGCGGAGTTGCAGAGGCTCTTGTAGGTTTCTGCTGACACTGAGTACCCTTGTGCTGAGACGAGACAGCTGTTGATCTGATCGAGGTTTGAAAACTTTCTGAACATTGGCCTTTTAGAAGTAACGAGCTCCCTGCTTGTTTGCGTTTGTCCCATGTGCCTCATATAACCGCCACTTGAGAGAGACCACTTTCGCCTCCACTGCTGCGATCTTGGTGTCGTAATCAGGACCCTGGTCGTTTCAGCCGGCTTACAGGGGCATCGGAGGCAAGGTCAACGAGTTGGACATCTTGGTTGTCGCCGTCATTCACAGGCATGTCTTGGTTTTGCGTATGTGTGATCTGGGACGGGCTCCTTCTGTGTTCGTCTCGTCATGGGCGTTTCTCGGCTTCCTTTCGTACAGAACAATATGTGGGAAGACAGTCGGGACGGCATTGTGCTTGAGTGGTCTTTGAACCATCAACCTCCTGTTTCATACTGACTGTCATCGAATGCTTTTTTGAAAAACAAAAAAACCGGAAAATTGAAGTAGTGTTGACAGTCAGTTCGAAGTCAATGAAGGTTTCAAATAGATTTGCAGTCGAAACCCCGGGCGGGAAATTCCTGAGATTCCGGTCAAAATGTGGGAACGATTTCCAGAGAAAACTTACGCGGAATCACGGGGAAATATACTCAGATAAGAATAGAAATGAAAAACAGTTGAGCAGGCTGCAGTCATCCAGCGACGTGTCAGGCATTTTCTTCCACTTGACGACCGTCGTCAGTTGAAGGGATTGAATTTTACGGAAAACTACAAAACATATTCTAAGCTAATATTGATAAAACCAAGTAAGAAAGTTACTTACGGCTCATGGTGTGTATCGATCGGATATATTGCAAATGTGTGTTGACTACTTATGCATTAGTTGAAATTTCGGCATCGATTACGTCTCATCTTTCGGATTCCGAGCTGTTTCAGCACTCCGATTCTGATCCCGATCCGACAGGCATTCATTTCAATCTGACTTTAACCTAGATACTCGATCCGACGTCGGATGGAACTGCAAACGCCGCTTACCGCACAAAGGTAGGCATTGTCGTACGGAGTCAGTTCTCCCTTTTCACATTTACGGCCAACGGCGACGTCTTTCCGGGTCCCTTGGGAAGCGGTGCATTTTCACGCCTTGCGCGGGACGCACAGAACACCATTGTGTCATCAAAAAAGTCAAAATCTGACGAGAAAACGTGAAAAGACGGCGAAAACAATTCTAATTTGCTCCAAGATTCATCGCGTTGAGTTGGGCTGCAACATGCCCAGCAATGCACGTGACCGGGTATTGACCAATCAGAGCGCAGCATGATCGAGACAATAGTTGGCCAGACTCTATAAACGGCACTGGGGTTAATGGTTGAGGGTTGTGGGATGAGGGATCCTTGAGAGTGGGCTAGTTTGAGGTATGTAAGTGTACTTATGTCTTGATTGCCGACGTTATGTGAAGGAAGAGATCGAGTCAAACCCAGTGTGTATTAAATAAAGTGTGTGTACTTCTTGTGGTGTGGAGGGGAGAGAAGAGAGAGAGAGAGAAGAGAGAGAGAACAGGACGAGCACAGAGACAGCACAAGACGAGACGAGACGAGAAGGACGAGACAAGACAGAGACAGAGACGAGACGAGACAGAGACAGAGACAGAGACAGAGACAGAGACAGAGACAGAGACAGAGACAGAAGATACAGAGTCGGACAAGAAAGATAGTTTATATAAGATAAGATAGATAACGATAAAGGGAATGTAAGGAATCCAATCTGAAGAAAGAAATCTTGTCCAATCTGAGAGAGAGAGGACAAGAAATGTGAAAACCCACTCCGTGGGATTACCTCCTGTGCAGCTGTCCTCCAGGAGGTAACTCACCGATGATGGGATTGGGCAAAGCCTTCGGAGTTCCCAATCTTTGAGTGACAGGAGGAAACCACGGGGTAACATTCACGGGTCAGATTGCGGAGAGTTTGTTGGGGTGGTGTTGAAGGTGTCATCCACCGATGACAGTCTCCTCATGTTAACCTGAGGAGGTCCCTTCAGGTGGGTCCTAGAATGTCCTATCCCCAAGAGAGATGATCACTTGTCTCTGTTATCATCTGAGGTCAAGCGTTTGGACATCGGTATTCCACACACTCTGAGGATACAGAGACCGGATTGCGGCGACATCATGGTGGGTGGTTGCACCTACTATTAGTCTGGTCACTCTGATGGTTACCAAGGCCAGAGGTTGCTGAGTTGTTGTCCATTAAGTTGACTCCCATGATAATTGAGGTAACACCAGTCATGAGCATATTATGAGACTAAGGATTCGTCAGTCCTTGAGTGTCATTTCATGGTCTCTGTAATGCTCCGACTAAGGCGAGGTGATTTCACCGTGAAGGACAATTCTCTGCCACGCTCGAGTCTGTGGTTGATCAGTGCCCGAGGCAGATACTCTTTGAGTCTTGGGGATTTCAATGCATCAACTGGAACTGAAAGTATGCTTATGAGACGTGTGTTCGTCCCCAATGGGTCTGGAACTGTGAACCAGAAAGCACTAAGTTCCTTAACTTGCAGAGGTCAGGACTTCGGGTGGATGTTCATGGTTCAGCACCCACCAGGCTCATCGCTGATTGGTGTTCCAACGCTGTTGGTGTGGCAAACGAGATTGACCATGTGCTCGTTGATCGTCACTGGAGGATGGTTGCCAGAACTGCAGGACTACCGGGAGTGCTCAGTTTCTCAATACTGACCACAGGCTGTTGTAGCAACTCTGAAGTTGCAGCTAAATCCAGGAGAATGGTACTATCCCAGCCAAGGTTGGATTTTTGGCAGGCTCAAGGATGAGAGGTAGCTGAGAGTTTCTACAGCTGAGTGGGGATTTGGGGGGTCTGGGTGCTTTGGGAATCTTGAAGAGTGTGAAGTGCCTTCAGATCACGTCCTTGATGCTGCCGGTGGATGTCTTGGAACTCATTCGTGGGTGAAGAAGGATTTGTCTCTCAAGGGACACTGCATACCTTTGCCAGAGTTGCAGGGCCAGGCTGAATAGCAGAGCAGAGGTGTTTCAGGAACGTGGCGTAAAACTGTACGTACGCTTGAGAGGAGGCCGATGTGCGAGGATCTGTGAGGGAGGTAGAGTATCACCTGTGGTCAAGTGATTCTCATCCTGCTTACAGGGGGAATTCGCACATTGCGTTCCTTCAAGCCCGTCCCTGTGTTACCTGCAGTATAGAGCAGGAGGGTGGGGCTCTTGACAGAGGGTCCAAAGTGAAGCACACTGGGGACGGTTACTTTGAGCGGCTGTACCAGGCTGATTCACCAGCTGTTGAGTTAGATGTCAGGGGTTACCATCCCTATTTGCTGACCATCCAATCAATAGTGATCCACTTCTTTGTGGAAAGCACAGACTGTGGTGAACCAGTTGAAATGGGTAAAGCTCCAGGGATCTGTGGCATCCATGCTGAACTTCTCAAGGCTGGTGGAAATGCTGCACTAGATCGTTTGCTTGCATTTCTGTGCTCTGCCTGGAACACAAGCATCATCCCAACTGACTGGAAGAGGGCCTTGTTGTCCCTCTTTGGAAAGGAAGGGTGATCGCCAGGACTGCAACAACTCCGAGGGGTGACGCTGCTTTCAGTGCCGGGCAAGGCACGAGATCAATTCTTTGCTCGGATAATTCTTGATATTGTTCGTCACCATCTGCTGGTGACGAGAGAAATTTGAAGAGGATTTATGTTTCAGTTCACTGAATTCAACCTGCCAATTATTTTTTTTGAGGTCAACATCGACCAAAGGTCAACATAGGCCGAAGGTCAACAAGTAAGGTGGTATTTCTAAAATTCTCAATTTCATCCAATAGACCTGAAATTTGAAGAGGGATTTACATATCAAGTCATTGATTTCAACCACCAATATTTTGAGGGCCAACATAGGCCAAAGGGTCAAGATAAGGCCAATTCTCTAAAATTGTCCATTTTCATCCGATAACTTGAAATTTGAAGAGGAGTTGCATATTTGGTCATTGAATTCAAGCACCAATATATTGAGGTCAAATTTGTTTGATGGATTATGCAAGTATTGTGCTTTGCACGACGTATTCTTCTTTATACTTGCAAATCGAAGATTTTTCAAGATATTTGTCAGTCGATTTTGATATTCTGTCTGTCCGTCTGTCCGTCTGTCTGTCTGTCTGTTTGTTTGTCTGTCTGTTTATCGCCTACAGGTACGATTTCAAACCATATTGCCGGAAACTTACCATCTGGTCGCGTTTGTTCATTAAGAGAAGCCTATTGTTTTTTGAGGTCAAAAGGTCACAAGGTCAACATAGGCCAAAGGTCAACAACTTAGGTGTGATTTTCTAAAATTCCTCAATTTTCATCCGATTGACTTGAAATTTGAAGAGGATTTAGTTTCAGGTCACAGAATTCAACCAGCCATTTTATTTTGAGGTCAACATGGACCATGAGGTCCACATCGGCCAAAAAGTCAACATAGGCCAGATTTCTAAAATGTCAATTTTCATCCAATTGACTTAAATTTGAATAGGAGTTGCAGATTTGGTCATTGAATTCAACCACAATTACTTTTAAATCAATTTGTTTAATGGATCTTTGCAAGTTTCATGCTCTGCACACATCTTATTTGTCTGTTTGCTTGTTTGTGTTGCAGGATATCGCCAAAGGTTGTGGACGGATCCAGATGAAATTTTGTTGACAGGTTGGTGTGTGACAAAGACAAACTGATTAGATTTTGGAAGATCCGGATCGACTACAAGAATTTTTTCACTGATTCTTCACCATTGAGAGATCTTGGCCAAAATGATAATATTAGCACGATATCTCAAAAATTGTGGACGCGATTCGGACGAAATTAGTGGACATGTTGAGGTGTGATGTGGGAGAAGTGATCAATTTGGTGAAAGATCCAAATTCGGATTCGGATCGGATCTGATAATTTTTAAGTGATTCTTCACCATTGAGAATACAGCACAATATATCAAAAAGTTTTGGACGGATTCGGATTGAAACTTGGTGGAATGTTGGTGTGTGGACAAGGACAAATTATCTCAATTTTGTGAAGATCGATCCAGATCCGGATCTGATTTATTACCCTCGCCGAAGGAATCAGAGGATATTGCATTTGGGTCATTTGTTTGTTTTTCTGTCTGTCTGTTTGTTTGTCCGCACAGACTTCGTGTTTTTTCTCTGCAACGCTTGTGGATGAGACAAAATTTCACCATGTGCATTACTCATGTAGAATGTTTCAATGATTATTATGACGTCATAGATCACGTGGTTGTGGCAGCCATATTTTGAACAGGACAAATGTGTCCAAGAGCTGCGTCTAAAGGTTTTGTCTTCACCAGAAGAAGAAGAAGAAGAAAGAAGAAAGAAGGAACGCCGAGCTCTCTTCGAGCCAGCGTTCGCAACGCGACGCGGCCCAAAAAAAAAAAATAGATAAATATATAAATAAAGAATTTTGTCTTCACCAGAAGAAAAGAAGAAGAAGAAGAACAACAACAACAATGCGGAGCTCTCTTAGAACCAGCGTTTGCAACGCGACGTGGCTAAAACGGAAAAACTTTGACCTCTATCTCTGAAACCGACAAAGGAAAATTTGAAACTTGGCCACATAGCAAGTACTCCTGATGTGGAATGAGTGATTTTTTATGATGTCATAGGTGCCCTCGTTATGCCGTCATAAATCTTCTCTCTC
>CM068963.1:47812897-47824194 GCA_035128595.1 Eptatretus atami | reverse complement strand
GGTGTTACCTCAATTATCATGGGAGTCAACTTAATGGACACAAATTCAGCAACTCCTTGGGCTTGGAAACTATCAGAGTGACCAGACTAATAGTTGGTGCAACCACCCACCATGATGTCGCCGCAATCCGGTCTCTGAATCTCAGAGTGTGTGGAATACCGATGTCCAAACGCTTGATCTCAGAGACAGGTGATCATCCTCTCTTAGGGATAGGACATTCCAGGCATCCACCCGAAGGACCGTCTCAGGTTAACACGAGGAGATCGCCGTCTGGTGGACGACACCTCAACACCGCAATCTGACCCGGTAATTTTACCCCGTGTTTCCCTCCTGTCATCAAAGATGGGAATCCCGAAGGCTTTGCCCCAATCCCGTCATCAGGTGAGTTATCCCTATGGAGGACAGCTACACAGGAGGTAATCCCACGGAGTGGATCGTCACATTTCTTGTCGTCTTCTCTCAGATTGGATTCCTTACATTCCCTTCATCGTTCGTTTCCTCTCTCTCTCCTCACACCACAAGTAAGTACACACACTTTTATTTAATACACACTGTGGTTTGACTCGATCTCTTCCTTCACACACGTCAAGCAATCAAGACATGAATTCACTTCATCACCTCAACCTAGCCCACTCTCAAGGAGATCCCTCATCCACAACCCTCAACCATTAACCCCATCAGAAACCTTCATGATGGTGATCACGTGACCGGGCGATGTTTAGTCAGCATTGACCTGAGAGGAATCGGTTCTGTTCGTTCCCCAAGATCGTTCTTGTTCACTCAAACCGCCCAATGCTCGCTCACCTTAGCGGTGACAAGTGGGTCCGACTCGAACAACAACCGGAAGCCCCGACTGAGAGGACTCACTTCAGAAACTGAATGGGCGGGCTAGGGAGGAGGAACGTCAATCTTGCGCAGCCCGCCATGACGGAGGGACTCATCTGTGCGCAGGCCCCGCCCAATGACGGGCGGAACGTCAATCTGCGCAGGCCCCCCAATGACGGAGCGGAACGTCAATCTGTGCGCAGGCCCCGCCCAATGACGGAGGGGAACTCAATCTGTGCGCAGGCCCCGCCCAATGACGGAGCGGAACGTCATCTCTGCGCAGGCCCGCCCAATGACGGAGGGGAACGTCAATCTGGCGCAGGCCCGCCAATGACGGAGCGAACTCAATCTGGCGCAGGCCCGCCCAATGACGGAGGGGAACGTCAATCTGCGCAGGCCCGCCAATGACGGAGGCGAACGTCAATCTGCGCGCAGCCCCCCAATGACGGAGGCGGAACGTCAATCTGCGCGCAGGCCCGCCCAATACGGAGGGGACGTCAATCTGCGCAGGCCCCGCCAATGACGGGCGGAACTCAATCTGCGCGCAGGCCCCCCCAATGACGAGGCGGAACGTCAATCTGCGCGCAGGCCCCGCCCAATGACGGAGGCGGAACGTCAATCTGTGCGCAGGCCCGCCCAATGACGGAGCGGAACGTCAACGTGCGCAGGCCCGCCCAATCTTCTCGAAGATTTTAAATTAACGTGAACAATAGAGGAAATCTCAATATGAACAAAAACAAATTAATCCTTCTTCAACATCACGTGATTTGTCATAACATACAATAACATCCGGTTCAATCAAAGGTCATCACGTTCATTTCAGATGTTAATGTCACGATGACGTTTTCAAGGATTTAACAACACAAATATTTACTGTTTATTACAGAATAAAACAAATACGTCATAACGTGGGGAGAAGGATGTGCCGACAACTCACGACTCGACCCACGTCCGTCATTCTGACCCAGCCCGCCAGACTCCTCCCACATGTGACGTCACATCCTGTGACGTGTTTATGTATTGTATATTTAATTGTACATTGTATATTTACATATAACAGTCAAAATAACCGATAACAACACAGGAAGTGAATCTATGTCGTTCACACATTATTTATTAAAATACACAGTTTTGTGTTAAAATCAATTCTCCATCGAGATTTAGTGAGTGTGACGTGTGAGTGTTAATTATGGTTTTGTTTACCAGATAAAAATGTGTTTATTTCATTTATCACTCGTTTTGGGATTCAAATGATTTATGTGGTGTATGTTAAAACCGAATGTGACGGTTAATCTGTCGATGACGTCACAGCCGACCTTTGTCACCATCCGGGATCTCAATATTTGGCATGACGTCACTGATCATATTTCGTCTATAACTTTTTGGGATATCGTGCCATATACCGTTTTTACCCCATCCCTGAATGGTGAAGAATCGGTGAAAAATTAAAATAAATTCTCCTCTCTGTATCCGGATCCGATCAATTCGTCCTCGTCAAACACCCAACCGAACGTCACAGAGGTTGTGTGACGTCACAATGATCATTCCAACATTCGGGAATAACAAGGTAGAGAGGTGAGATGTGAAGCGTCAGTTGGAGGATCGAGCATCGACGAACAGGACAGAGATGTGGATTGTTACGGTGATCTTGGTGTTGTTCGTCCTTGGTGGGACATGGCGACGTCCGCAGCAGGTAAGTGGGATTGTAAGGGATGGCGGAGTCGGGAAGGGACACAACACGGAAGGAGTGAGTTATCGGAGGTGTGTTGATGTTAGAGAGAACAGTGTGTATTGTGATTTGTGTGTTTGAGTTGAGAGAACAGTGATGTATGTGAGTTTGTTGGTTTGATGTTAGAGAGAACAGGTGTGTATTTGAGTTGTGTGGTTTGATGTTAGAGAGAACAGGTGATGTATTGTGAGTTTGTGTGTTGATGTTAGAGAGAACAGGTGATGTATTGTGAGTTTGTGTGGTTTGATGTTAGAGAGAAAAGGTGGTATTGTGAGTTTGTGTTGTTTGAGTTAGAGAGAACAGGTGATGTATTGTGAGTTTGTGTGTTGATGTTAGAGAGAACAGGTGGTGTATTGGAGTTTGTGTGGTTTGATGTTAGAGAACAGGTGTGTATTGTGAGTTGTTGGTTTGATTTAGAGAGAACAGTGGTGTATTGTGAGTTTGTGTGGTTTGATGTTAGAGAGAACAGGTGGTGTATTGAGTTTGTGTGGTTTGATGTTAGAGAGAACAGTGGTGTATTGTGAGTTTGTGTGGTTTGATGTAAGAGAACAGGTGTGTATTGTGAGTTTGTGTGGTTTGATGAGAGAGAACAGGTGGGTATTGTGAGTTTTGTGGTTGATGTTAGAAGAACAGGTGTGTATGTGAGTTTGTGTGGTTTGGTTAGAGAAACAGGTGTGTATTGTGAGTTTGTAACATGAGCAAGTAGTTCGTGTCCGCACGGGATTCCACACACAGTACGTATGGGGGAGGGAGAAATACAAATGGCGTCTTGTATCATGGAGTCGGTAAGTTGTAACAATTCACATTTATTATGGCGTGACCAGTGGGACCTCCCTTGCAAATTTCAAATTGTAACAAAGTTACGGACCGGACGCACGCACGCACACACACGTGATTGCAAAACCCCGCCTTCCACTGTGAGACGGGTTAATAAACTTTTCTCCTCTCCCTGCCCTTTTTTCCTTGTCCATAGATTTTCGAGAAAAACGCTGTGGAGGAATCAGTGGTCTCCAAACTTCGTGACGTGTATTCGTCACAATTGGCATCTTTTTATTTGTCATCGTACAATCATTTAAACCATCTTCCTGGTTCAATCGACAGAGAAGGCACAAAAAAAAGCTCCACATTCACTGGTAAGGAAGACAAGTGACGTTTCATCAATGTGATCCTTCCTTCATCCATAAGGGGAGTAAATGGAGAATGGTCTGTGGAGTCGAAAGGATCGTGTTCGGGGGGGGGGGGCGGTCCTAAGGGTTTTGGTTGTCTTCGGAGTCTGAAAGTTTTTTGGGCGGGTGGGGGTCTTCAAGGTCAGAGTCTCAAGCATCGGAAGGATTTCAACATATCTTTGAGTTCTAAAGGTCCTTGGGGATCTTAGGGGTCTTTGAGAGTACAAAGGGGTCTTCGGGTGTCAAGGGGTTTAAAGGTATCGAGGGGTCTAGAATGCATGCATGCGTCCTATTATGCAGTGGCCTGCAAAGGTATTCAACCCTCCCAAGTTTTCACATGTTGATGCCACCTGAGCTTATTTCTTGATGCTTTCAAATCAAACTTAATATGTCGTCTTCACAAACTATTCCAAAGTGATAAAACTAAAAAATGCAGATAAAATGTGAATAAGTCAGATATTACAGAGAAACCTATAAAGGCATTCGGTGGAGCACATACCTCCGCAAGGCTGATAGTTTATGTTGTATCCCACTGATAGCCAGATCTGGATTCGGACCTCAACTAAAATTTAATTGGCTTCTTCTTATCACATAACCAACTCATCCACCAAATTTTGGCCGAATCCGTGCATAATTTTTTGAAATATCACGCTTGTACATCGGTTTAGCCGATGATTCAATAGTGAAGAATCACTTAAAAATTCTCTGATCTGGATCCGGATTAAATCTTCACCAAAATCGAAATTAATACTTCTCGTTACATACCAAACCTCTCCACCAAGTTTCGGCCAAATTCATCCAAAACTTTTTGAGATAACCTTCTATCCGTCGTTTTTGGCCGATCACTCAATGGCGAAGAATCACTTGGAAAACTATTGCATCCAGATCCGGATTGGGATCATCACCAAAATCTAATCATATTGTCCGGGTCGCAACCCAAGCTCTCCAACAAATTTCGTCCGAATCCGTCAACAACTTTTTGAGATATTTGTTCACAAACAAGCAAACAGATGGGGGTGAAAACATAACCTCCATCCACCTTTGTTGGCATGGGTAATCAGATGATTCTCAGTTGCATAAGCATTCAACCCCTTTGCCAAATTAACCCGAAATCACTTCAGGAACAAATTATTGGTTTGAAAGGTTTCAAAATAAGTGCACAGTAAAAAGTTTCATGTTTATGTAATCAGTGATTTAACTAAAAATTGAACTCAACTTTAAATTTAACTTAACTTATCTCAGGAGTTTTAACGTGCAACTCACTTGATCAACCAACAAGGCAAACATGAGGATTGATATATAGGTACTGAGGGGTCTCAGCAGTCTAAAGGGTCCAAAGGTTCAAAGGTACCTTCCAATAGTACTTGTTAATAGAGAGTCACGGTGCAACTTACATTTAAACATGACATGGGAAAGTATTTAATCACGTGGGTTAGTCGGTGACATGCACTTGCTCCGTTCTACTGGGTGGACAATAAATAACTGACACATTTATATTTCATGTTGAAATAGAAATTTAATAGAAAATGAGAATATTCATATATATTTAAACAAAACAGCCCTTCCAGGGGAATACTTCAGCTTATTATAACTCCTTGATCTTAAAAATAACACCCTTAAAGTGACCACCTTTTCATGTATGCCTTGACACACGAACAGCAATGTTTTGCATCATGTTCCTGAAGGTTTCAAGTGGAATACGGGTTAGTTCCTGTTCAATTTGCTTCCATAAGTCTTGAATAGTCCTTGGTCTTGTCTGGTAGGCAGTTGATTTAACGTACCTCCACAAGCTTCCTGTGTGTTTCCACATTCGATTGGTCGACTCAATCGCTTCGTTCATTTCTGCTTTAAAAAAAATCAAACATTTGATTTTGAATAATGGATGACATGGACTTTGATTTGTCTGTAGCGACAGTGAGTGTGAGAGAAATGAAGGATTTTGGTCTGAATCACATTGAGAATTGTCGGATAACGTAGTCGCGGGAGGTGAAGTTCAGGCAGCTGGAAATGAAATACGGCCTTACCGGTTCGAGCCCGAAGCAGGACAAGCAGAAAAACTGGCATGAAATTCCCGGCGTTCATGATGATCGGGAGGACATCGAAGGAAGACTTGGCAATAACAACTGGTTACACTAAATCCTATTCGTAATTCAATAATGTAAATTAGACTTGCATACTGCTCGATATCAGAAATATTTTAGAGAGGTGACGTGACCAGTGCAGCGCAGCGGACATGTTGCACCGCGGCAAATGAATCGTAAAGCCAGCCCATGTCATCGGCCGTATCTCTCCCGCATAAAACGAAGCAATCTCGCTGTCCGGATGGGATGAAAACTTGTGTGCAGAACACACCTTGTGACACAATTGTCTCGAGTATTCCGATAAATCTGACTGTTGCATTTTTATTTATTTTATTCCTACTGTCGTCATGTAGCACCAGCAGAAATCAATGAAGAAAAGAGAATAATAAAAGAAAGCTCAGCACGTCAGATTTATCGGACTAGTCGGACGGACGACGGATTTATCGGACTAGTCTAGACTCTAGAGTTGACAAGTAACTTGTATTACCATGCACTCGATGTATAAGTCAATGCGTAAGAGTCCCGAGGCTATGAGGCCGTGTAATAGGACAGATAAATTGTCTTCATAGTTGTGCCACATATTTTTCCCTTTTCATTTATTACAGCATTTTGGCTAAATGTTAATGAATGCAAGCCAATGGAAGCAGTACCTTCACTTTAGAATAAACCCATGTATGTCGAGTGCAGCCGTACCTGGCTTGCATGATGTGGAATCGTACCTATCCCAGCAGGCTGGTTTCAACGAACAATTCAATAAGCTGCAAAATGTGGGTGCAGGTTTTTCACATTGTTTGATTTTAAAATATCTCCTTGCCCTTGAAATGATGCAATATTAATCTTTAGTATTTTACTTGTATGTCCCTGTAAGTTTCTTTTTTTAATGGAAACGTTCAACAGTCACATTTAATATTTTGTGGACATGGTATAGCCCTTTATTGTGCATACATGTATTGGATTTGTACACGACTACGACAAGGTAGTAAAGGGATAAATAATTGCCTCGTGATTGTTGTGCATACACGGCTCAGAAGCACAATTTCTTTTCCGCGAAACAATCACAGGAATTAACACGATCAGTGAGATAGCAAACACATGTGCACAATGCATTTGTACGTACTTTATACGGCGGCGCGACATCTCTAGTCAATCCACTCTGTGCGAGTTTCTACAGATGACGTGAAGGCTGCGGTTCGCTGAAGTCAACTTTTTTAAGGGGGGGGCATAGCAAGTTGTGAAGCCAGAAATGTTCGAAATATTGGTCTAATTATCATTTTTATTTCAAAAAAGAAACATGGGTGATTTCTTCACCAGGAAGGTCAAGTTAATATATAAATAACCAGAAAGTTTTGAGTGTCATGGGACCTTTAAACTCTGTGTTTGCTTCGAAATCTTGTGTACCAAACCCATCGCTTTCTGTACTCACCTTACCCAGTCACATCCAGCTGTTCCGGGACTTTGTGTCCTTTTCTCTGACAAGGTGGACAGCTTGCTGTCAACCTCGACTCAGATTCTTCAACCGGTCCAGACGCATCAGCCCAATTGTCCAAAAAACCTCCTCTGCTGCTCTTGCTCACCCTCTCTCTGTTCTATTCACCTCTCATTTGCTCAAGGTCATCTGTCACTTGCTTGGAAATCAGCAAACATTACTGCTCTGCATAAAAAGTGCAAAAACAGGTCCTCGCAACTACAGACCAATCAAACTTCTCCCAATCATCAGCAAGGTTATGGAATCCATCATCGCTTTCAACATTAAATCCTTCCTCTTCTCCAATGGCCTGATTTCAATCATCAATTTAAATTCAGACCAGGTCACTCTACCCTGGACTTGCTGCTTCTGCTTTCCCAAAAATGGATGGAGGCCCTCAATGCCAGACATGAATCAGAGCCATTCTCTAAACATATCGTGTGCTTTCGATACGGTCTGGCACCCCGCCCTGCTCAACAAACTCTCTTCCGATGGTATCCAAGGCAATCTCCACTCATGGCTCGCAGACTTCCTCTCCTGTAGCAGTCAATGTGTGGCCCTCAATTTAATTCTCTCATCCCCTTTTCCTGTCCAGGCTGGAGTTCTTCAAGGCAGTCTTCTGGGCCCAGTGCTTTTTCTGGTTTTCATCAATGATCTCTCCAACACTCTGAAAAATCCTCTTTATGTCTTTCCTGATGACTCCACCATCTGCTGTACCATCTGTCATCACTCAGACCGGCAAGCAGCAGCCTCTTCACTCTGCAAATTTGGATAAAATCACACGCTGGTCACGTGGTCCGACACGTGGAACACGTCTTTCAATCCTGATAAATTTCACAGTCAATATCACTCCAAAAGGACCATCTGGAACCACCCGCCCCACCTCCCCATCTACTTTCTCAAAAATTCTCTTGAAGAAGTCCTTTCATTCAAAGTTTTGGGTCTCACTATCTGCCATGATCTTTCCTGGGAAAGTAACATCTCCAAGCTGGCCTCCAAAGCCAGTCGCCGATTGGGCATACTCCATCGTGCAATGTCCTTCCTTGGCTCACCTGAGCTCCTGACCATGTAAAAGCTTTCATCCTCCACAGTGTGATGGAGTACTTCTCTTCCCTTTGGGCTGGTGCACGCACCTCTCACCTTTCTCAGCTTCACACTGTGGAAACCAAGGCATTTAGGATCATTGGTATCTCGCATGATGAGGCTGAGTCTTTGGGTCTCTCATTGTCTCACCAGAGGCAGGTCAGTGGTCTTTCAGTTCACCTTCTTTCTTTCATTCCTCTTTTTTTTCCAGCTTTGGAGCAAACTCCCACACACTCTTGAATCCCACTCTTCCCTCCAGGTCTTCAAAACAGCTTTTCACCACCATCTCTTATCTTCCCCCATCCAAAACCACGATCTTGTCCATGATCTTTTCATGATCCCCATTAATCAACCCAAGCTTACCTCTTTCAAATTCCCTGACTTTCTTCCTGAAAGTCCCTGTAGTGTCCATCTTGTTTACACCGTGTACCCCGCCCCATCCCTCTCCCTCCACAGATCTCCTCATGTCTCTGTTCCCCACTGTTTTGTGCTTCCTCTCCCGTTCCCTCTGTCTCCTTGTCACTTTGTTATATGTTCTGTGTGTTAGCTCTTCTATGAGCCTTTACATTGCATATATAATAAATAAATAAATAACCAGCTTCAAACACAAATGTAATGTTGTTCGTGATCGAACCCTTATGGGTCGACGAGTGTGCGTACCTCAAAGCCACACTGTCAGCCCAGGTCGTATCTTCATGCACTGTTACAAACTGCGATTCCATGTTGTATTTATACATTTAAAAGGTATCTCGTTTGGTGTCATGCTTTTCTTCTGGTTAAATGTTGAGCTTTTCCTGCATGCAGAGCTTTTAAACACAGTGTGGGAAGCGGCCGCCGATATGGGAGACAGCCGAACGTGTAACCATAAAACACACAAACAGACACCACACTTCACATTATGTAATAGATACTGTACTTCATTTTAGCTCGAACTGACAAGTTGTGTTTGTTTCTTGCAGTTTTGGATGTGGCCGGAGAATTTAAAGACATGGGGAAGAAAGAGCAGCCGTTGCTCGAGGAAGTTCCAAAACAAAGACGTGGAGATGCAGAATGTGAAGGAACAGGAGGATGAAAGAACAAAGTTGTGGCTGAGAGAGCATGAAAAACTACAGGAAAGGGGTGAAAAGTTGCACCAAAAAGAGGAAGAACTGAAGGAAAGAGAACTCCTCATTCAGCTTGGAGAGCAAACAGTTCAGGGAAAAGTTGTGCAACAAAAATATGAGGAAGAGGAATGGACAAAAGAGAAGGAAATGCAGAAAGAAATAGAGGAAGAACAGCAGAGGAAAAGCAAGGAAGAGGAATTGAGGAAAAAAGATGAGGAGGAGCAAATGGAAAAACATGATGAAGAGCAAAAGAAAAAAAACTCTTCAGAGTGGAGACGAATAGAAGAGGAAGTTCGGAGAGAACTCGAAGAATTTGAAAAATGGAGGGAATCGGTGTCAGGAACTCACATGTAGACGCCTTGAGATCGAACAAAAAGACAAGAGGTGCTAAAGATGAGCAAGTGGTCATTGAATTCGAGAAAAGGATTACGAAACATGAGGAAATGGAGCGGGGAAAACGGGCACAGTTGGGAAAAAGGAACAGGTCAAGAGAACGGGAAATAAACCATCGAGAGTTTGAAGCGTGCAACAAGAGAAAGAGATGAGAGAACGGGAAAAGGATGTTGAGGAAATGGCGAGAGTGATGTACCAACGAGAAGAGGAGGAGCGGAGGGACAAGAGAGATTTTTAGAGAAAAAAAAATAAAAAGGAAGACTTTTTCCTTAGAGAGAAAGAGGCACATCAGCTGAGCAGGGATTAATAAGAGGGAAAACGATGTGCGCACACGGGAATACGAGGTGTGGAAAAGTGAGGAAAGGGAGGAAACACGACGAGAAGGAATACAGAGACGAGTAGAATGTGAAAAGCAGAAACAACTCGAACAAGAAAAGAATCGAGGAGTTGAACGGAAAAAGAGTCGGCAATGGATCAAGAACTCGAGAAACCCTTTCAGAAATCCGACGAGCCAAAAAGGAGGGGAAAGCGAGTCTTGATGTAGAGGACACAGACATGTGGAAAAACTTGCTGATTGGAAAGTGCATCAACAGCAAAAACAGAATGAGACTTCCCAAGAGTGGTCTCAGAAATGGAATGACAAGCAACGGCTGAAGCAGCAAGAGAAAGTTGTTCAAAAAGCAAATGAAGAAACAAAGAAAGGCAGCAGAGAAAAGTGTGTGGGTTGAAAGGAAACCCCACGGTGTTCACGGGATGCAGCAACAACAGAATCCTGCCCATGATCATGGGCTGCAACAACAGCAGCAACAACATACACAGCACATTGTTGAAGAGCTGCAGCAACCAACAAGCAAGCCCTCCCCGTGATAATGAAGCAAAACAGCAGCAACAACAGCCACGCATGTTGTTCAAGGGTTCCAGCAGGAACAAAGGCCTTCTCTGATCAAGGGCTGAAACAGCAGCAGAGAGCAGCATGGTGTTGAGGGGCACACCATATTCAGGACCTTCAACAGGTAAGCATCCATCAGTACTTTGTCGATGTAGGGTGAACATTCTGGGTACAAACACAGCTATCCTCAGATGAGACCTGAAGTTGAAATAGATTTTAGCATTTAGTCTTTTATAAACAGTTGCTGTAAATACTTCTTTGATGAAGAAGAATATCCTTAATTGTGAAGATAATTGTAATTATAATTTTGGTGGGAAACGGTAACTTATTGCTGCGGTCATCCCATGCAGATAGATCGCAATAATTTTAACTCCCTTGATTGGATGAGATGAAATAATTCACCTTTTCATTGTTACCTGTTCTATCAGTGCATTTCCTTCTGTGCCACATCCTGAACAAGTTATCAAACTGATGAACGTAAAAATATATTTAGTCTTTCATATTTTTATTGTTTTTCCAAAGACCCCTCAGAAGAGGGGCCCGTTCCCTCCTCCACCACCCAA
>CM068963.1:47800354-47810588 GCA_035128595.1 Eptatretus atami | reverse complement strand
TCAGTTACATGTAACATCATTACATGACTCTACTGTAACATCATACATGACTTCGTTACTGTACATCGATCATACTGTCATGATACGTGACTTCCATGACTTATTTACTGTACATCATCTGACTTATTACTGTACATCTAATGCTTGACTTCAATACGTACATCATACATGATGTAACATTATCACTTTACATCGTACATTCATCACTGTGCTAGACTTCATTACTGTAATCATACGTGACTTCATATTGACATATACATGACTTCATTACTGACATAATTGTAAAACTTCATTCACGTACATGCATGTGTGACTTTCATTACTGTACATTCATGCATGCATACAATTTCATCACTGGACATCATACATGACTTCATTACTGTTACATAATGTGTCACTTCATTACTGACTCATGGTGACTTCTTATGGTAACATAATGTGTAATTCATACTGTACATCATACATTGAACTTCATTACTGTACATATTGTGTAAACTTCATCACTGACATCATACTGACTTCATTACTGACATCATACATGACTTCATTACTGACTCATTACTGTGACATCATACTGTACATTCATACATGACACATACATGACTTCATTACTGACTTCATTACTGCGACATCATACATGATTCATTACTGCACATCATACATGACTCATTACTGCACACATACATACTTCATTACTGTACATCATACATGACTTCATTACTGTACATCATACATGACTTCATTACTGTACATCATACATGGACTTCATTACTGTACATCACACATGACTTCATTCTACTGTACATCATACATGACTTCATTACTGTACATCATACATGACTTCATTACTGGACATCATACATGACTTCATTACTGTACATCATAACATGACTTCATTCATTACTGTACATCATACATGACTTCATTACTGTACATCATACATGACTTCATTACTGTACATCATCGTGTTTATATAATATATTGCTGTAAATACTTCCTTTTATGGAGAAGAATATCCTTAATTGTTAAGAGAATTGTTACGATAATTTTGGTGGGAAAGTTATCTTCTTGGCACAGTCATCCCCATGTCGGATAGATCCACAGAATTTAACTCATCTTGATTTAACTCTCCCCCCATCTCTCTGCCCCCTCTCTAGTCCAGCAGCGTAGTCTGATATTTCAGATCAATTGTTCAAATTTGCATAAAAGCACCAAAATTGGTACACATGTAGAATAATGTATGCTGACCAAGGCACAAATCTCGGGTGGCTCCATATCTAGAATTGTTCGGAATACATTATTCTACATGTGTACCAATTTTGGTGCTTTTATGCAAATTTGAACAATTGGTTTGCTATGCTGCAGTACTACTCTTAGTATTCCTCTCTTCGTATTTCATGTGGTATCCAAGGACATCTCCACTCATGGCTCGCAGACTTCCTCTCCTGTCGCAGCCAACGTGTGGTCCTAATGAGTTCTCTCATCCCCTCATCCTGTCCAGGCTGAAGTTCCTCAAGGCAGCATTCTGGGCCCTGCTGTTTTTCTGGTTTTCATCAAAGGTCTCTCTCACTCTGGAAAATCCTCCTTATCTCTTCGCTGATGACTCCACCCTCTGCCGTACCATCTGTCATCCCTCATTTCAGCAAGCAGCAGCCTCTTTGCTCTCTGCAGATCTGGATATAATCACAAGCTGGTCAAACACGTGGAGCATGTCCTTCAATCCTGACAAATCTCACACTCTCACTATTGTCTCTCCGAAGACAGTTTGGAGCCCCCCCCCCCCCCCATCTACTTTTCAACAATCCTCTGGAAGGACTGGTCAATCAGAAATCTGCTTCGTTTTTCCAACATCCTTCACTCCTACCAGCTTACCAAACCCACTTGCCGATTCCATGAGAAGAACTTCAATCAATATCTAATTCAAATCCTGTCCTTAAACCATTTACTGAATAATTATTTAAATTTCTCTTCTCATTGCTCACCAAGGAAGGTTCCTTTCCATAACATCTTTGCCTTGTTTCTCTAACCTTGGTTTTTCATTTCACTCAGCATCCAATCCTCCACTCTTCAGTTAACTTCAGTACGAAGAAACACAGCAACATGACTCATTCTTGCCCCCCCCCCCCCCGTACTGCGATCTCACAGTCATTGTGTTGTACTTCAGCAGTGTCCTTCCTTTTTGTCAGAAGGACACAGGTCAAGCCGATGAAACCTTTGCCGCCCCGTGTGAACGGGGCCATCGCCGTAAAAACAAAACACACAGGAAATGGCGCTTTGTGTTGAGCGCGCCGGCGGATGGTCATGTTTAACCCTTGACAGTCAAAGATCCTCCGCGGGGTTAAATACAGCACGCGTAAGCCTTGATCTCATTTGCTGTTTCTCACCTGTCTCTCTCTTTCTCTTTCCTCCTGCCCGCTCCTCTCCCCCCCCCACTCCCTCCCTCCCCCTCCCCACCATCTCTTCCCCCCCCCACTCTCCCCTCTCTCCCCTCCCCCTCTTCCCTCTCCCACAATCCCACTCTCTTAGTATTCCCCTCTTAGTTTTTCCTGTGCTATCAAGGACATCTCCACTCATGGCTCGCAGACTTCCTCTCCTGTCGCAGCCAATGTGTGCCCTTAATGAGTTCTCTCATCTCCTCATCCTGTCCAGGCTGGATTCCTCAAGGCAGCGTTCTGGGCCGTTATTTTTCTGGTTTTCATAAATGCATCTCTCTGGAAAATCCTCTTTTATCTCTTTTGCTAGACTCCCTCCTGCCGTACCATCTGTCATCCATCATTATCAGCACAAGCACTCTTTCGCTCTCTGCAGATCTGGATAAAATCACAAGCTGGTCCAACACATGGAGCATGTCTCTTCAATTCTGACAAACTGCATTCACTAGTGTCTGTCCGACAAGGACCGTTTGGAACACCCCCCCCCCCCCATCTACTTTCTCAACAATCCTCTGGAAGAAGTCCTTCTTTCAAGCTTCTGGTCTCACTATCTGCCAAGTCATTTCCAAGAAAGCCATATTTTCAACCTGGCCTCCAAAGCCAGTCACCGACTGGAATCCTCTGTCGCTGCAAAGTCCTCCCGGCCCACCTGAGCTCCCTGACACCATACAAAAGCTTTTATCTGCAGCCTGATGGAGTACTGCTCTCCCTCTGGCTGGTGCTCCAGGCCTCTCACCTTCTCTTGGCTCTCACGCTGTGGAACCAAAGCATTTCGGATCATTGTTACTCCCCCGATGAGGCTAGTCTTTGGCCTGCTCATCTCTCCCACTGTAGGCAAGTCGTGGTGTCTTTCTGTCCCTCCGGTCTCGCCCCCTCCCGCTCTGTCTGCAATTAGTCCCCACCATATTTCCAGGGCGCTCAAGAGTCCGCCAACAACCCCCTTCTTTGGTAAAATACAAAATCACGAATCACTGCTCCCTTCCTCTTTTCTCTTTTTTCGCTTTGAATAAACTCACCACTCTGTTCAATCCATTCGTTCCCTCCAAAGCCTTCAAAACAGCCGTTCACCACCACCTCTTATCTCCCCCATCCAAATCCTCAATCTCTTTCTACCCCCTTAATCCACCCCAACCACCTTCAATTCCTGCTTTCTTCCTAAAGATCGCCTGTGGTGTCCATCTTGTATACGCAGCTCCATGCCGCCCATCCCCTCTCCCTCCACAATCTCCTAATGTCGCTGTTCCCCACTGTTTTGTCCTTCCCTCTCCCGCCCTATGTCTCATGCCCCTTGCTGTGTGTTGCTGTTTCCTCTCATACGAGCCTCGACAAGGTATACCAAAAACAAAAATCATCGGCCTGTTTAAGTCAAGGCAAAGCTTGAAGCAGGCCAAAAAAAACGGCGGCTCAGCCCAGCGACATTACCTGTGATACGCCTTCAGACCACAGGCAGGAGAGGTGAAGTGTTACCGAGAATAGCCATGAAGAATCGTAAATAATTAAAAAGTTTATAGCCCTTGGGGGGGGTTCATACTTGTTCAAATAGGGTTTGTTTTTCATCCACCGGGCCATAACTCTAGCTGCAGAGTGATTAGGTGCTAGCCTGAAACGCAGACCCTTGGCTTTGCGACACAATCTCGGAGGGTCGACACTCCATCACAGTATACCAGCAAGCTAGCACTCCGTTTGACACCTCGAGGAGTGACAGGCTGCGAGCTCCGCATCCTGTATTAATATAATAAGCCGATCTGGGTTTGAAACTCAGGATCATGGGCTCCAAAGGCCATACACCTAACCATTAAGCCAACACCAGGATGGTAATGTCTCCCCCCACAACAACTTGGAGACCTGCTTTATTGAAGCCAAACAGCCCAATTTTCAGTTCCATGCATTTCCTTGGAGTTTCTTTGTTGCATGAAAGTTTTCAGGCTGCTTCGTTTTTATGATTTGAGGTTATGAGAGGAGCACATTTGATGCATGACAAATACATACTTGCTATTTGTTAGTATAGTAGCAAAACCTTCCGATCCGCCTTTTTTGCCCTGACGCGCCAATTAAAGTGGGGGTGGGACAGAGAGAGAGGGTAAGAGAGAGGCAGATGAGAAGAGAGACGGAGTGGACGACGAGTCGAGCCCGAGCAGAGAGGAGAAGAGAGAAGAGAGAGGTAGCATCGTGTCAGGGTGAGAGGGAAAGTGGCAGGCAGAAGAGAGATGAAGAAGTCCGAAGTTAGTGGGGAGGAGCAACACCTCTACCAACAGTTGCTATTCACTCGGAAGGCAGGGTCTGCATGAGACACACACACACACACACACACACACCATACACCAGTACATCTACACAGGCAGAGACATCGAGATGCAGTTGACATGTGTGTAAGCGAGATGTGCCTGCAGTTTTATGGGGAGGGAGGAGCGAGGAGCGGACAGAGTTGAGAGAAAGTGTTGGGGAGCAGGAGGAAATAAATAAAAGAAAGGTGAGGGTGAGGTCGGGTTAGCCAAAAGAATGATATGTGACCGCATTAATGATGGAACACGAAAAAAAGAAAAAAAACACACACCTATGGTCAATGGCATCGGAATGACCCCTTACCGCAAATGAATGGTGGATACTTTGAGCCCACCCTTAAGAGTGAGCGACCCATTCACGCAATTCTGAAACCAGCACATAATGTAAATACAATCATAGCAGCAACAACACACACCACACACACACACACTACCACACACACACACACACACACACACGACGGGATACTTTGAGAACTGTGGCATGGATTTGTTACACCTTTACTGAAACCCAGACACATACAAAAAAACTTCAGCTTGGTCTGTGATTCAATGAACTCTTACTGTGATGATGTGGATACTTTGAGACCCCGACACTGCGAGGACTCATTCCACATTCCTGAAAACCCCATATGATAGACAGACACACACACAGCACAACACACACAGCACACACACACATAACACACCACACACACAACACACACTAACACACACACACACCACGAGTGTTGGATTAGTGTTCTGTCATACTGTATATGTCCACATAACTATTTTTCCAAAATCCACATAATTTGGTCATGTATTGCTTCAATATATATAATATATATACGAGATATTAAATATCATATTTCTTAGAAAGAACAAGTTAAAAATAATATTCATTGCACATGTTATTTTCTAAGATGACACAATTACAAATTTGACGTTTTGTTTGCTATTGTTACTGACACGAGCCTTTGGTCGTGCAAAAACAGACACAAAGCGCGTTGCATCAGGTAACTTCATTGGCCTGCCAGGCTGTGAACAGTTACCCAAGTTGGAGCCATTGTGATGAATCGTTTGCTTTGTAACTGAGTTTGAGTAGTGTCGAAAAGTACTCGCAAGTCGACTTCTAAGCACACGTGGTTGTCGACTGTTTACTTTTACATCATGTTCGCTAACCTTTCAAACAGCTGCTCTGTAGCGTCAAATGTTCTGACAGATATTTTCTCATTGAATGATTATCAGATAACACGTACTATTAAGGTAAAAGCATGACAGGTAGGTGTACGTTTCAATCTAAAAGTCATAAGTTGATTCGAACATCAATGGATGCTAATTCTGCCTTGCAAAACCTTTATTTCCATGAAAAGTACGAAGCAAAACAATAGAACTCTAGCTTCATCAATGTCATATTCTCTACCACCCACTTTAAAGTTACTGTGGATTTTTACGAGAAAAAAGACAACAACAAATCAGCGGCGCCGGCTTTTAAATTCGAATGCTGCAGCAATTCACGCTCTTCATTGATTTATTCTAAAAGCATAGTACGTGCACCGTACGTTGCAAAAAAACAAAAAAAAACTTTCAAACCGCGAGCCCCCAAGAAACAACTACACACAGGCTGTTCCTTTGCTTCTCGCGTGCCCCGTACGTGCGTGGCCCGGAGTTTTCGCATATCACAGTTACGTTATTCGCCAATTTTAGTTTTATTATGGACAATTTATTCAATTAGCTGCCAACTGTCTTATTTGCCTTTTCGACAATGTATCGCAAGGGAAAACACAAAGAGAAGAGAAGAGAAACCTCCCCCCCCCCTCAAAAAAAACTTTCAAACAACCAACACAGGCCGTTCCTTCGCTCTCGTAAAGACGACTGGATTGGAGCTGTGTTTATCTATAAATTCGCCATAAGAAAATCGAGAAATTAATTAGAATACACGAAGTCATCACTTTCCCGGAAGTCCATACGTTGTAACCCGCCAATGGGGAATTGCGAGCTAGAGGTTCTCTCCCCATCGCACGCCCACGCAAGAAAGGTGTCTTGTCATGGTCGTAGTAATAATATTGGCCATAACTTGGGAAGCACTGTCCTGATTATATCAAACCTGAAAAGGAACATACTTCAGGTCCTCAGCAATATACCTTGCAAGTTTCAATCTATATCGGACCCGTGGTTTGTCGATGAAAAAACAGCGGTCACACAACACCACACACACACACACACACACACACACACACACACACACACACACACACACACAGATTGCTCTCTCCATTTAATTTATAATCTCTCTCCTGTATGAAATATCGATCAACCATTCAGCCAATCCTTTGAAAAGGTTCTTGTAGTTGTTTGCTCCTAGAAGGTATGCTGTTGTAATTTGTCATATTGTAACATTTGTGCTGTTACATGGTGCTACTGCATGGTTGTAGGTTGTTGCGTACTGCTATATGTACAGAGTGAGTCTGAAATTATAGATAGATGATAAATCTGCATATTCTGCGATCCAGACAATGCTTGGTAATGAACAGAGTATAAATTACTGTACCTTCATTATTGAATTGCCCAAAAAGCATGGGATAATAAGCTATATAATTAAAATTATGATTACCAAGCGTCGCACTGGAAATTCTTTTTTACTTTCCTGTTGTCTTCGTTCACATGACTCTTTGTACTGCCACTTTATAATGTAAAGAAAATAAACAATGCATTTGTAATAAACTCTTTTGTGTACATTTACGTGGCCACTCCAATTTTGGGATATAAATATGCTGCCTATGAATCATATTTTTCCTCTTCATATTTCTAAGCTTTAACCTTTATTCCGTGGGCGAAATTGGATTAATTAAAGTATTGTCTGCTTTAGTTCCACTATTCCCTCTTAGGATGATAATTAAGTCTCATTTAATTAGTTATCTCTCTTCTTGTATGAATATTCGACTCAACCATTCCAGCCCAATCCTTTGAAAAGTTCTTGTAGTTTGTTCTAGAATGGTTACTGCTGTTGTATTGGGTTGATATTGTACATTGTGCATGTTGTAATGGTGCTACTTGCTGTTTAGTTTGTGGTACTGCTAGTTGTACAGATGTTGTCTGAAAAGTAGCTTTACTGCTCCCCGTAAGCATTCATTTTTCAATTTAATACAAACAGGTTATTGTGCACCATTTCCATTAACTACTTAGTCTATGAAGTCTGTATGGCCTCCATCATACAGATACCAATGAGCTGCATTAGCTCTGATTGTAAGTACGTGCCAATAAAACGTCGCTAAAATAAGAGTTTAAGAACGGAAATGCTTTCCTGGAGGTGTTGCAAAGATAATTAAGGCCAACCCTGAGATTGTACGTAACGACGTGCAGGGTACTGCTGTTGTAGTTTAACTGCCTGTTAATTGGCTTCCAGTTCTTGGAACCACATTCTTTATATCCTGCCTCCTGTACTGAAATTTTAAAAATTCTGGTTTACTGCTTTTCAAATAATACTTTTGGATTTTGAGAAGTGTTCTGTCTAGTTGTGTGTTTATTTGTGATTTTGTTTTTGTGTACCTCACACGAAGGTGGATCGGAGGTATAGTTGTTCACATCTGTCTGCTCATCTCTGTCTGTCTGTTTGTTTGTCGTGAACAAAAATATCTCAAAAAGTTCGTGTGAACAGTCTTCGGAAGAACTCTGGTTGGAAGGTTAGTGTTAAACCAAGGAAAAGCTACTTACGATTTTGGTGAAGATCCGAAATCGAAATTCCAGATCGGATCACAAAGATTTTTTTCAGTGATCTTCACCATCGAGTTTAATCAGGCTAAACGACATAAAGCATTGGATTATTTTTTTCAAATAAAAAAAAAGTTATGGACAAGATTTCAGACGAACTTAGTGGGTCATGTGCTTAGGTGATAGAACAGTCATTAACTTTGTTTAGTGTCCGAAATCCAGATTCACCGATCTCAGTCGGGAATACAAAACGTAAACTAATCAGCCGACGGAGGAGGTATCGCTTCTAAGCGAGTGCCCATGTAGTCTTGACATCAGGCATTCCCTGACCGCTGTATGGAATCTCATTGAAAAATTTGAGGTGTGAAATCCGGGGGCGTGCCAGAGAGGTTTTTAGGTGGTGGAAATAAAGATGTGTCAAGTTCCATGTGGCTTCAGGAGTGGGGTGAGGGCCTACAGTTCTCTCCATATTAATATCGTATGACACTTGCATTTGCTCCCCAATGGGAGGGTTAATTACAAGTCAACTTGGGAAATTAATTCCCATGCCCTTGAATTTGTATGGGAATTAACCCATCCATAAGCATGGGTTCATGTGGCTCATTATTTTGAACAACCGACTTATGTGTTAGTAGCAGTATTTGTAATCTTCCTTCAACCTTTACAGGTATCATTTATTTTTTGTCAACATAGTTTTTAGAACATTGACACTACGTTATGTTGAAAATTTATCTTGTTGTTTTATCATTTTTTATGAACGATGAAGCACCAGGTAGAATTTTTGCTGATCTCATGCCTGGTTGTTCAGGAGGTATGTTTTAAACGATGAATATTGTGATGGTCTAATGCATTCAGCAATGTCCTGCTGTCCCATTTAGAATCCAGCAAAAATAATATACATAACTTACACACATTGAGATATTGGTTGTGATGGGATCGTGGCCAGATAACTTTTGAAAGCGATGACATGTCTCTTGAAGCCATGGACACCGTCGTACAACATCCTCAGCATTTGTCGGATTCCTTTGCCACCCAATAATCAGTTTACCATGACGCTGTAAGCATGATTGAAGCTGAGACTTGGGTACTCTTATGCATGGATATTAATTGTGGCACTGGCAACTCCAATGTTAATCTGGTGGCAAACTGCACCCTCAGCCTACCAAGGGCCAATCAATCTGCTTGTGACTAATTACCCCAGGAGCGCTGATCTCCGCAACCAAACCTGAACAGAATAATTCAAGACACAAGCCATTTATACACCATGTGTTAATGAAACACATCAACGACTGTAGGTAGAAAATGGTGGGATAGGAAAATGAGCAAGGATAATTTGTTTAACTACAAAATGCAGAAACACTGCATGATATTATACAGGAAATGCGGGAAAGCAAGCCACAGCCCCAAATACAACATACTATTATATATACTACAGCATGTTTACATCCCTGGTCCCCTTACGTCTCCATTCACACAATAGGATTTCCTAATTTAACACGCGCCTTTAACTAATGGGTGGCCAAAACAATACACTCGAAAGAAGTGAGAACCTTAACATGAGAGGTGTCTGAGAGAGGAAGAAGGAAGTCTGAGAAGAAGAAGAGACGTTGGAAGGAAGTCATGAGGGTGAAACTATGCGAAGCCCCTGGACCCACTTTGCCAAGCAACCCCCGCTGGATGCGGCCCACCCGATTTTCTGGGCGTGGTCCATTTTCAATCTCAATGCTCTCCTGGAATTCTTATCGGTTCTACGTGGTTTGAAATCTCCTGGGCCAACAGAGAATAGTAATTGGCTGACCCGAGATGCGACTGCCGCCAGCTTTGCCC